>VBSM01000335.1:3222042-3248373 GCA_008086735.1 Cheirogaleus medius | reverse complement strand
CTGTGTGTGGTGTCTAGTGTGTGTATGTGACTGTGTGTGGTGTCTAGTGTGAGGGTGTGGCAGTGTGCGTGGGGGCAGAGGGCAGAGGGTGGTGACAAGGAAAGCAATGTCTGCTTGCCTGCACGCCACGTTCGCACCCCCTCCCTCCCGGACACTGGCACCGGCACCCCCACCCACACAGGAATGGTCGCGCTGCAGGAAGACAAACACAGCTCAGGAGAGTGTCACTTCTCCTCCACCTAGGACCTTCCTCCTCCCTGCCCCAGCTCCTGGCTGGGAAACGCCCCGATACCCACCTGCCAGCACCAGCCCCTCCTCAGCTCCCAGGAGCTCCCTGCCCGCCACAGCAGACCTGGACATGTCAGAGGCCCATGGGAGGGACCCCCAGGTCTATCTGCCACCACTCCCCACAGTGGCCTCCTCAAGATAGCTACTGGGCAGAGGAAAGTGATGATCTCTCTCCCTCCTTCCTGGTGACCTCCTGGGATCTGCTGAGAGCAAAGCTTGGTGTCAAAGATAAAAAATGCCTGGATATTAAGCACCCATCAATCCATGAGTGGATTAATAAAATGTGGCATATGTACACCATGGAGTACTATTCAGCTCTGAGAAACAATGGTGATAAAGCACCTCTTGTAGTTTCCTGGATAGAGCTGGAACCCATTCTACTAAGTGAAGTATTCAAGAATGGAAAAACAAGCACCACATGTACTCACTAGCAAATTGCTATTAACAGATCAATACCTAAGTGGACATATAGTAATAACATTTATCGGGTGTCGGGCGGGTGGGAGGGGAAAGGAGGGGATGGGTATATACAAACATAATGAGTGAGATGTGCAACATTTGGGGGATGGTCATGCTTGAAGTTCTGACTAGAGGGGGGAGGGGGGCAAGGGCAATATACGTAACCTTAACATTTGTACCTCCATAATATGCTGAAAGAAAAAAAAATGCCTGGATATTGACTAAGATACAATAAAGGGCCAATTTGCATATTATTTACATAAGCAGTTGTTGCCAAAATGGAATAGACCCCCATCCCACTGCAGCAGCCTCCTGGCCCTGAGCCCCAACCTTTCCCCCAGGCCCAGCTGCAGCACGTGGGGGCAGCCCAGAGGGCACCCCTGCCTGGTGTCCTGGGCTCCACAGCACCCTGATAAAGGCCAAGTCTCAGTTGCGGATCCTTACCCCTGCCCGCCTCCCAGCCTGCTGTGTTGTGCAGGAGTTTCTGATGTTCCTGCAGCTGGGCTGTGTCTGGGCTCTGGCAGGGGTGAGGGGAAGCCTTCGGGCAGTCCCAGAGCATGGAAGGGGTGAGGCGGGCCCAGCAGTAACAGTTCACACATGATTTTTCTCCCCACAATGTGCTCTGCTCCAGGCCTGTGGGCCCCCAAGTCGGAAGCTTCTAGGACTATAACAAGCTTTAGTTTATACACAAACAGCTGCATTTTCCTACTACTGTTTACTGCAAAGGCAGCCAGCCCAGCATCCTCCCAGCTCAGCTTGGCTGGCCGGCCTGGGAGAGCCAGGACCGCATAGCCTGAGGATGGGCCGCATCACAGGCGGGCCCTGAACTCCTGCATCCATGTCTGTTATTCATTCTCCTCCTCAGTTTCCCCATCTCTCTAGACTTCAGGTTGTACACTCTCCAACTACCCTCATCTCTTCCAATTATAAACACACAGAGGGAGAAAGAGTTTAAGAACGGATGCTGGGTGCTTTGGATTCATTTGAGTCATTCGCCAGGCAAAGGACCCACACATGATGTCCCCTATGCCTCTGCTGCCGTCCGTCCCCCCTGTGTGAGGGCACATTCAGGAACTGCACATATCCCTTCCTCCTCCGCACCCTGCCAAGGCCACCACCAAAGCTCTGCCAGGGAGCCTCTCCCAGGGTGGCCAGGCTGGAAAAGGACAGAGCCCTTCACAGAAGAGTGGCCCACCAAGGGAGGGACGTATGGAGAGGAGGGGATCCCAGGAGGTGTGCCCTGATGACTGGAAGAAAGGGACCCGCACCAGACCACCCTGGCCACAGTACTCAGTCTGGCCTAAAAGCTAAATCCCAGCCCTGGGGCTGCTGCAGGATGGGCCAGACTCAGGCCCTGTGTGACGTGCAAAGGGGTCCCCAGCACCCAGTCACCTTGCTGCTACCAGGTCCAGATGGCAGCGTAGAGGGGGAAGGTGCTTCCTGTCCAAATCGGGGCTAAGCTCACCTTTTCTGACCCATGGGACCAGAATGGTGTCCCTAAGCCTCCCCAGCCCCTCTCGAGGCAGTGGGCTGGGGATCTAGAAGGGCTGCATGCTGGGTGGTAAGCGACAGACCCTGGAGGCAGACGCCTGACTCTATAAGGAGTAAACAAGTCACTCAACCTGTTCATGTTCCAGTTTCCTCTCTTAGAGTCAAGATAAAGAATCTTCCTACAGCTGTAGCAAGAATGAAATGTGTTAACCCATGTGAAGCACTTAGAATGGGCCTGGCACACATTAGGTGCTCAATAATGGCAGCTGTCAGATCTCAACCAAGGTTAGGTGGGGGGCATGAGAGGGTGGTTGGGGGAAGAGGACTCATAGGTGGGCTCTGCTGCTGTAGTCCACACCCGCCTGGTGACAGCCCAGTACAAAAAAAAAAACACTGTGATCACCCCAGGCATCTCATGGCCCTCTTCTCAATCTTGCTTTAGAGAAAAAGCCAGAGGAATCAAATCTCCTCCTCTCCCTGGGGTCCTCCAGCCACTGCCCCTCACCACCTTGGTTCTGCTCCCCAGCTCCTAAGGAGAAAGCATGGGCTTTGGAGGCAAACAAACCTGGGTAGAAATCCCAGTTCTGCCCAGCTCTGTGTGGCTTTGAGCAGGTGACTCACATGACCACATCATCCTCCACTATACAATCATGATTAGTAGCATCTACTGTGCCAGCAGGCCCTTGTGGCAATGGGAGTGCCCTCCCCCACACCGGGTGACCCAGGACCCAGGACAGGTCACCCAGCCTCACACACGAACTTGATCTCGTTCACAGAGCCTCAGGGTGTGGGGCGGCAGCACTGTTACGGCTTTCTCTCTGAGAGGAAGCTGGAGCCCATCAATTCCCTGCTCGCAGGCAGCTCTGCCACGGGCGGGCTATGCTGAGAAACTGCAGGCCCCTGCCAGGAGGAAGGTGGTGGTGCAGAGTGGCTCCTGGGAATGGCATCTTATGTCTTTCGGGGACAGAGAGGTTGATGGCACTTTTCAGGCCTCAATAAATCGCGTACCCACGTGGGCAGCTTAGCTGCCTAGCAGCAGGTGGGCTCAGAGATCACTGATGTCCTGAATGACAGCATCTCTCTCACATATCCAGAGGCATGCTTTGGCCATGGGCCTTCCACAGAGGCACTCATGACCAAGCACCCGTGGCCTGATGTGCACTTACACAGACCTGCACCCCACGTCCACTGGCGGGCCGGCTGCAGGCCCTTTCCAGCTCCTGAGGCCCAGGCTGGGGCCCAGGATGAGGAAGGCCCAGTGCACTGCAGCTGGGATGGCCTCCGGCCCACCTGCCCTAAACCCTTCCCTGTGGGGAGAGTGGGCAGAGGGAGGGGCAGTTTGAAGAAGAAAACAAACTTCAGACTCATCATACCCAGCACAATTAAAGGTCTCTAATCAGGAATGAAAAGCAGACACAACTCTCTTGTTCCCCTGCTTCTTCTCATCGGGGCCGTGAGCCTTGGCTCCTGTTTTCAACACTAATATTCAATTAAACTTTCCTGGAGGTTCCCACAGAGAGCTTGATACCCCAAGACAGTAAGGCCCGAGTGTGAGGTGCAGACATACCTTGCCCAGGGAGCAGCAGGCAGGCAGGGAGACGGCACTTTCCTGGAGTGCTGGGCCCACAAACTCTCGGCATCAGCCTGAGAAAGGAAATGAATGTCCAAAGACAGACCATGTCACAGCCACCCCAGCAGACAGTTCTTGTCCCATCAGCCAGTAGCCTCCCAGGGCCAACATACTTTCCCAGGATTTGCTGAGTTTAAATCAAAACACCACAGTGGCACCAAATCAGACCCCTCCACCCTTGATGTAAATCGCTGCTAGTAATAATCTATCCTTTTGCTGCAGTGCTTATCTGGAATGGCCTTGCAAGCAGAAGTGTTCTCCTATTCCAAGGTCACCCTGCAGGTTAGGGCCCAAACATGACCAGGTGCCAGGGCTCCTGGCGCCCTCCAGGTTATTTCTACCTGGTTACCTCCAACTGAGGTTGGAGAGGGGATGTCTGAGTTCTAGCCCCAGCTGATGGCTGACCCTGCTCTAACACAAGGGAAAGAAATTCCCTTCCTCTAACAAGTTCCAGGGATCAGTTTGCTCCATCAGAAACTTTTTCTTCCAAATCTTAAGGATCTTTAAAGATCCAAACACTGGACTCAAGAAGAAAGAAGACTTGGTGCAAGGTGATTTTTAGGACACAGGGAGCAGATGGGAGTTAGTGGTTCACTCATACCCCCTCCTTCTTTCCCTTGGTTCCATCTTAAGAAATCAAGTTATAAGCCAGGCTGGGGGGTGGAGTGGGGACTAAAGAAGGAGCCCAGCTGGCCCTCCTAATTAAAAACCCTAAAGCTCTCCTGACAGATCTGCCTGACAGTGTGGTTTGACTCCTTTAGCCCAGAACAGGCTGCACCTGGAGGTCTCTGCTCAAGACCTCTAGATGAAGGACAATGTTGACTGGAAAAGGAAGACCTGAGAGGAGGGGCCTGGAGCCCCCTCATCAGGGTAGAAGAGCAACAGACTCCTGCACAGCGGGCTGCAGTTGATGGGGTTCAGCATCCTGGGATTGGGCTGCAGGAGGGATGGATGGACCTGGCATTGGAGCATCCAGTAAGGAAAGGTACTATAGGTGGATTGGACAGGACTTTTGCTGGTTTGCCCCTCTCAGGACTCACACTGATCGGACTGATGGCTGTCTGGGACCTCTCTAAAACCTAGCCTATCAGACCATCGCCAAAATGCAAGGTCAGCATCTCTGGACCCAGCAACTTCAAGTTTCAGAAACAATTGAGGGCTGCAAGATGCTCGTCCATAGTGACCCAAGCAGGCCTCAGGCCTCGGGCCAAGCAGGGCACAGGCTGTCCCACTAGAGCCAAAAGTCAGCATGTGAAGTCTGCTAGGAGACAGGGAGAGCAATTTGGGAGACACTCCTCATGGCAGGGAGCCCAGGAGGCGAGAGCTGAGCCAGGAGCTTCCAAGGGAGTCTGGCTTTGGGATTTATGAGTCTCTTGTTCCCATTAAAAAAAGACTCTAGGCCTCGAGTACTCTGCAAAGGATTGTCTTATGGGGCCAAGACACAGGTGGGAGAGAAGTTGACCACCTCAAGAGGCACCGTCCTTTCCTCTCTGAGGCCAGATTCAAGTCTCCCCGACTCCTTGTTGCAGGCCAGGGCTTGGAAGGCCTCTTTCTATGATTTAAGACAAAGGACATGTAGAAGAGAGGGAAAGGGCCATGTTTCCTTGGTCTTGAGCCCAAGAAGGAGCTTCAAGTCCTTGAAAAGTGGCCGTGAAGAACAGAGCACCGTGATTCTCATGCTCGGGATTGGCAAGGTCACTAGTGCAACCTAATGTCTTTCCAAGAATGCTTTTCCCAGTTGTTCCAGAAGTATTTCCACTGTGATCCAAATCGTGTTGGCAATTCCCCGTCCTTCTACAAGTCCTATGTTAGAATTTGAGTATCATGTAAGTTTTTGGTTTAGATCCCACATAAATCCTGATTTTTGGCATTGGATTGTAAGACAAAAGGGGGCACTGAACTCTGTGTGTGTCCATCACAGGCCGTGTGTAGAAGGACACTGTTGGCGGCTGCTGCTGCTGCTGCTGCTGCTGCTTTCATCTTGCATTTGTTGGAGAAATCTTTTAGCTACGGATCCCGCAAAGGATAGTCCCAAGATGCCTGGGACCATAAAAGAGAGATGAGAGAAGGCCCAGTGATCCATTCCATCAGGAAGTGAGCTATGTTAGTGAAGGCAAAAGAGCATCCTAGGATGCTCTCCAGGGATCCTCAAACTTTTTAAACAGGGGGCCAGTCCACTGTCCCTCAGACCGTTGGAGGGCCATTGGAGAGTGCGGCGCACATTCCACACATGCGCGCTGTGGGCCCGGGATGAGTCGGCTGCTAAGCAGGACAGGCAACGGTGGCAAAAACACCCGGCAGGCTGGATAAATGTCCTAGGAGGGCTGCATGTGGCCCACGGGCCGTAGTTTGAGGACGCCTGCAGACTAACAGTAAGAACACTACTGGGGTCATCTATGGGAGCAGAGAAAGGAGCAAGGAAGAGGGAAACGGTGACAATGAGGGTCGGGGCTTAACAGGTTCCCAGCCATGGTCCTAGGTACAAATCCACCAGGAGACCAGAACTGTAGCTAGAGATTGTTCTCAATGAAATAAAAATGCCCTGGAGATGTTTGAAATCCACCTTATAGTCAACAGGCATTACCAAGTGCAAGATATTTATAGGATTCTTTTCTTCCTGGACAGAGAAAAACAACTGCAGAAACAAGTGTGCAACTCCACTTGCACACGATGCTGCCACACCTTGGCATACACCATTCTGTCTGCCTAGAATGCCCTCCCTTCCCTGATGTGCCTGTTTTTTGCTTCTTCCCATTAAATTAGGTGGTTCTTTGCTATGCTCATAGGGTTATTGTGAGAATTGAGTTAACTCGCATAAAATCCTTAGAGCCTGGGACTTAAAACATCAATAAAGATTCGTTGTCGTTATTGCTGTCCTACCACAGTGCCCTTCGCATACATCCACATGGATCACGTGTTTGTCTACCACACCCACCTGACTGTGAGTTCTTGGCCAGCAGGAACCATTCATGAAATGCTTTCGTGTCCCTACACCTGGAATATAGTAAGTAGGACATGAGATGGTTCAGAGCCTGGTGTATGCTAAGTGGTCATTAAATGTTGAATGAATATATAAATGAATGCCTATGCACTTTTGAGATGTGTTATGAGCAAAACGTGTGCCTGCCACCAGAGGTGGCCATACTCCCTTGGACATGTGTTCCTTCAACCCTCACCCACTGGTTCAGGCACTCGGCCAATAGCCTGTGGTCCAATCTCTTGGGAGGGAGTTCGTTTCGCTTTTCTCCAAGGCAGCCAACGTCAGCAGCAATGTGGAGATGGAAAACAGACCAGAATCAATGAAAGTTGCTCCTTCTCCAGCTGAGGTGCCAAACGTTTTAAATCTGCTAATGAGACCCAGCTAAGAGTAATCAGGAAGTGTCTAAAATTAGTTGTTTTAATTTGAGCAAGAGGGAAAGTGGGGAGCACAGCCTCTAGTGGAGACAGTAGGATCCCAGGAGCCTCCAGAAAGACCACAGCAATACCTGCTGCTCCTGCACCCAAGAGAATGCCCAGGATGGACCCAGGATCCCTATGGCTCAGCACCTGCTCACAAATTAAAGCAATTCATTGACCATTTGTTCCAGAATCCATTGTGTTTCAAGTTAGAGAACAGAGGCCATGGGCTACCACCTAGAAAACATTAGCTGGAGTTTGATTATGAGAGGCCTTTCTCCTACCCAACTTCCCACTTTCTAATCTCATTATTTTGGTTCTCATTTCCCACCACTAAAAGTTAAGCATATAGTAGACACTTCACTGCCTTTGTCAAACTTTTCCTGACCACACTGGCCACAGGGATCCCTATATCCTCTGAACTTCTAAGAGAAACTTATTATCCTTACAATTCATTTATTAACCCACTGCACATTTATTAAGCACCTGTTACAAACTGGAAACTGAGGCAGAGATCAGGGCTTCACACAAAGAGGAAAAAGATGCAGTGCTACTTTAAGGAGCTCAGGCATGACACAGACAACTGCAACACCATGCAATGACTGCTCCTGGGAGGTGATGCAGCTACCAGGAACAATGGGAGCACAGCCAGAGAAAAATCAAGGCAGATTTCATTTGACACTTACTATATACATGAATATATTGTTTTGTGTTACTACTTTTCTTTCTTATTTCCTCATGCCCATATATAATCAACTTGCAGCCAAAGAATAGATTCTTCTAATTCTTTATATACCAACCTTCAGAGACCCTATCACACAGTAGGAGTCCAATAAATGTTTTTGTTTGGCGATTGCCTAAGAATGTGGGGATCTTTCATTACAACACAGGGAGACTGTTTCCATTCCTTTGAGAATCTACAAAACTAAGCTGAAACTGTAGAGGAAAATAATTAGGATGATTCCTGGACCAAGCAAGGTAGACCCAATGAAGTTGTAGGATTTTCTTCTTTAATACGCTTCAAACACAGAAAAGTTTCTCTTATGACAAGAACAATGTAGACCAATTACTCCCTAAGGACAAGGGAGTGGATGAGATGAACTGCCAAGGGCCTGTGGGTTCCAAGGATTGTTTTATGTTCAGAGGTCCCCAACAAAAGGCCAGAGACCAAGTCCTGTGAGGAGGGAAGTTTACATGTCAGAGGGTGAAGTTACCAAGGAGAAGATGCAAGTCCTGCACTTGGCTCCCACCGCTCTTCCCAGTGGGTCCCAGCGCTCTGGCCAGCCTTGTCCCCACTGTCCTCCCTGACATGCCTAGTTGTGCCACTCCAAACTTCCCACCGTTTCCCAGACCCACTAGGCCCTTCACCACCCAACACCCTGGCACATGCTTAGGACACCCTTCTTTTTTCATCCAAGAACTTCTGCTTATCCTTTAAGTACCAACTTGAACGGCACTTCCTCAGTAGAGTGTTCCCTGACATTCCCCAGCAGGATTCGTCACTCAGTTCTCTCAGCAACTCTAACGTTGTATTTATATCTATACTGTGACACTTGCCTTGTTGGGCTGTGAACATATTAATTAGGCCATTTTGGTTACTAAGACGAAAGTGATCTGGACTTCAAAGCCTGTAAAAGCTTCAGGGTACACCTGAGCTCACATACTGAGACAGAAGCTTGGGCGCTTAAGAAGAGTGTCGGCTTAGCTGTTATCTGCTAAAACCCAGAGGTCCCTGGATCCCTCCTCTGGGACTCTCCATTAATGTCACTTGCTATTTCCTCTTTCATTCTCAGTGCCTCCCCTTTCCCTCCCTACCACATAATCAATCATGCCAAATCCTATAAACTGAAGTCTAGGTCCTTCTCAAGTCCATCCACGTTCCTGCTGAAGTGCCACCGCCACTGTCCCACTGGTTCTCAACCTTGAATCCATATTAGAATCCCCTGGAGAGTTTTGAAAACCTTCCTGTAGTTTCCCTCCTCTCAGGTTAGAGACCACATCCTTACCTTGGTGCCACGGTCCTTGCCAGCCTCCCCGGCCTCACCTTGGCCCATCCCCTGTCCTCCACCACACTGATTTTTCTGTTCCTTACATGTACCATGCCCCTTCCTTCTTGGGGCCTTCTCAGGAGTCATTTCTTCTGCCTGGAAGGTTCTTCCTCTTCCTCCCAGGCCAGAGGCCACCTCCATCTCCTCCTAGAGGCAGTAAACGTTAAGAGCATGAAATCTAGAGCAAGGCAGCCTAGATTCGAATCTCAGCTGCAGGACTCTACCTGCTGCACAGGTGACCTCGAGCACATTAACCTCCATAAGCCAGACTTTCTTAATCAGGGTGCTGCTTACGGTTACAGCTTTAGAAAGCGACTGCGGGCACTGGAGTCACCTACAGATGAGTGGCCCAGTAATTTATTTAGATGTATGTCTCCCCCACCTTCTGATGGTACTCACAGAAGAAGATCATGAGTCCCTTACCTGGTATCTGTTCTCTGCCTGTCACTCAGTCCTCAACGTACATTTTGTTGAATGAGAACAAATGTCCCAGTATGTGTTCTTAAAGCAGACCCCTGCATGGAACTTCCTCCAGTCTTCCAGTATTGGGGTACTATATCTGTCTACAGCTTTCCTAAAACTGGGTAATTTACAGCTAGAGAATCCTGACTTCCCCTCTCCCCCACCCCCATAAAAAAGCAGAAAGCAAGTTGGACATCAAAAGCCTCTTTAAAGCCAACATTTTGATGACTTAAGAGTAAATGAATGAGAAACATACGGCTTAAATTTTCTTTATGACACACAAGGGCTCTTTCTGGACTCACTCCCCACTGCTGCCAAGCTAACGATGAGGGTGGAGGCTGCCCGATTCTCACATCATCAGCAGATGGCTCCCCACGTTTGGAGAATTTTCGCATGGCAGAGGAAGGAAACTGCCAGTTCCTCAAATCAGGTATGTGCCCAGTGGCCCTTCTGCCTCCTTCCATAGTTCATCTGGGTCACAAAGGAAATCCGCACCCAGGGGCCTGTGGCCTGGGGCAGCAGGCACTGCCGTCCTGGAGCTGGCAGCAGCGTGGCAGAACAGCACAGACCAAAATCAGAGGCCAAGATGCTAGTCCGGGATTTGCCACCAGCAAAGACACACACCCTCCCTGGGCTTAGTATTCTCATTGTTAGGATGGGAACCGCAGTCTTTGTTCTATCTTGGATGGAGCTGTAATGATAAATGAGATGCCATGTGTCTGGCACTGGCTCCAAGAACAATGCAAAGGTAAGTCGCCACCAGGAGCCCTGTGAGTGTATAAATCAGGAGCTGGCTTCTTGCTCCCTTCCTGTTCGGGGAATTGAAGTGCTTCAGGTGGATGAAGGAGAACCCAGGAGATGTGGCCCTTGGCTTGGGTGCTGCAACCCTATGGGAGGAGCCCCCATGGCGAGGCTAGTCCAGTTGGTCACTTCCAGCACCTTCATTTCCCCAAAGCCCATTCTCGTTTTCAAAGTCTTTGGCGAATGGCCATGATTTGGGTGACATTTAAAAAAATCCTTCTAACACCAACTTGCTATGACAGACAAAAATCTCAGAGTCACGGCAGGACCAAGCTAGCAAGGCTTGAGGCACAAAGCACCCATTACCCCCAAGCAGAAGGAAGGCCCGGTGACATTTCCACGGGCAGGGCCATGCCCAGGTCGGTGCTGACCTGAGCACTGTGGGTCCACCTTCCCGTCAGCATCTCTTTATGTGAAAACCAGTCCGTACAGACATCAGGCAGAGCCCAGGCAAGGGCGTGGGGGTGGGGTGGGGGAGGGGAGGGCACATGGCATAGAAAGGGCAGCTGGCAGCTCCTCGTCTTTCTTAGAAAAGATGTGGGAGTTACCTTCCTCCTGCCTCCACCTTCTATTTTCAAAATCTATCCATTGATTATCTTTTAAGAGCCCACTCTGGGCCACGCCAGGGGCTAGGTCAGGATGGAGAACAGGATGGACAAGGTCCCCCCTGCCTTCATGGAACTCACAGTCTAATAGATGCCAGACAAGAAACTGAGTTACTACAAGCGTGCCAAGCACTTAGAAGGAGATGGCAGGTGCTCCAGGAAAATACAGTGACTGGGCCTAACTGGGTAATCAGAGAAGGCTTCCTGGAAAGAGTGGTATTTAAGCTAAGACTGAAGGATCAATAGGAGTTTGCTAGGCAAGGGGATATGAGGGTAGGGCCTGGGAGGAGTGTTAAGAGCTGTCAGGTAAAGGGAAGCACACTGCATAGGCCCTGGCTGATACAGTTTTGCTTTGAGCAATTTTTTTTCAGATGTTCCATTTTGCCTTTCTTCATCTACAGATGGATACACACACATATAAATATATGTGTTCTTTTCCATGGGGTTTCTGGGCCCCTTGCAAATTGGAGTATGTGGCAAGATACAGTTGGGATAGATGATGTCACCTCACTTTACATGCTCACATATTGGGATTTTCACTCTGACACACGCTTTTTCATGTTTATCTCCCCAATAGTATTGTCCCTAGGTCTCTCCTTTCCATCATTCTAATGAGTGATTTGGACAAAATAATAGGGATTATATTATATATTGTAGTAGTTAGCATGTGCTGGCATCAGAAAGACTTGGATTCAAATCCCTGCTCCACAACTTAACTCTTGTAACCTTGGGAAAATTAATCTCTCTAATCCTCAGCTTCTTCATCTGTGAAATGGGGCTAATAAGAATGCCTACCTCAGATTGTTGTGAGGATTAAAGGGGGAAAATCCACGCAAAGTGATTAGATTAAGACTCACATGTGCTGGGTGCACAATACACGTCGACTATTTCAGTGAGAGAGAATCAGAGACAGTGTGAGGCTCAGAGCTCACGGCTCCTTGGTTAAGAAAACGCAAGTCTCAGTGGGTTGGACCTATAGGTCAGATCAGTCTAGGTAGGACTTAGTAAGAATAAATGCAAGGTCTTGCACTTAGATATCACTCTCCCCCTCCTCTCTCTCTCTCTCTCTCACAGACACACACACACACACACACTCACACAGCTTTATGAAAGTGGGATGGGCAAGCCAGTAGAACACATCTAGAGGAAAAATCTCTAGATTTAAGCCATAGGCACAGTAGGAGTCCGGGTTTTCTGCAGCTGCTAAAAATCTCAGGTTGCTTTATGGAAAAGCAGTATCTAGACTAAGGAATGATACGGAGTGGTAGCACAGCTCTGTTCTGTACATCAGACCACACAGGAGTATCACAATAAGTTCTGGTGTCACACTTTAAGGGGGATAAATGGTCATGCATCCCTTAAAGATAGAGCTACGTTCTGAGAAATGCACTGTGGGGCCATTTTGTCATTGTGTGGACAGCACAGAGTGTCCTTACACAAACCTAGATGGCACAGCCTACTACACACCTGGGCTACACGATATAGACTATGGCTCCTGGGCTGCAAACCTGGACAGGACGGCATGTTACAGTGCTGAATATTGCAGGAAACTGTAACACAATGACAAGTATTGGGTATCTAAACACAGAAAAGGTACAGTAAAAATATGGTATAAAAGGTATACTTGTGTAGGGCACTTACCACAAATGGAATTTGCAATGTTAGGTAGATAGCAAGGGATTCCAGGTCTTCTAAGGACAAAAGTGGGTGCTGTGGCTCCCATCTTGGTCCTGCCCCACCCTAATCTCCTGAGCCACTGGGGGAGGAGGGAATACTCTACGAATCTGCCAATCATCACTTAGTGTGCCAGCTGCAAAAGAATGCAGAGGACTCTCTAGTCTATGGACCAAGTGCCATAGGTACCATAGAGTCCGGAAATTGACCTAGAACAACCTGCCTACGTAGTTAAGACTCAGGTCATGTGACTCCTAACTGTCCAATCAAAGTGGCTCCATGGTGATGTCTGTGAAATAAGACGCAGACCATAACCAGTCCCTTTTTTTGTACCCTTCCTTTTGCTCTCCCTTTGCTTGACAATGGGCCGAGTCGTCTGTGGCGTATGTACCATGCTCTGTAAACCTGTATCTTGGTCTTGCCCTATAATCCCATCTTTCTCTCCTCAATGAACCTCACTTTTGTGCTTACCTAACTTTGACGTGTCTAGTCATTCTTCAGCCGTGGGTGTGCCAAGAATCGACATTTCAGACAAACCTGACAGCAGGACTGGAACTTGCTCTGTCAGTCAGTGAGTGAGAGGTGAGTGAGTATGAAGGCCCCGGACATTACTGTGCACTACTGTAGACTTTATAATCATTGTACACTTAGGCTACCCTAAACTTATTAAAAATTTTCTTTAATAATAATCTTAGCTTATTGTAACTTTTTACTTTAGCAATTTTAAAATTTTTAAAACTTTGCCTCTTTTGTAATAATACTTAGCTTAAAACACAAACACATTGCACAGCTATGCAAAAATATTTTCTTTTATATCTTCATGCTATAAGTTTTTCAATTTTTAAAAATTTTTACTATTTTTTTACTTGTTAAACTTTTCTTCTAGAAGCTAAGATGCACACACAATAGCCTGGGCCTACACAGGGTCGGACCGTCAATATCACTGTCTTCCACCTCCACGTCTTGTCCCACTGGAAAGTCTTCAGGGGCAATAACAGGCATGGAGCTGTTACCTCCTGTGATAACAGTTCCTTCTTCTGGACACCTCCTGAAGCACCTGCCTGCGGCTATTTTACAGTTAACTTTTTTAAAACAAGTAGAAGGAGTACGCGACAAAAAGCATAGTGTGATAAATACATAAACAATAACATAATTATTTATTTTTTCAAGTGTTATGCACTGTACAGAATCGTTTGTGTTAGACTTTCACATGATTGGTACTGTGGCAGGTCTGTCCGCACAGTGCCACACAAGCACACAAGCACTGCTGATGCGTGGCAGCACACCATTACGATGGCTACAACGTCACTAGGCAATGGGAATTTTTCAGCTCTACGACCACTGTCGTATGTGGTCCATTGTTGACCGAAACGTCATTATGTGGCACATGACTGTGCTCAAAGTAGACAGAAGCCAGGATGAGGCACACACTGAAAATCATGTTGTCTGAAGAATGACTGAAGAATCTGGCATTTTTAGCCCAGAGAAGAAAAGGCCTTCAAAATGCTCTCTTTCATTTACACATTCAAATATTTAAGGGATACCTATTAAGTGTAAGGTAACATGCTACATGTTACCACGGCAATCAAAATGTCTCTGTCTTCAAAGTGTCTGTGGCAGACACTGCAGTATTCTGCTCCGTTCCCTCTTCAGGAGACAGATCCTCCTCCCAGCTACTGGACGGGATGTCAGCTGCTGGTGCTGGCACCTGCCCCTCACTGGAACGGCCTTGCCCAAGGTCCTGCTTTCTCCCAGGGTGTGGCCTGGTACAAGGAAAGGGCTGGCTTCCTTGCCACAATGTGGGACAGCTCCGAAAGGCCACCCCCAGCTCCCGGGCACCTCATGGGACCAGACGAAGCCTCGGCTGCAACCACAGGGGGGTCAGCTTCTCCCTCTGCCCAACCCCACCATTCTCCTTTCTCACAGGGGGGTCTCCTGCCAGAGTCTGGCTGGTGGGAGACACACATGAGGCAGCAGGTACCTGTTGACAGGGTTAGGGACGGGGCAGCATGGGATGCTGCAGGTGCTCTCAGGAAGGCGCCAGATCCAGACTCGGGGCTCAAGGGGCGTCCAGAAGAGGCGGCGTGGGGCATGGGGGGCAGGGGGAGGACAGACGTTATTTTTCACCTCCAGCTGGCCCTAAATGGAAGAAGACAGACACACGCTCTTTACTGTGTGCCTAGGACTGTGCTGATTGGGTCTCAGAGGGGTGGTCCTGCTCTGCCCCCACTTTGCTGGCCTCCTGGCTCTCTACCCAGAGCCTACATGGACAGGACCCCTCGCCCTCAACTGCTGGACACTGCTAGCCCTTTGGAGGGACCCAGGACAGGGAAAAGGGGATCTGTTTTGGGGGATTCAGTTTTCCTTCCCCCAACCCCCACCCCATCCAGAGGGAGGCTGAGCTCAGAGATTAAAAACTCATTCCCTTACAGGAAATGAGGAGCTGTTGCCAGGACCTCCCAGCAGAGAAAATGTGAACAAGATGCCTCGCGCTGCTGATGAACTCCCCACTCTCAGAGCCTCAAGAGAAGGCAGAAAGATGGGCCACTACCCCAGGCACTCCCATGTCTGTTCTCAGCTGTGCTTCACCCCAGCGTGTGGGAAGTCCCTGGCTGCTGTGGCGCACACAGCCATAAAACGCCCTGGCTCCCAGGCTTATAAATCACCCATGCAAGGGGCAGAGAGGCGTGGGAGTGACATGGCAAGGGCACTGGGTTCTAGCCCTGCTGTGCAACCAACTGTCCGTGTGACCTGGGGTGGGTCTTGGTTTCTTTATGCAATGGAATTGTTGGGCTTTGGGGCTTCAGGAGTTTCTTCCATCTAATTCTAGTTTCTGAGAAAGGAAATGTAAAAGTTTACTAGATTTGTATAGCCCAACAACTGAGATCTCTAATCCAATAGCATCTCTTCCTCCAGGAGAGTTGGGGATCCAGAAAAATCAGCAAGATGTCTCCTCTTCAAAGCTGTTCTGGTGTTTCCCTCGGCCTCTGGGTCAAGGTGCAGGTTGATTAGAGTTTAGGCGGAGAAGGTAGGTTTCTTCCTTGCAAGTTCTTATGTCAAGTCGGGCCATCGCCCACCTGGCTTCTCAGGCCCAGATGCCTCCCTTTACACCCTCAGCGCCACAAGCTCTCTTTACATGTAAAATGTCACCTCCACACTTTATGCCACATAAACTATCTTGAAATTTAGATAATTGATGACTTGATGGAGTCTGGAACGCCTTCATCAACCCCGATCTGAACTTCAGGAATAATTAAATCAAATGAATCAGCAAGCATTTATTAAGTGACTACTAACTGTGAATCTACCTGCCAGTGACTACAGGGCCAGCAAAGAATGAAACCGTCCCTGCTGTGCAAAGGGACACAGGGAGCGAAGGGCTACGGTTTTACTCTTGCCCTTTGCCGTATCCTCACCGCCAAACTGTCAGTTCCTAAGTGTTGCCCCATGCGAGGGCTGCCCAGGTGGCCACACTGTCCAGGATGGCTGGGTGGCTCAGCTGGGACAGACCCCTCAGAAAGATGCTCACAGGACATGCTGTCTGCATCTGCATATGGAGACTGACAGCCACCATCACAGCTGCTAGCATGAGGGCACATGCTCATTATCTGGGAAGGACATCCTTTCTGACAGAGTGAGCCAGCATCAGAAAGGAACAACATGATAAGGTGTTAGCTATCCACTGCTGCATAACAAATTACTATTATTATCTCATGGTTTCTCTGGGCCAGGAATTTAGGCACACCCTCATTGGGTCCTCTGGTTCAGGGTTTCTCACAAGGCTCCAATCAAGTTGCTGGCCAAAGTTGAGGTCTCATCTGAGGCTCAAATGGGGAAGGATTTTCTTCCACAAAGTAATTGTTGGCAGGAACAAGGAACCCCTGTTCTCTGAGGGCTGTCAGACTGAGGTGGCCTCAGTTTTTTGCCATGTGGGCCTCCCTACATGGCCACTTGCTTTGTCAAGGTGTGCAAACTATGAAGGCAGCAGAGAATCTGCTAGTATGAGGAAAGTCACAATCCTCCAGATGTAATGGAAGCAAAGAGTGACATCCTCATCATCTTTGTCATATTCTATTTGTTAGGCCACAAGTCCTGCTCACACTCGAGGGGGGACTACACAGGCTGTGGATACCAGGAGGTGGGGGCTGGGGGAGTCATTTTAGAGGCTGTCTGCCACAAGAGAGGACCAGAAAGAGGCCACCCACTGAGCCTGGCACAGAATCTGCCCTGGCAAGCAGTGTGGGAACAAGTAAGCTGGATGGAGCAGCTTGCACCCAAAAAGGGTGTGTGCCAGAGGTAAGAACCAGAGGGCGGCACCTCTGGATGAGGTGAATCACCTTGCACACACTGACAGTGAGGGAGAATCAGTGTCAGAAGAGACATACCAGCTGTTAGGAGTGTGGCAGGTGATTGTGTGCTGACGGAGTGCTTTCTCAAAAGAAGTGGCAGGATTTGCACCATTTGGAGCAAATCACATAAGGAGGCTATGATACAAAAACTGAGGAAAGGATGATGCAGCCCACCCCTCGCCAGGTCATTCAGAGTCCTTTTCAGGCAAGACCCACCCTGCCATTCCTGAGCCAGGACTCAGCCCCACCTGTATCTACTGTAGTGTTGAGATATGCAACTCCCCTGTGGGGCAGGGCGGGAAACTCTAGGCATAATTGACCTTTTCCTCTGAGTTCAGTGTGTCCTTCAGAGACATCCTTATACTTGGCCTTTTCTGAGTTCCTCCTCCTCAAGCAGCTTCAGTGATCATAAAGCTATAAAACACTCTCTCTTCCCTCTTATGAGCATCTCCTGCAGCGGGATGCTGTGACTGAAATTAATAAGTCTGGGAGATGTCTACGGCCATACCAGCCTGAACTTGCCCGATCTCGTCTAATAAGTCTGGGAGCTCTCAAACACCTCGGGAAGTTCTGAGGCTGGCATCCCACCGTCCACTAAGTAGAGCAACCACTAATGCTGTGCAGACTGTGCCCTGCACAAAGGCCCTGCTTAAGGGTGAACGCAGCGCAGGGCCACACGTGACAAGGAGGGTTACCCTTGGGGAATTCACAGGGAGACATCACATGGGCTACCTGTAGCTCTGCTCTCAAGTCCCATCATGACCTGGAGACCACTGCAGAGGCCAAGTTCGGCTACAACCATCACCATCACCAGCCTTTCACCTTGGGAAGGATCTTGAAGGAATATCATTTCCACTTTTGACAGATAAAGCAAGCCAGGAGATAGGGGTCAGCTCTCTACTTTGAAAGGAGATCCTTTCCAAAGGACGAGTCTTCCCTCCTCCTCCAAGTCCTCCAGGTTCTCCAAGGTGAACTGAGGGATCCTAGCACAAGGAATCTCTGAGACTCACCTCCAGACTACACAGAGTAGGTACCTCTGCCTATACTACTTACATCTCCTCGCCTCCAAATAAAGTGCAGTCCTCTTACTCATAGAAAGTCTTCTAAATCATAGAAAAGATGTTTCAATTCACTGAGCATGTCCCTGAGCCTAGAACAGTTCAGAAACATTAGAGATACTAAAGAAACAAAAGCAAAAAGCTGCCTGCCCTCATTCCTGAATGACTCAAGGCAAAGAAAGTTCTATTGTTGAGGAAGGGTGCAAAGGAGTTGGAAGTGGAGGAGGCCATATTTCAAGGACACACACACACCAAATTCTAAGGAGCAGAAATGGCAGAGAAAGCACAGGCCCTGCAATTCCATCAAGCAGAGGGTGCTGTGCCTAACAGTAAGTGCTCACAAAATTTTGGCCACTCTGTCATCTGGTTCACTCCTCACAGCCTATCTATTGGGACAGGGGTTGTGGAAATGCTAATTTTACAGATTTTACAGATGAGAAGACTAGGACTTTGAGACCAGGATGACTTGGCCAAGTCATGTGGCTAATCAATAAATTCACATTTCATGCATTGAGGTGGGGATATGGGCAAGACGAGAGAAGAAGGAAGGTATAAAGACAAAAGAACTTTTCAACAAATGGTGCCAGAACAACTGGATATTCACATGCAAATACGTAAAATAGGATCCCTATCTCACACGAAATTAACTCAAAATGGATCAAAGACCTAAATGTAACAACTAAAACTATAAAACTCTTAGAAGAAAACATAAACACAAATCTTTGTGATATTGGGTTAAACAGTATTTTTTAAGATATGACACTGAAAGCACAAGCAACGAAAGCAAAAATAAACTGAACATCATCAAAATTAACAATCTTTTGGGCTTCAAAGACCACCACCAAGAAAGTGAAAATACAACCCACAGAATGGGGAGAAATTTTTGCAAATCATATATCTGATAAAGAACTTGCATCTACAGATCTCATGACTCAATAATAAAAAGACAAATAATCAAATTTTAAAATGAGCAAAGGATCTGAATAGACATTTCTTCAAAGAGGACATACAAACAACCAATAAACACATGAAAAGATTCTCAACATCATTGGCAATCATGAAAATTCCATCAAAACCACAAATGAGATACCATTTCACACCCACTAGGATGTCTAGAATCTTAAAAAGACAAATAATAACAGGTGTTGGCAAGAATGTGGAGAAATTGGAACTCTCATACGCTACTGATGAGAATACAAAATGCTGCAGCCCTATGGAAAACAATGTGGCAATTTCTCAAAAGAAAAACATGGAGTTACTGTATGACCCAGTAATTCTACTCCTAGACATACATCGAAGAGAAATGAAAACATATATTCACACAAAAACTTGTACATTAATGTTCAAAGCAACATTATTTGTAAAAGCCAAAAAGTAGAAACCCAAATGTCCACCAACTAATGAATGCACAAAATTTAGCATATCCATTCAATGGATATTCAGCATTAAAGAGAAATGAAGTACTGACAACGCAATAACATGGATGAACCTTGAAAACATTACGCTAAGTGAAGGAAGCCAGTCGAAAAGGGCCATATACTGTGTGATTCCATTTAGATGAAATATCCAGAATAGGCCAATCTTTAGAGATAAAAAGTAGATTAGTGGTTTCCTAGGGCTGGAGAGAATGGGGAATTGGGGATGATAGCTAAGGGGTTTCTTTTGGGGGTGTTCAAAATGTTCTAAAATTGATTGTGGTAATGGTTGCAAAATTCTGTGAATATACTCAAAACCACTGAACTGCAAACTTTAAAATGCTGAATTATATGTTATTTTGAGTTCTCAATAAAGCTATTAAAAAGAGAGAGAGAGAAAGGGATAACTTCATTTCCCAGGCTAGAGATTCCCAACTTGGGGCCCACTGAACCCCTGAAATTGCAAAATAGTATTGTAAGAGCACTTGTGCATTTTCTAAGGAGGCCTGTAGCTTTCCTAAGAGTCTCCAAAAGACCCAAGCCACAGAAAAGAATCCCTGCCCTCAGACTGACCTGGGGCTGGGGCTGGAAGGTCAGAGAACATCCCCTGGGGCTCCATCTACCTCACCTTCAGGGCTAGATTCCATTTCTTCTGTATTTTTTTGTTTGCTTATTTATTTATTTTTAAGAGACAGGGTCTTGCTCTGTTCCTTCGGGCTAGAGTGCCGTGACATCATCATAGCTAACTGCAGCCTCAAACTCCTGCCCTTAGGCGATCCTCCTGCCATGGCCTGCAAAGTGATGGGATTATAAGTGTGAGCCATTGCACCTGGCCCCTGTGTGTTTATTTAATATTCACTAAGCTGTGTGGAATTGGGTTAGCTGCAGCTCACCCAGGCAGCAGCTCTGACCCCAGCCTGGAACCTCCAGGCTCAAGCTCCTCCCAGGCCCTTCCCCTAATTGCCCCCTCCCAGATGAGTACCTGCCAGGCTTCCCCAGAGGACGGCAGCTGCTCCACTTCCTGCTTTTGCCGCTTGCTCAAGGAGTTAACTGGGAGTGGGAACCGCTGGCTTCTCTGGCCCTAAACTCCAATGTTAGAGGGACCAAAAAAATTAGGAGGACACAGTCCTGGTTGCCTGTGGGCAGACAGCCTTGGTTTAAGACTGTTGTCCTGTGTGATTACTGACTGTCACCTTTTATTCTCAAAAGCATCCAATACTGTACATTTACTTAACCCCTTTCCAAAAGAGGGAATGGCCACAGCTTGCTGGGGGTGAAGAGCACTCCAGGGGTCCCTGCGGCCACCGTCCTACCTACAAGAAAGCTTCACTTCCACCTCCTTGGCCACAGCCTTCCTTCTGTCCTGCTGGTGTCTCAGCGGGAAGGGATGCTGCAGCCCTCACAGCTCAGGCAGCCTCCCTGGAGGTGCCTGGCCTCATCTCCTATCTCCTCATCTCCTATCCCTCATCCTCAGCAGAGGGATGCCCTGGCCTCTCCCCTACACAGTATGATTTACTTAAGAGGCAAAGGTGACATTCCTCTGTAGCCCCCGCCACCCTAAGCTTTCTCCTCCCAGGCTGAAAAGTCCAACCTCTTGACAGTATACTCCTCTAGCCTTCCTTTAGCACCCAGGCCTCTTGTCCCTTAAGATCACGCACGGTGTCTTTTCCACTTTATATTGCTAGTGCCTGCCAGAGCAGGTGCTTGATGAATCATTCTTTTCAATAAGTAATTTTTTAAATGAATGAAGCACCAGCATAGTTAAGCTAAAGCTGCTAACACATTGCCCAGTCCTCTGGGCATGGGCAGCTCCTGAGACCAGAAGAGTGGGCTCAAGGGGCAGACCCCCCTGAAACCCACCCCTGTGGATGCAACAGGAGGTTGGCAGGGCAGGGGGAAGGGCCATCTCCCTCTATTCCCAGAGCTGCGCCTCTCACGGCTTGTGTGCCCAGAACCATACCCACTTGCAGCCAAACCCACTTCTGCTCAACAGAGAAAAGAAAAACTCTTTTGTCATATGCAGGGCTGTACAACGAAGATGGGGTCACCTTAGACTTTGTATCTGGGGTCCTTTTTATTTTGTTCTTTATTATTATTTCAGGGTATTATGAGGGTACAGACATTTTGGTTAGGGGGTTAGAGGCATGCCCTTCCCCTCCATAATGCTCATTGTGTCCTTTAGTTGTGAGTTTATCCCCCCATCCCTGGAGAATATTACTACCATGTGAGCGCCATAGTGTTAATCAGTCACTATCAATTTGATGGCGAGTACAAGTGGAGCCAATTCTTCTGATCTTGTGTTACCTCACTTCGGATAATGGGCTCAAGCTCAATCCAGGAAAATATAAGAGGTGCTAGATCACTGTCGTTTCTTATAGTTGAGTGATATTTCATTGTATACATATACCAAATTTTAATAATCCACTCCTGAATTGACAGGCACTTAGGTTGTTTCCACATCCTTGCAATAGTGAATTGTGCTGCCATAAACATTCGGGTGCAGATGTCTTTATTATAGAATGTTTTTTTGCTCTTTTCGGTAGATGCCTAATAGTGCTATTGCTGGATTGAATGGTATTTCTATTTTTAGCTCTTTGAGGTATCTCCAAATTCTTTTCCACAAAGATTGCACTAATTTGCAGTCCCACCAGCAGTGTGAGAGTGTTCCTGTCTCTCGGCATCCTCGCCAACATTTGTTGTTTTGGGATTTTTCGATAGAGGCCAATCTCACTGGGGTTAGGTGATATCTCATTGTGGTTTTGATTTACATTTCTCTAATGATTAGGAATGTTGGGCATTTTTTTATATGTTTGCTGGCCTTATTTTGTTCTTTCCAACAGTATTCACTACCCATTTGACAAGCATTTATTAAGCACTTCCTATATGGTATACAGGCCTGTGCTGGGGATGCGATCTTGAACCACACAGACAGGTGTCTCTGGCCCTGTAGGGCTGTCTTTAATCATGATGTCCAAAACTGGCCCCAAGACTAGAATGAGATGACACAACGATTTCTTGGTTCCTACACACTGGATACCTTTACATAAGGTTCATAAAGCCAGTGCAATAGTATCTGCTTGACAATAGAACTTTTGGAGTTAGATGGGACCACTGTCAAGTCTGAGTTCCGCTTCCCCTAGGGGAGTTATTTAACCTCAGCTCGTAGATAAAGCATCCACCTTGCGGGATCATGGGGAGGGCCGGTGGGGTAATGCCTCAGCGAGATGCCAGCACGCAGGGCACTCAGTGACGGAACGATGATTACCCCTGAGAACTGGAGTTTGCACCCCCAGCTAATGGATGATTCTGCTGCCAGTTGGCATTACCTTGTGCTCCAAGACAGCATTTCCTAAACTTGACCAATTTTAAGAATCACCTTGGGAGCTTTTTCATATTACAAATATTTAAGCTCCAGCCCAGACCTATTGAACCAGAAATGCCAGGGATGGAGCTGGGAACGTGCCTTTCCAGAGCCTCCAGGTCTGCACTCCACAGCAGTAAGCAACGCCTCTCGAATCCAGCGCCACCCATTTACTTTCCAAAACTCCTGTGAGGGACGACGGAGATGAGGGCTCTGAGGAACCCTAGCTGGCACCCGTCTCTGGGCCTCCTCCTTCCCACTGGGGGCCCGAGCACCCAGGCCCAGCCTCCCCCTGGTTGCGGTGGGTGCTTTAGGAGCCAGGGGCTGTTCGTAAAGCTCCTGATGGAAGACAAGTTGGACAGCAGGGGTCAAAGTTCACACAAGCTGCTCTGCCTTCTGTTTCATTTACAAGTGGCAGTCACCTCATTAAACCTGGTCTCCCTCCACCCCACCCCACCCTCACCCACAGCCCGCCCTCAGCTTGGAGTCTGGGAGGGAGAACAAGTGGTCCCACGGCAGACAGGTGGGCTCCTGGACAACCCACCCACGCTCCCCTGGCAAGTCCTACCCCGAGATGTTTGCTAAACTTGGCATTTTGTTACAATGCTGAAGCACAACTTGTACTTGGATATCAGCGCTGACCGCTTCAGGCAGTCCTGGGGAGGAATTTCAGGACAGGCCAAAGGGAAGGGGCAGGAGTGGAGAGATGGTGATGGGGGCTTTTCTTTAGAAAATAATGAGGCAATTAGAGGAAGCAAAGAACAGCTCCAGAAGTGGTGTTTTACTGCTGAGATAGTGCCCGTATACGGCTAACAAGTCAGCACGCCTGGGAGAGACAGGTGCCACAGCTGTCACCGGGCCCCACTGTGCCGCTGTAGTTACCTGACCTAACGGTTTTGGAGTGAGCAGGCACCCAGGGCCTAGAACCCTGGTCTCCAAAAATTCCTTGCCAGACAGAAACTCAGCCCCAGTAATGGCCCCGCATGGTTAGGGTTTCCAAGCCATATGGCCCAGGAGGACTTGCGGGCCAGGGAAGGCCAGGTCCAAGGTGTTTTCTGCTCCTCTGGGGCCCAGCTGGGCCCAGGAGGGCAGGTAGCAGACCAATGCCAAGATATTTGTGTCACCTGCTTCACCTTGAAGTTCCACCCCCTCCAGGATGAGCTTTCTGGGGCACCTCAGTACCTGGCCCTGAGCAGGTGCTGGGGGGCAACACAAGGTGTGCCGCTCAGTGTGGCCCTGGCCCCTGAGTTGCACAGCATCTGGGCCAGGGAAGCAACACAGGGACAGAGCCCCTCCGACAGGAGGCAGTGTGTGGCCAGCACTGATCAGGTGCACACCAAGGTGTCTCCGTTCCCATCTGCCCCCCTCCCCACAGCGGCCCTGGACCCTGCTCTCTCGTCCAGTCTTTCCCAGGCATCTGGAGCTGCCGGCCTTTTCAGCGATTGCTGGGAGAGGACACCAGCACTGACAGCTCTTGTCACAGCTCCCCAGGCCTCATTCATGCTGGGGAGGTGAGGACAACTTGATCCCCTGCCTCGGACACAGGGCTGCCTGCCAGATAGGGTGTGGGCCCTGCCCCGCCCTCCCCAGGAGGTGGGCACTGGGGAACAAAGCCCATGGTGTCCCTCTGCTCTCCTTCCTACCCTGACATCCCCTTCCCCTTGCTCCGCACCAAACAGCAGGTGCTAATGGCAGCTATATCGTCCAAGATGAGTGATGCTGGTGCTTAGGAGGATGAGTAGAAAAGAACTTTTGACATGACAACCCCACACACTCTCCTACCCCAGATCCCCATTTTAGGGATCTGTGGGGTTCCCTTAGCCCCAGGATCTTGGGCTTCTGGCCCTCAAAGAACCAAAGAGCTCTGGCTTCATGCCAGCACCTTCAAACTCCTCCACACTCCTCAAGAAGTGAAGGCCCTTCAGGAGCTGTCACTAGGCCCTGAGAAGCCGCTGACAATGCTATGCCTTCCCTGGCACCTTCCAGGGGCCTTGGCTGGGGGTGTTTGCCAGGTCCTTCACTCCATCTTTGGTGGACAGCCCAGTTTGGGGAACACCTGCGTCCACCTTCCCCCATCCTCAGGGCAATCTCCTAAGCCAGCCTGGGAGGCTCCCCACATTCATGCACTGGCCACTGGCAACTCCCAAGTCAAGGCCACTACATGTCCAGCTTGGAACTCCAGTCTTCGCATGTAATGGGGACAAGCAGATCCTGTTTCTTTGCTTTTCCTTTCCTATGTCCCCAAAACTGTAGTCCCAATAGCATAGGAACGGCTGTTCCTCATGCCTGTCAGGACTCCAGAAAAATAGACTAATGGGCCCAGAGAGCCTAACCATGAGCCCTGCCTCCTCTCTAGTTGGGTGGCATGGTGGGTAAGACTGTGTGCACATGTGCTCCTCGCCTTCCAGCCGCATGTCCGCAGGCAATTGGCGCAGCTCGATTTCCTCATCTCTAAAATAGCTCCTTCATGGAACTAGCGCAGGGGCTTCCTGAGGTCGCACAGGTAGAGCGCACGGCGCCATGCCTGGCTCACTGGAAGTGCTCAATGTAGGCTGCTCTTTGTGGCGCTAAGTATCCCCCTCAGCAATGGCTGCTGTGCTGTGTGCTGAGCTGTCTCCCCAAACTCATCTACAAGCCAAGGAGAGAGGCATCAGGAGAAAACAACCCTGCCGACACCTTCACTGCACAATGCTACCACTCACAGGTGCTGGGCAGAAGGGTAAGGGCCCCACAGCTAGGTCCCTTCTAGAGGCTTCACCTCCAAGGGCAGTCAGGATTCCTAAGTTGAATCCAAATATTGAGTTACGACACTGCCCTTCTCTGAGATGCTGAATTTGTGGGTTCCAAGCAAGAGGTTGAATATGTTATCTCTCCCAAATAAGTAATCTCAGCATACCCAGACCCAGGGTCCTGGAACTAGAAAGGGTCTCAGAGATTATCTTATCTAGAGACTGAGAGCGTTGACTTGTCTCATCCACTCACATCACAGGCAAGGACACAGAGGTCCAGAGAGATCGCAACACAGCTCACCAGTGGCAGAATAAAAACAGAAGCCACTTGACTCGTCCTGCCATGACAAGATGCTCCTTCCTGTTCCAAGCACACACCCCTCTTTTCAGGCTGCCCATCTACAGTTTGGACCTGGGAAGTATGGGGAGAGGAAAACTGGGACCTCTTGGGGAAACACAGGTTAAGAGCAAGGGCTCCAAAGTTAGACAAATTTGGGTCAAAACCTACTTCTGGGCCGGACGCGGTGGCTCACGCCTGTAATCCTAGCACTCTGGGAGGCCGAGG
>VBSM01000335.1:3189920-3221942 GCA_008086735.1 Cheirogaleus medius | reverse complement strand
AAAAAAAAAAAAAAAAACCTACTTCTGCTGTGTACAGATATGACCTCAAGAAATCAATTGACCACTCTGGGCTGTAAAATGGAAATGAAAATTAGAAAGAATGGTATATTGCCCACAAGGCTATCACTGGGAGCTTTTCATAAATAAGCTAAGCTAATCCATTTAAGAGGCTCTGCATGGGCAACAAAGGTTGAATACTGAAATTACTATTACTATTGGTTCCTGGGTCTCGTGTGGGAAGGAAAAGCAGGAAGGAAAGGCAGGAGCAAGTCTTGGCTGGGATCACACAGGCCCTTCTTGCTTTCTTTCTCTTGTGGGCTTTTCTTCCCTAGGCTGGAGAAGTAGGGGAACATGGGCAATCTGGTTTATAAGTCCAGAAAAAAACCCAGGGAAAATTCTGTAACTTTAGACAAGAAAAAAGCCAGACTCCCCAGCTGGGCCTGGATGAGCTGGCAGCCTTTCAGGCCTGGCATTGGGGAGGCCCTGTGTGTGCATGTGAGAGACTTGGAGGACTGCAAGGAGCTCAGGAGAGCCCTGGCCCCCTTCTGTCTTCCTTCTCTGCTCCTCTCATCTCTTCCCTACGGTGAAGGTAGGAACCCTCCGTAGCTGGTCGGTTTTTTACAGCTGTGAGTGTATAAGACCAGGCTTGGCAGCTGCCTGTCAGAGCAGAGCTGAAGGACCCTGGCATCCAGGTGGGTGGCACTCCACGACCTCTGAGGCCCCAGCCAGTATTGGGATCATCTGATCCCAAGAGGGAAATTTTTGTCTCTGACTCTCCGAATCGGATGTTTCATGCATGAAGTGATTACCGCATGCCCCTTAAAACCAACTACAGGTTGGGTGTAGTGGCTCATGCCTGTAATCTCAGCACTTTGGGAGGCTGAGGTATGAGGATCACTTGAAACTAGTTTGAGACAGCCTGAGTAACACAGCAAAACCCTGTCTCTACAAAAAGTTTTAAAATTAGCCAGACATAATGGTGCACACCTGCAGTCCCAGCTACTCGGGAGGCTGACGCAGGAGGATCACTTGAACCCAGGAACTCTGCGGCTGCAATGAGCTATGTTGTGCCACTACATTCCAGCCTGGGAAACAGAGCAAGAACCCATCTCAAAAACAAAACAAAACACACCCAACTACAAATGAAGCAGGTGGAGGTGTCTGGCCACCGTGAACCACTAAGGACACAGGCTGGAGGTGTGGGACGAGGAACCCCAGGCCGTCTACCTGGCGCGGCCCAGAGGCTAGGCCAGACAAGACCTGGCCCTGGAGAACAGAGATGAAAGGGTAACGAAGACTGGCCTGTGATGGGAGAGGAGATTGTGTCCACAGCTTCCTCCCTGATCTTCTTATGCACATCAAAGCAGGGACCCCTCCCCCTGGCTGGCCCCTTGAAGCTGCTGATGGACAGATGGGAACAGCTCCCAGTCACAGCTGGCATTTGCCCGGCTCTCTGCACAGGAAGGCTGCTGTCTGGGCTGCCCCTGTCCCAGGCTCACCCCAGCCTCCCGGCACGGTCTGGACAGCTTGCCTTGGCTGAGGGAGTGTGCGGGCAGCTCTGATGCAGGGGTTCAGAGGCCTACAGGTACAGGGCAGGGGAGGAGCCAGAGACCTGAGGGGCCTGTGGACCCCTCAGTACATGTCAGACAGGCCATGGAGCCACAGAGGATCCTGCAGAGAGAAAAGGAATGAGGCCTGGAAGAGCTTCTCACCGAGAGCAACGGAGGAGGAAGGGAACAGCCTTAGCAGACATGCCCATGCTTTACGTTGTAAGACACGGCTTTGTAGCAGAGGCATCCAACCCATCACCCTTACTTTCCCTCCATTGTTTAGTAAATAATAATTTTCTTTTTATTTAGTCAAAAATCACACATAACTATCAGTGTGCCTGATTAACAAAGAGATGGCAACTTTTTACTACACTAAGCCAAAATTAAATCAGCAAAAGAGCAAAGAATGCTATGCAATCATGCATATTCCTTTTTGATTGGCTTTTTGATAGTTAAGAACACTGTTGTACTTTCCACATTTTTATAATGAACATGTAGTACTTTTATAATCGAGCGCGTATAAATCAACTTCTATTTCAAATGCACTAGAGGAACCCGAAACATGACCTCCCCCTCTACGAGCAACAGAAAAATCCAGGCTCAAGCTAGCTAAAAAACTAGAGGATGGAGACTTACACCGCTGGAGTAACAGGCGGGGTTATCAGGAGGTCAGAGAAAGACAGCAAAAGACTCTTGTGGAGGATACTTGACAGGTGATTGAAACCTGGTCCCACTTCTAGGAGCTGCTTAGCCTAAAGTGGGATAAAATCTGGGGTACTTCTGCCATCTGGTGGCAAAATTAGAAAACGCATCTTACTTCACTCACATTAATACTGTAATAAAACTAAATGGCACCTATGAAATTGTCTATATTTGACCCAGTGTGACCTTCAAAAATTGAAACTTTTACCAAAAAAATTCCATGGAGGAAGGAATAGTCTTTTCAACAAATGGCACTGGTACAACTGGCTACAGTCGAAGTTGGACACGTTCCTTACACCACACAAAGAAATTAACTCAAAATGGATTATGGACCTAAATTTAAGAGCTGAAACTGGAAAACTCTTAGAAGAAAATATAGGAAGAAATCTCCAGGACTTTGTATTAGTCAATAGTTTCTTAGATATGACACCAAAAGGACAAGAAATAAAGGAAAAAGAAATTGGACTACATCAAAATTAAAAACTTTCGTAGTGTAAATGATATAACCAAGAAAGTGAAAAGACAACCCAAGGAAAGGGAGAAAATATTTGCAAATGATATATCTGATAAGAGACTGGTATCTAGAATGTATAAAGAATTCCCACAATAATAAAAGTACAAGTGGCTGGGTGCGGTAGCTCATGCCTGTAATCCTAGCACTCTGGGAGGCTGAGTCAGGTGGATCGCTCAACGTCAGGAGTTCGAAACCAGTCTGAGCAAGAGCGAGACCCCATCTCTGCTAAAAATAGAAAGAAATTAATTGGCCAACTAAAAATATATAGAAAAAATTAGCCAGGCATGGTGGCACATGCCTGTAGTCGTAGCTACTCGGGAGGCTGAGGCAGTAGGATTGCTTGAGCCCAGGAGTGTGAGGTTGCTGTGAGCTAGGCTGATGCCACGGCACTCTAGCCCGGGTGACAGTGTGAGACTCTGTCTTAAAAAAATAAAATAAAAGTAACTCAATTTAAAAATGGGCAAAAGATTTGAATAGACACTTCTTAAAATGAGAAATATAAGTGGTTAATAAACACATGAAAATATGCTCAGTATCACTAGCCATTAGTGAAATGCAAATCAAAACCACAATGAGAAACCACTTACATCCACTAGGATGGCTGCAATCAGAAAGACATGGAATAACAGGTGTTGGTGAGAAACTATAACCCTCATACACTGCTGCTCAGAATGTGAAATGCTGCAACCACTTTGGAAAACAGTCTGGCAGTTCCAGGAAGTGTTAAACAGAGTTGTCATATTTCATAGTCTGTTTGTGATGCTATACAGGAATATCTGAGACTGGGTAATTTATAAAGAAAAGAGGTTTATTTGGCTCACAGTTCTGTAGGCCACATAAAGCAGCATCACACACCAGCATCTGCTTCTAGTCAGGGGGTCAGGAAGCCTCCACTCGTGGTGGAAGGGGAAGGGGAGAGAGCTTAGGCAGAGGTCACATGGTAAGAGGAAGCAAAAGAGAGGCAAGGGAGGTGTCAGGCTCTTTTTAACAAAAGAGCTCTGAGGGAACTAGCAGAGTGAGAACTCAATCACTCCCTCCCTCCCAGGGAGGGCATTAATCTATTCACAAGGAATCAGTTCTCATTACCCAAACACCTCCCAATTTCAACATGAAGTTTAGAGAGGGTCAAACATCAAAACTATAGCACCATATCCAGCAATTCCACCCCTAGGTATGTACCCAAGAGAAATTAAACATACATCCATATAAAAGCTTATACATGAATGTTCATTGCAACATGACTTATAATAGCCAAAAAGTAGAAACAGCCATCAACTGATGAATGGATAAATAAAATTTGGCATATCAATATAATGGAATATTATTCAGCAAAATGAAATACTGATACATTAATACGTTACAACATGAAGGAACCTTGAAAACATTATATAAGCAAAATAAGCCAGTCACAATGGATCACATATTGTATCATTCTATTTATATGAAATATCCAAAACAGGCAAATCTATAGAGACAGAAAATAGATTAGTGGTTTTCTACAGCTTGGAGTGGAAGTGGGGAGTGACACCCTAGTGCAAGCCACTGTCACATGTCACATGGAAGACTTCATCAATCTCCTCACCGGTCTCCCTACTCCCATGTTTACCCCCCAAAGTATTCTGCAGGCCTCTACTGAAGAGTCCCACAGAGTGAGCTGTGAGCAGGCAAACAGCCCAACAGGTGTGGAGGGTGGAACTGGGGGTTCTTGTGTGTGTAGACACATCTAGGATACAGGTGCATGTGTATGGACAGACTAATGTGGGCTAGAAGGAACAGGCCAGCTGTGCATTTAGGATGTGTCTGAGTACCAGTCACAGTGATCGTGTCTTCGTAGCATGTGAAAATACCTATGAAAGAGCTTTTTACCCTATCGTGTAACCACGCCTGATCAAAATCACCTTCCCACTGCTGACGACAGTAGCACAAGAGAGTGTGCTAAGGCAGGTGCCAAGAAGGAAGTGAACAGAAATATTTCAAGGCCTCTTTCCTGAAAGGACCCTAAGGGCCCAGCTTATATGTGGCGTCTAGGCAGACAGCTACCAAGGCTGGTCACTCACTGGGGGACAGCAAGGAGAAGGGATCCCTAATAAGACACAGAAAGATGACTAAGGGAAATAGGGATGGACAGGGAAAACTGAGTGTTGCATAATAATCTGTCGAGCTTTTGTCCTTGGTTCCTGTGAGGGAGACTCTGAATCCTTGGAATTTACCAATAACATCCTTGTTATTCACAATGGACAGACAGTTTATGCTAATGAGGGGACTCATGGTGGGGCTCTACATAGTTTCAGGATGTGGGCTAGCCATGCCAAAAGACCAATCATGTGAGTAGAGGGGTTGGGGCTTTGAGCCATATAGGGGTAAGGGGGATGGAGACTGAATTCAATAATGTAGCCAATGATTCAACGAAGACTACATAATGAAGCCCCAATAAAAACTCTGGACATCAAAGCTTGGGTGGCCTTCCTGGTTGCTGATGCACATCCATGCATTGGGCAGGTGACATGTCCTTATTCCCCAGGGAGAGAACATGGTAGCTTCATGTTTGGGACCCTCTCAGACTTGTCCAGTAAATTTCTTTTAACTGGTCCTGATTTATATCCTTTTATTGCTATAATAAAATTGTAATAGTAAGTATAGAACTTTGCTGAGCTCTGGGAGTCACTCTGGTGAATGATCAAACCTGAGGGGTTTGTGGGAACTCCTGAATTTGTAGCTAGTTGTTCAGAAGCACAAGTGGCTGGGAAGCCTCCAAGCTTGAAGCTGGTACCTAAAGTGAGGGGAATACTGTGGACTGTGCCATTAACTTGTGACATCTGGCCTAACTCTGGGTAGTGGGTGTCAGAATTACATTGCACCAAGCCAGTAGACTTTGTACCCTACTGGAAGAAAAGCTGTCTGCGTCCACATCTGCTTGCACGAGCACAAGTAGAAAACCATGTTTTTGTATATCCTACTAGGCACTGTGGCTAAAAGCAACCCAGAGAGCCAAGGGCAACAGGTTTAGAAAACATGAGGGGAGGTTGTTCCATCAGCCTGTCCTGGTTAAAACAGCCTAATTTATTCACAAGGAATCAGTTAACAGCATTTAATTAACAGCATTAATCTATTCACAAGGAATCAGTTCTCATTACCCAAACACTTCCCAATTTCAACATGCAGTTTAGAGAGAAGTTTAGTTCCACTGCTCTGACCCCAGGAACATGGGAACTAAGGACAGTCTGAATACTCCTTTCTGAGTTTAGTTTCTGGTGGGAACTAGCAGATTGCCTATGGTACTCTTTCTCCTTCCCTCCCCCCTTTCTCTCTCTCTCTCTCCGTCTCTCCTTTCCCCTCGTCTCTCTTCTCTTCCTCTTCTTCTTCCTTCTCCTTCCCTTCCTCCTCTTCTTCCTCTTCCTCCTCTCTCTCTTTCTTTCTTTTCAAAACAAAGTCTCATTTGGTCTCCCAGGCTAGAGTGTAGCATGCAGAGCCATCATCATTGCCTCAAACTCCTGGGCTCAAGCAATCCTCCAGCCTCAGCCTTAACCTCCCAAGTAAGTGGGACTACAGGTGCCACCACACCGGGCTGATTTTTCTATATTTTATGGAGATGGGGTCTTGCTGTTGCCCAGGCTTATGGTCCTATTCCTAACCCACTATGCCCCTCCACCTTCCAGATCTATCCCATCATGGTTGAAGGGTGGGGACAGTGACACTGGTGCTCAGGAGAGGTTGCAGAATTAAAGAGGGAAGTGCATTTTGGAGAAGGGTTTAGAGTGAACTGGCAAGGACTTAGTGACTAACTGGATTTGGGGACTCATGCAGGGGAAGAGTCAAGGGTAATTCCCAAGACTCTGCTGATAACATTTAACTGAGGCAGGTAACAGGAGAGGAGCAACAGCCTGGAGAGAGAAGGCAGTGAGCAGTCTGGCATGATGCAAGGGAGCTGACAGGGAGAGCCCAAGGGGAGATGACCCCACACAGGTGGACATGAAGATCGAGAGCTCAAAGGAGACCAAGGTCAGACTTACATGTCTTTAGCACACAGGCTGAGGTTTCCAAGGTTGACCCAGCTCCCTCTGGGCAAGGGGCACAGAGCAAAGAGAGAGCTCTGGGGGCACTGTGCGGTAGCCACTCAAGGAGCCTGGAAGGAGATCAAATGAGAAGACGCAGGAGGAAGCCATGGAATCAAAGCGAGTGAGGGGCCCAGAGCGGGAGAGATCTTTACCCAGTGCAAAGACACATGCAGCAGGAGGGCTAAGAGCGTGTTTTGTGGGCTTGGGTTGGGCATACCCAGCCTGGAGCTGCTTCTGGAGCATAAGAACCAGGCGCTGCCACCGGAGGGGAGGGCTGGGTGAGCAGCCTCCAGCCTCCTGTGCCAACAGGCACTTCCCAGAGGTACTGGCAGATGTTTCAGGGAGAGGTAAAAACAAAAGCTCCACATGGACAATGAACTAGTATTTTTCATCATAAACCTTTAGTTTTATATTTTAATCACTTGCATGTATAACTTTGATAAAAAGAAAGAAAAACCATTTGCTTACACTAATTACTATATATGACTTAATAATCAAAACTTTTAATTGGCTGTAATCAATATTTCAAAATAGGTGAAGTTCACTTTAGGCATGTTCCACCCTGCTTTACTGTATGACCCCTGCTTCCCAGCCACACTAACGTGGGATAAAATTCCTCCTGTTCTCAACGATTAAAGATAACCACTATAGCTAGCAAGACCCACTGCTCAGGTAGTTCAGAGTCCATTAAGGATCAGAGAAATGTTTAACCCTTTTTTAGGCCTAAGAAAACACAGAAAAAGAAGAACTTCATTACCCTTGCCCCTGCCTGCCCAACCACGGCAGCAACGTGGAATGTGCTGAGGTTTCCTAGGTCGTGCCACCTCCTCCCCAGACAGCACCTGCCATGTTTCTTAACATGGTCCTTCTCAGCACTCAGACAGCAACTGATTACAAGTAGACTATATCATCTAAAATTTTGTGTTCTTTATGGTGGTGCTTAAATGTTTTACAAATTTTTTAAAGGACATTTTGTATTTATAAATAAAACTTATTTTAAACACTTATTTTTAAAAATCATAATTTTTAGGGCTGGCAAAACAACACACCAACATATTTCAGCTTATTCTGGCTAACTAAAATCATGTGGCCTGTCCTGTCTCCCCCACCGCAAAGTTGCAGATCTCCAACTAGGCTGTTTAGAGTTGTTGTCCCAGTCGTCAGGCACCCCCATGATTCAGTCAACACTGAAGAACAGGCCCTCTTAGGAGGCGTGGAGATGCTGACATTGGCTTCAGAGGGCCGGAGAGGCTCTGCAGAGTAGACATCTGCCCCATTCTCCGACGTGGAACCCCTATATTCCAGGGCAGTTTAGGAATTCCCAAAAAGCCAACTGTCACTAGCTTGGTAGCTCCCAGCTTAGTAACCAACATGAAACCCAGCAGTGAAGATCTAAGAAGATTACAAAGAACAGCAGAGCACCATTCATGGTGAAGCCAAGCGGAATTAACAGACAGCCAGTTCTCAGTCCAGCTCCAGTGTGCTGGCGGAGGGGACAATAGTCCTGCCTCACACTTAGCTGATCAAATTTTCCCAGCTCATGAGAAGCTCCTTGACACAAATGAACACCCCTAGATCATTTCAACCTAGTAAATATTCACTGTTTGCCAAATTAAAGACTGTAGATTCATATTGGAGAGGAGACCAAACAGGATACATGAGAATACAAATCATATTTTTAACTTTCAAATGTATCCTGACTAGCTTCCTCTTTTTACAATTTCCAATTCTAACTTTTATTTCCATCATCGGCTCTTCTAAGGCAGTTCTCCATTCTTGTGGGCATTCCTGTTCATCTGTCTCCCTGAATCAAAATCAAATTATCAGTATTTCCTAAGTGGTGTATTCTTGTCCTTTCATCTTGAGAAGCATAGTTTACTAGAAATAGAAACAACAGTCAAAATATTTAGGCCTGATATAAACAGATACAGTCATCTCATCTGTGCTTTTAAAGTTAAATTCATTACTCATGGTAATCAGTACCATGGAAACAGGGAAGGGAGTTTAGAAAGCTGCATCATCAACACAGAGGAAACATATAAAGGCTGTTTTGGGACTATCCCCAACTGTGAAACCATGCCCCAGAGGGTTAAAGAGATCAGTAATTAACAGGAATCTTTGAACTTGTCTTACAAGATGGCAGATAAGGAAACAGTCTGTTGAAATTCTCTCTCCTTTATAAGATAACAAAACTGGGTAAAAACAGGCTGGAACCAACACGACTGACTGGAGTCTATGCAGAATGAACTTGCTCATGTCACAGCCCAAATTTCCACCCCCTGTTTCATACTAACTTCCCCACATTTGCACATGCAACCCATGAAGAGGCATGAAGAAACAACTGCACATGCCCAAGAACTTTCCAAACTTCCTCTTTTGTCACCCACCAACCCTGAAACCCTTCCCCCAAATCTCTCCCTTAAATATGGTGCTTTAAGGCTGATGAGAGGAGACAAATTTGAGCCCATCTCCTTCCTTAGCCACCTGCAATAAACCTTTCTTTCTACAAAAATCTGGTGCTTGAGTGCTTGCCCTTTCCATTGAGTGAAGGCAAAAAGGATAATATGGGCTTATATCCAGGAGGCTGGGAAAACACCCAGGAATATTGGTGGATAACCCAAACGTGAAACTAAAAGCAGTTTCTACCTTGAATCTTGCTCCTGAGTAGCATGGGGACATCTACACATGATTATATTCAAATTATTGACCAAGTTTATTCTAATTAGCCCAACTTGGTGGATCAGCCCCTGGAGGATCTGGACCCAAATATGCTCACCAATGGATTAAGGTGTTTCATGGGCTAGACATGCTGCAGTAACTCATCTGGAGACCTTGGAAGCAGAAGCTGTCCCACCAGGTACCTCAGCTCAAAAGGCAGAATGAATTGCCCTTACATGGGCCCTGCAGCATGTAAGGACAAAAAGATAATGATATATACTAACTCAAATATGCCTTCTCTGTAGTACATGCATATGGAGCTACTTGGAAGGAAAGAGGGCTCTTGACTGCCAGGAAGAAAGAAATTAAACATGCTAAAGAAATTCTGAGCCTGCTAGAGCAGTAATGAGACCCAAGGAATTGGCCACAGTACATTGCCCTGGACATCGGAGCACTGATGGGATAATAGCCAGAGGAAACAACAAAGCTGACCAAGCTGCTAAGCAGGCTGCTAAGAAAAAAACTCTGAAGGCCCAGGCCCAACTCTTGCTACCAGGTATAGACTCATCAAAAAGGAAGCCCATATACTTCCTGAGGACTTAGAAAAAGCCAAGAATGCCAACCATTGGTCAAGAACTTTCAAGATGGCACCTTTCCTCAAATGTCTCTATCATTCTTTAAACATAGATTGCAAACTCATAGCTTGAAGACCAAATTCAACCTGCAAATATTATTTGCTTGGCTGCCTATGTGTCTCTTTAAAATTTGACTTAGTTGGCAATACACTGAGGTGAGTGAGATTTCACATAAATATCTGGGTTTCCTGATTATCTGAAAAACATTAGAAAATCTGTTCCCACATGACAACAACTAGCTAGGGCTGACAATTGTTGGACAGTATGTGTGCTCCCTGGTTTGTTGTCTCCACCACTGCCTTACACCCTGCCAGCTTCACTCAATTATGGTATTTGCCCACCATTCACATCTGCCTTGTCTATCAGATACCCCACATCAATCTCACCCTACACACCCCTCACAGATGCCATAATCAGAGAGCAGTCAGCCGGGCGCGGTGGCTCAAGCCGGTAATCCTAGCACTCTGGGAGGCCGAGACGGGAGGATTGCTTGAGCTAAGGAGTTCAAGATCAGCCTGAGCAAAAGCGAGACCTCGTCTCTACTAAAAATAGAAAGAAATTAGCCAAACAAGTAAAAAAAAAAAGAAAAAAAAATAGAAAAAAAATTAGATTAAAAAAAAAAAAGAGTGCAGTAAGGCACTCATGCCACAGCTAAATAGCACCCTCCAATTCCATGATATGTGTTTAACCATCATGTCCTTTCCAACCATGGGAACCTTCCTGATAGCTCCAGAGCTTTACTGTTGGATGAAAACAGTTCCTGACCCTAGACTCTGTCCTTTAGTTCTCCTTTTTTACTCATTGCTCCAATCTGCCTGGCCCTAGGCTCTCTTCCACCGTGGCAATGACACCCTGTGGCAGGGAGACTTCCAGCAGACTTATCCACAGCAATAGACTTTTTTCTCCATGGAAAGCCCTGAAGCAGCTGTGTTGCTTCAACTTATCCTACCTGGCTCTTATGGAGTCTGTTCCCAGTAAGAAGTTGGCAGAGTCCAGTAAACAAAGCAAAGAGTTCAGTGGTCAACCTATGCTCCTGGATGCCAGGGAGCTCCCAGAGTCTTCACTGTGCTCCCAGATGCCTGGCTTCATCGTCTCCATTTTCATCCTGATTTGGCATCTCTAAACCCAGACGACGCAGGGAATGGACAAAGAAGCGAGGGAGCTTGCAGACTAAGTTGAGTTCCTCCTTCCTGGACCCCAGAGCAGGCACGATCAGCTGCCGGGCATGCAGATGAAGTGGGATGTGGCGAGCCTTCGACTGTTCCAGCCCCAGTTTCTTCAGGGTGCCAACAGATAGTTTCTACACAAAGAAAAGACAGACCCTTTAGAGCAAGGCCACCATGTGTGCAGGGCCAGAAAACTTCCACTTAAAGGGAACCAACACTAACCTCCCTGGAAGACATAGTAATGGAGAATATTTCAGGGGCATGTCTAGGAAGGGCTCAGAACCCAGGTAAGAGAAAAATGAACACACCAAAAAAGTTCTTATTGGCCTATACTGTGGCCTACCAAGAGAATGGGCTGTAGCATCAAAGCTGGAAAGGATTCCCCCATGGTTCTTTAGCAGTAGCAAGAAACTCTGCTTTTAGAAATACTCCTCCCTTGCCCACAACCTCCTAACAAAATCAGAGACTAAACAAATGAAAGAGTAAAAGATCCTGTAGCTAAAAGATCCTGTAGCTACATGACGACATTAACTAACTGCTTCTAAATTTCTCTAAAAGCTAAATAATTAGCATGGTACCATGTCTAAAGACAATCAGTATGTCTTTGTTATGACTCACTTCAGGGTTTAACAAAGGAAAAGCCTAAGTTTTCTCCCTTATTCTATTCCCTTATTGGGTCAAACCAGTATTACCTGGGGGGCCAACTTATTCCAGTCTGAGTACTTGTGATCACCAAGGATTGGACAATCCAATCCAAAAGATAAGTGAACTCGAAGCTGATGCTTTATTCCTTAAGAAAGAGAGAGAGAAAACTTATGAGGAGCTACAGAAATAATACCAGTACTGGTATCTGCTTCAATTTAAATTAAATCAGAGCACAGTAAACTGGCCAAGTCCCAACACAATAAGGTATAAAAGAATAATATAACAAGGCTCGGTATAGCGGCTCACACGGGTAATCTTAGCACTGTTGGAGGCCGAGGCGGGAGGATCACTTGAGCTCAGGAGTTTGAGACCAGCCTGAGCAAGAGTGAGACCCGTCTCTACTAAAAATAGAAAAATCAGCGGGGTGTGGTGATGAACTCCTGCAGTCCCAGCTACTCGGGAGGCTGAGGCAGGAGGATCGCTTGAGCCCAGGAATTTGAGGTTGCTGTGAGCTAGGCTGACGCCACGGCACTCTAGCCCCGGCAACAGAGCAAGACTCTGTTTCAAAAAGTTAAAAGAATAATATAACAAACTATAATCTATATAGCATCAGCGAGCTTAGGAAATAAACATCGTAAATATTCTAAGTATTAATATAATACTTACCCCTTCTCATCACAGTTCCCTCTTTCCACCATAGAAAATCATTATCATGAACTCAGTGTTTTCCATTACCCTAACTTTTAAAAAAATTTTACTACATAATTAGTATTGTTTTACACATTATTTTAATTATAATAATTAAATTTATAGTAAAATATAGATAAAAGTTCCCATTTTAACTATTTTTAAATATACAATTCAGTGGCATTAAGTACATTCAAATTGTTTTGCAATCATCACCATCATCCATCTCTAGAACTTTCTCATCTTCCCAAACTTAAAACTACATCTCCATTAAACACTAACTCCTCATTCCTCCCCACTCTCTCACCCTCCCCCAGGCTTTTGGCAACCACTTCTACTGTCTGTCTGTATGAATCTGACCACTCTAGGTATCTCACATAAGTGGGATCACACAGTATTTGCCCTTTTGTCTGGCTTATTTTACTTAGTATAACGTCCTCAAGGTTCATCCCTATTGCAGCATGTGTCAAGATTTCTTTTCTTTTGATTCTTTTAAGGCCGACAATAATATTCTACTGTATGTTTATTTCACATTTTGTTTCTCTATCCATCCATCAATGGTCATTTGGATTGTCTTCACTTTGGGGTATCGTGAACGACACTGCTATGAATATGGGTGTGCAGATATCTATTTGAGTCCCTCTTTCAATTCTCTTGGGTATATACCCAGAAGTAGAATTTCTGGATCTTATGATAATTCTATGTTTAATTTTTTGAGGAGCCACTCTGCAAATTTTAAAATAAACCTCCAATAATCCCAATGGGAGCCCCTGGCCTCAGATTAGCACCAGAAGCACACTCTCACACAAGTCTGCCACAACCTCAGCCCACCCAAAGTTACCCGCTGCTCAGAACAAAGGCAGGGCCCAGCACGAAGCCCTGCACAAAGCTTGGCAATATGGGGTTTTGCAACCCCACTACAGAAGGTGACACCCTCACCAGTAATGGGCTGGAGCTCCATGAAGGCAGAGGAGAGAGTGCTGCTTAGCACCTGGTACTGAGTCACAGCAACATGTGCAATGCGGCTGCTCCGCACTTTCACCATCTTCCCTTTGTCCACGCGGTAGCTTGGGGACAGCGTCATCTGAAGCCAAAGAAATCAAGATATGATTTTCTAGAAAGAGCAGAAACCCATGCTTCAGGGAGGCAGCTCACCTACCTTGTGGTGTTGCTGCTGGCCTTGCACCTCCTTCTCTATGATGGGGATATCCACAACTCCTGCTGAGGGCACCGGGACACGTACAGTGATGGCCCTGGGGGTGACATCAGATCACTACTTTAGCCACATTAGCAAGGGAGGAGAGCCTTGGCTTCATCTGCTTAAGAGGATTTCACACTGGACCTTCTGCACTAACATGGCCATTTCTAATGATTGGAGGGTCCCATGTGATTCTCTTGGTATAGTGCTTACTTAGGCTGAGAGGTGGATACTTCTTACAAGCATATCTTTTTTACTACTAAAGTCATACATGCTAATTGTAGAATATTTGGGGGAAAAGAAGGGGGGGGGAAATGACATTAATAACATAGTCTTTTATTCCAGCCTTTAAAAATGGGTATGTACAGTTAATATAAAATTAGGATAATATGATTTTGATACCTGTTTTTCTTTTTTAAATAATAAAAGATAGCAGGTTCTGACCACATACTAAATGAACAATCAAATGAATAAATGAATGAACCTACTGAAAAATTTACAGGACTGCTCCTGCCCTATTTGCCAAGTAGGTAAAACAGGAAGGAACTGTGCCCAAAGAAGTCACAGGAACCACAACCACAACTCAGTAACTCATTCTGAATCACTTTTTTAGTGCTCTCCCTCTCATCACATCACAGACAGGTAGAAGATTGTGTTTAATGTGTCCTTAAATTTATGCCTCTTTCAGGTCAGTCATGGAGGGAGTCCTCCTGGGTACCTGGTGGCCTACTGTAGAATCGGTGACTCAAGGGTCAAAAGCCCACTCAGACACACTATTTCACACCCTGGACACCCAGCTTCAGGTTGGTGGCAGTTTGGGCTGCTGATACATTTTATCATATTTAACCTGAGTTATTACTAAATTACCTGTCCTAATGATATAACACTACCATTCGGAAAAGTTTAATCAGTAAATTCTCACTGGATGGGTAAGGCAATGATTTAGGTAGGTATTAGCTCCATAAAGATGAACAAGACAAAAATCCCTACTCTCAAGGAATTCAAAGTGTAGTAAGAAGTTCAAACAAATAACTTTAATAAAATAAGCCTGCTATCACAGTATGTCAGCAGTTGCTAATCAGTTACCTACTATGTTCTACTTCCAACTTCTACTTGCTACACCCAGTACTAAAGACCCTCACTAAATGGGTTCTGGCCTAGCTTTCCAGTATTTTCTCCCACCATCCAAACTGGACTGCTAGTCCTACACCTTTGTGCACATCACCCTCACAATCTAGAACACATTTCTCCATTTCCCCTATCAAATCCTATTCATTTGTCAAGACCCAATTAATTGGCTTTAACTCCTCCATAAAGCCTGATACGGAGAACAGTTACTAATTTTGAACCTTCATGGATAATTTTCACAAATAATATAACACATATTTTATAGTCTTACATTTTGATTACGTGTCTACATATATCTTTTTGAGGTCTTAGGTCTCCATTATCCACAATCTCTTATTACGGTGGTTCTTAAATTTGACTTACATCAAATTTTAACATATAGATGCCAATCCCCACAATCACCAGACTTTTATAAATGGGAACCTTTGTGGGTGGGTCTCAAGCATATAGATTTTTAAAGGGCTCCCCAGATCATAAAGTATCTGCAAAATCTGTAATACCAAAAGGACTAACATCCAAAATATAAAATAAATACTTACACGTCAAATAGAAATTAATAAACCCACTAAAAACAATAGGCAAAAGAAATAAAGTCTATCCCGAGAAAGGGAAACTCAAACAGCCAATAAACACATAAAAAGACAGCCAATATCACTAGTGCACAAAAAAATAGAAGATACCATTTATTTTACCCACCAGACTGTCAAACCCTTTAAAAGCACAAGGGGAGGCAGGAACTCACCGCTGCTGGTTGGAGTATAAACTGCCATAACCTTTGTGGAGAGCAATGTGGGCACTGTTAAAATTTTAAATATACATATCCTTCAACATAGCAATTCCATTTCTAGGAATTTATCCAAAAGATATATTCACATACTCTTTGCAATAGGCTCTGAAAAATGAGAAATTACCTAAAAAGTCCATCCATACAGTGAAATACCACAGAACCACTAAAATGGATCCAATTTTAAATGTACAGCACAAAATGCTCTCCAAGATATATGATCCAAATGCAAACAGCAGGGTATAAAGCAGTGTGTAAAATATACTGCCACATGATAGCATGCTTATATATGCCCAGTATAAATCTGGAAGTTTACACTGGTAACAGTGATTGCCTCTGGGGAAGGAAATTGCACAGATGGTGAGTGTTTCTTTTTTGCTCATATATCTTTTTTCTACTAAAAAAATAAGATAAATCTATATGTATTAACAAACATAGAAAGATCCCCAAGATAGAGTTAAATGGGGGAAAAAAGTGCAATGTAAATTGTACAATGTGATATATATGCATAAGTGTGTGTAGGTACACAGACATACTAAAATTCTAGACATGTATGTAAATGCATTAAGAAAGGACCAGAGGATTAAAAACCAAATTGATTACAATGGTTGCTACCTCAAGGGAAAAGACTACAATAGCAGAGTGGGTGGATTCTCCAGGGGTTTTTTAGCTTTATCTTTGTTGTTTGACTATTTTAGCAAAGGAATAAAATCATATATTACTTATATAATTAATTTTTGATAATTTTGATGTATAGCCAGAATTAAGAACCATTATTCTATCAGGCTTTTAATATTCTTTTTTTTTTTTTTTTTGAGACAGAGTCTCACTCTGTTGCCCGGGCTAGAGTGAGTGCCGTGGCATCAGCCTCGCTCACAGCAATCTCAAACTCCTGGGCTCGAGCAATCCTCCTGCCTCAGCCTCCCGAGTAGCTGGGACTACAGGCATGCGCCACCATGCCCGGCTCATTTTTTCTATATATTTTTAGTTGTCCAATTAATTGCTTTCTATTTATAGTAGAGACGGGGTCTCGCTCTTGCTCAGGCTGGTTTCGAACTCCTGAGCTCGAGCGATCTGCCCACCTCGGCCTCCCAGAGAGCTAGGATTACAGGCGTGAGCCACTGCGCCCGGCCAGGCTTTTAATATTCTAAGCACCAAAGCTGTTTCATATACTTTTTATATCACAGGTCCTATTACAGCGCTTTCTGTTAATAGGAGTTCCTGCTCTATGATGGATCAATAGATGAAAGGGATGCCTCTACTTATACCACCTCTGCTACCATCACTGGGCCTCATACCAGTACTTCTTTGCCACCTGACGGGTTCTAAACATCTCTTGAACTTGATGTGCCACTTCCTTTTCCCAAGCCAACACCATCACGCCTGTGGTTTCCTTGTCCAGCCGGTGGCACAGATGCAAGGGCTCTGCCTTGTGGCCACGAAGCATCTTTGCCAGGATAGGCAGTACATCACTGATGCAGAGCTGGACCCCAGGGCCACCTAAGAAAGGAAAAGCCAGAGGTTTGAGTGGCCAGGAAAAGATCTCACCAAGGAACTCTTCTTGGGAGAAAATCCTTTATTAGATAAACTGTCAATGTTTTCTAGAGCCTAACTACTGAAGTGTGGTCCAGGGACTAGCAACACTGGTATGCCCAGACAGCTTATTAGAAATGAATCTCACGCCCCCAATCCAGACTACTAAGTCGGAACTTGCATTTTAACAAGCTTCCCAAGTGCCTTTTCTCTCTGCAAAACTCTTTCACAATGCATTCTATCAATCTTTCCTGACACACCCCTCAGCTGTCTCTGACAACTATATTCCACTAAGTTCCAGGCACTCTGGGGTTTTATGTTAGGTATACTCCAAAACACACATAGACACACACTCCTTTTTTTCTTATGTATTTTTCCTCATTTTCAGTTTTGATTAAAAAATAATAATAACCTGAAGACTAGAACCACACAGCCTTGTATTTTTCTATAGCAATCCCTGTGGGAGCGTGCACACAGCGCGTTCCATGAATCGCTGCTGACTGGCAGATGTTTAGAAGGTAGGGATTGTCTCATCTATCTCTGTGTCCTCAGTAGCACATTATATAGTGTAACAGTCTACAAAGGTTTAATCAATTTGAATTCAAGGCTTCAGCGTGCCCCACCAGTAATGTGTCAGAGTTTCCCCTAGTTGTAGCAGAAAGCAGCAGCAGGGCTCTTTCCCACATGGTCCTTACCATGCACAGGTAGGCCATAGGGCTTATTGATGACCACAAGGTCCTTGTCCTGGTGGAGAATCCCTCGGCTCAGTGCCTTAGCAAGCACATTAGGGTGGACTCGCTGCAGCTGCTGTGTGAAGCGCACTAATTCTCGCACCCTCCGCTGAACAGGGTTTGTGGGCACCTAGGGAGAGAGAAAGAACAGTGGGGAATGCCCGGTGGCGAAGGCTTTCTGTAAGGTCTGGGTGACACTTTGGGTAGGGAATGACTGTATTTTTGTATCAGACTCGCGCACGCAGCAGTTACCACTGAGCCCGGCAGGAGCAAAGACGCACCCCACAGGAAGATACCGTACCCCTACTGACCGCTCTCCTCCGCTTTCTCTCCATTCTCCCGAGTGCTAGACGTTTACTTACTTGCTGTCAGTCAGAGGACTCTCCCACCTCACCCCCCGCCTGGGAAACCAGTGAGCGCATTGCCTCTTGGGAGTTGTGGTCCCTCGGGACTCACCGGCTCCTTTTCCGTCTTCTGTTTCTGTTTTTGGGCTCGAAGCCTTTCAGCTAATCGCTGGGCGTCCAGAGACTTAGAGGAAGCGGCGGCGGAGCAAAATAGCTTTGAAACGAGAGCGATGAGGCTCCCCAAAGATTGGCCGGCACCCCGGACCCGGAGGCCCGGCGCACCGCCGCCGAGCGCCGCCATCTTGCCGGGGAGGGAGGGGCGCCAAGACCACGTGGAGAAGAGCGGCGAGAGGGAGGGAACTAACGCGCCCCGCGGGTCACGTGGGGAGGCCGTGGCCCCGGCGAGTCACGTGGGCGGGCGCGCTCAGTGCGGCTGCGCCGACCGGTAGTTGCAGCTGGAGTGGTGGCGTTGGGAAGCGACGCGGTGAGTGTGCAGGGACGCCGGTCTGGGGCTGGGAAATGCCGGTTCCCCAGCGCTCTCCGCGTCCCGGGGTTTCCGTCCTCGGAGAGCATGCCCTGGGCAACGTTCCTCCCTCTGGCACGCGATCCCACTCAAAAGCTCCTCCCCGCCCCCGCGCCCCTTGCTTGACGCCCGCGGACGCCCGCCCGGGCGCTTTCCTCACTGCCTCGTCCCCCCGGGCCACCGCGTCCGGTGCTCGGCCGGTGCTCCGAGGGCGCGCCGTGCCCTCGTCCCCTTGCCCCTCGGCCCTCGGCGATGCCCGCGCCCTGCAGCCCTCTGCCCTCGCCTTCCGACGCCCAGCCTCTTTGTTTGGCGGCGGAGCCGGCCGTCTCCGCCTAGGAGCACACGGGTGTTTTCTGTCTTTCCTCAGAATCCGTTTCTTGGGTCTCCTCCCCTCCCTCCCTTCCCAAAGAAAGGACTGAGAATACGGAGCACAGACTTTCCCTTCTCCTTCGTTTTTTCCCTCTCCGTGGTTTGCAGCCGCCCGAAGCCCTGTCTCCCTCTTACAAGGTGCGATGCTGGGACTCCCTCTGATTTCGCTAAGGGGTGGCTGGGAGTGTGAACATCTGTTCGGGATGGTCGTGTTAAAAATGCCTTGGAATGTACCCGCCATTTGTTGAGAAAGCTTATGCCGACTTCCGAAAGAATGTCCTGAAAACGAATGGTCTGTACTGACGACAGAGGGAACAGTGTTTTAAGACTACTTAGAATGAAGGCTGCCCTAGGAGTTAGCAGGAAGTTGAATTAGGTTTGGGTCCTTCCCACTCCAAAAAGAATTGGCAGAAGGGAGCCATATTGAGCACGAAACAAAGTTAAACAGGTGGAGCTAGCCTATGGAAACTTTAAAGTTGAAGAGTTTGAACTAGATGTAGTTAAGTAGCAGAGAGTTTTTCGAAGCTTCTTGAGTAGAGCAGACACTCCCTGAAAGTGGAATTCTAGAAATGAATCTGGCAGTTGAATGCAGGACACATTGAAAAGGCTACCAACCAGGGAAACCAGCTGGGATGCTGCAGTCTGGGTGCTCAGTGATGAGGGCACACCCTATTCAGAGGCCTTTTTTCTGCTGCCTTGTACTGTGCTTTGAGTTTGAGTTGATTGTGAGTTATGCATGTCAAGGTGTACCACTGGCAGCTGCTATTGATCTGTGATACCCCGGAGGACTCTTTTTTTTTTTTTTTTTTTAATCCACGCAACTGGCGCATGGTAAACTCAGAAGTATCTGTTAGATGGCTGAATTGCATCATAGATGTGTGTGTGAGCATTTTGAATTGTCTTCTTTCTATCAGTTTTTGACCTGAAGAATGAAGGTAGGAAAATATATTTATAAAGTAGGAAGAGACTTGTGTGTATTTCTGTTATAAGGCAGATATTCCAGATATAAATGCAGAGAATTCCAAGGGAGATTAGGAAACAACCTCTGTCTCTTTGGTTTTTTTTCCTGCAGATTCACCAGTAGGGCATAGATCTATAAAAGGTGAGAAATTTTACCCTAAAAGAATTATTACCTTTTATGCTCCAGACTTAGGTTCTAATTTCACTGATGTTACACATCATGTTGCGTACATGGAACCCCCTTTTCCAAGGACCCTGAAATTTGGACATCAGGACTTAAATTCACATCATTACTTTAATTATAAACCTCTTTTGGGTACAGGACTTTCATGGTTTTGTGTGGAGTCTGGGATATCCTGTTTTTACCTTAACCTTTCCTTGAAGAAACTACATCTGTTCTTGCAGAATTGGCATTCTGTGGCAGGAAACAAAATGAACAACCATCTCAGATGTCCTTGCTCTAGTGACACAGAGCTTGTGTTCTTGGGTTTCAGGTTAACCCAAGACACATGCTTTAGTGCCTAAGAATAAAAACACTAGTCACTTTTTTCTGGAAAAGGAACTTTTAGGTTTTTCCTGTTGAAACTTTGTAGAGAAATGTAAAGAATTCAAAGTGTATGTTTGGTATGACAGTACAGTTTAGCCAATATGGGTATTAAAGTTACAACTTCCATAATGTTTCTTCTGAAAATGGGCATTTGGTAATTTAGAGTTGCTCTCTAAGTATAAAGAACTTATGCAAATGTCATGTCTTTTGTTTTTTTAATCTCTGTATTGTCTCTCTTCCTCATTCAACTGATTGGTTTTTTTTAGGCAGTTTATTTTTCCACTAATATACCAATCTCACATTCTATTTTTGTTGGAAACTCCTCTTGCCTGAACTGTTTTTCAGTACAAGGAAGGAAATTGTATTAGTGGTGTCTTCAATCTTACAGATGGCTGCTCGGTTCATGCATGGCTTATTTACATAGATTTTGAGATATCTCAATACGTCCCCCTAAAATAACCATATAAAGAAGAACTTGGTGTTTTTAAAAATATATTTCCTAATCTATGCAAGCAAAGGCTGCCTTAGTACTTCATAAATATAAACAAGAACTGACTAATAAACTTGTGTTTAAATATCACAAATTTAAAGTTAATTAGTGGCATCAAGTTAAATTGCTTCTCCTCAAACTATGATTTGCTAGTTGCAGATTAACCAGAGATTCCCTTGTAGAGCAGGAAGTACTTGGATGCTATTTTATGGCTCTGGAGAGATTAAAGGAAGCAATTAGCAGGAACTCTGTGGAGGTGTACTGGAAAGTACAGTCACTGGGAGCCAGGAGATTTGGGGCTAGTCCCTGTTCAGCCACTGTGAACTTGAACAAATAATTTGGGCTTCAGTTTCTTGTCATTTAAAAGAAGATCTTTATAGCTCTAAGCTTCCAGGAAGATTTTTCACTGATACTTAAGTACTTTTCTTTCAACCTTAATAAGTGGAATTATTTCAGATTTACCTTGAATACATTTAGCATTGGCACAGATTATCCGGATTCTACTCTTGTCCCCCAAATTTACCTTTATGCCACTGAGCTAACATTTATACTTGGAGATTACTTCATTGAATGATGTTGTAGTGTATTTTAAAATTTCCTAAGTGGAGTGTGGGAGAGCAGATTAAAAAAATTAGAAAACAATAGTGTAGACCTATAACATGATTGGGATTCTTTTTTTTATACCAGCATTTTAAAGAGATTCCGTTGTACTATTACTATACTTTTATTTAGCTTTTGAGTAATGATCAAGGCAGGTCTAGCTTAACACATTAACTGCCATGAGAGTTGTATTTAACTCTAGTTTTGACCCCAGGACTGTGTGAAGCATATGTAAAATCTTATTGATGTTCTTTTTGTTATAATTAATATTGACAATTCTAAAAACATGGATTCAGTGAATAGAAGTCAGTAAATTTTGTTTTTCTATTTATGTTTACCTTAAATTACACTCGAAGTTTTTATTATATTTTCATAATAAAACATTGTGGCCCCAAGGAAAAGTTTCTGGGTTTTTTGTGTGGCAGTCAGTGTGTTAAACTCCCCAAACTTTTTTCATATGGTACATGTGGAAATAATTGTATCACTGGGAAGAACTGGAGGTAGTCACAGAGCTCTTGGCCTAGGAGCTCGGGTGGTCTGCAACACCCCCACTCCCAACACTGGCTGGCAGCATCAAAGCCTAAGGAAATAGGATATTGGGGCCTGACCATTGGCAAGATCTGCTTTGCACATTTAAGGTCCTTGACCCAGACTCTGCCAACTATGAAGAGTAACTGTATCATTGGTTATTTTTGTTAAAGCAGTTTCGCACTTATGTGCCTTTTTTGCTCTTGGCTAGTTTATATATAAAGACCATACTTGTTCTTACAAAGTGGCTTTTCTAAAAGTATGTGAACAGTAGAGAACTGATAAAAAAAAAGATAGCAAATGCTTTTGTCATGATGTTTTGACCCCATAGATTAAGGGCAGTCTTGGTCTGCTTATTAAAGCTGAAGAATACCCAGAGTCCAGGAGCAATGTGCAAGGAGTATGTGCATTTCTTTAAATATTTATTTTATGTTTTATATGATAAAACTAATGCAGAAAATGTGAACAATACAGAAAGTAGAATGGGAAAAATAACTCAAAGTTCTGTTTCCCAAATATGTTAATATCATGGTTTTCCCCTATTCTTTTTTATTGTACATTTTTTTCATTGTGGAGAATTTGAAAGATGTACAAAAGCAGAGAAAATACTCCAGTGATCCCCCATGTACCCATCAGCTAGCTTCTACAATTAACTAACACAGGGCCAATCTTGCTCTATATCACACACCCCTCCCTTGCCTCCTAGATGGTTTTGAATCAAATCCTAGACCTACTGTTTCATCTATAAACACTTCAGTATCTATAAAAGATAAGGACTTGTTTTTAACATAACCACAATCACACCTAAAAAAAAAAAAAGTATTCCTTAATATCACAAAGCAACCAGTCAGTGCACAGATTTTCCTGTCTGGTGTTTTTAAAATTTTTTAAGCAAGTCGATGAGTTTGAATCAGGATACAAGAAGTATCCACACATCATGCATACACTTTTAATTAGAAGAGTAATTAATACTTAAGAGACATGTGGACTGTGAGCCTTGAGGATGGTGGAGCACAGTGGCTAAGAGCTTTCACTTTGGAGTCAGACTGGGTTTCAAATACTGACGTTGCCACTTGCTAGCTGTGTAACCCTGTGCAGGTTACTTAGCCTCTCTCACTGTAGTTTTTTTATCCTGTAAAATGTGGGTGATACCTAGTTTAGGACTGCGTGAGGACTGAATGAGTTAATGCATGTTAAAGCAGTCTTGTAGAGCCTAGCACGTAGTTAATATTCAATAAACTATGTTCAATTAACTATTCCCTGCACATAGTATAGCCCATAAATATTTGTTGAATAAATTGTAATGGAGTAAGAGTCGAGAGATAGGGAATTCAATCTAATTCTGCCATTTAGGTAATTTACTTCAAAGTTTTGGACCTTAAATTTCTCATCTAAAAAAAGGAAGGAGGTGGAGTAAACAACTAGATGATCTCTGAAATTCCAGTCCGTGCTGGAGTGATGCAGCTTGGTATTTAGAAAGAACATGAGCTCTGAAAACAAACTGAGGTTGCATTGGTCTTTTTGCAAGCATTTATGCTCCCCAGCCTCAGTTTCTGCATCTGTAAAATGGAATTAATAATACCTACCTAGTAAGATTGTTGCAGTGAGCAACAAGACAAACATATGGTACCTAACATGTGGTAGGTACTCATTATTAGAAGCATGCCATGATTACAGGTTAAAATATCATTATGTTAGAGCATTTTCAAAACTGTAAAGAGCTATATATTGATACTTTAAGGCAATATATAAATAAAGATGACCAAGGTAATCATATGGGAAAATGAATATACATTAGAAGAGGGCGCATCATTTCCAGAACACGAATGGTGGAAAATGGAGGGAATATTAAACCATCTGGTTGGATAAAAGTCAGAATCTTTCAGGTCCCTAGAGAAATTCAAGAAGGTATTTTGTAACAGATAGTCGCATAAGTAGGATAAAACTAATTTCTGCATTATTTGAAAAATTCGACAAGAATAAGTTAAAGATGTGGATTGGAGGAGGGCGTGTGTGGTAATTACTAATAATTGGCACATGCTGTTAAGTGTTTGTGCTAATGATATTGTTTAATGAAAATAACTTCCACTAGTTTGTGTTAGGAGGCTGAGCTGTTAAGCGACTTGTAAAACCAGATCCAGAGAGTTGTCTGATCTCAATGGCTAGTCAACATTTCTCCCATGTGCTTGATGATGTTTCACTTGAAGTGCTTTTAAATATACAGATTAGCAGATCACTGTTCTAGAAATTTTGTAAATACTGAGTTGGGGCCCAAGAATCAATTCTTTCCCTCCCACCAGTCCAACAAGTACTTTAGGGGCCTGGGCTAAAAGTTCTTTCGTTTATGGATATACCGGACAGTAAAGTTACTAAAAAATGTAGAGATAAAAATGGCCAATTTTAAGTGTTGCTACTTTTCCCCTTCTTATTTTTTATCAAAGTAATTTGTGTATGTGGTTTAAAAGTCAAATAATGCTAAAAGACTTATAATGGAAAAAAACCAAACAAACCGGTTCCTTTGCCCTCCCTACATCATAGTTTTATTCTTTAGAGCAGGGGTCCTCAAACTTTTTAAACAGGGGGCTAGTTCACTGTCCCTCAGACCGTTGGAGGGCCGGACTATAGTTTTAAAAAAAACTATGAACAAATTCCTATGCACACTGCACATATATTATTTTGAAATAAAAAAACAAACGGGCAAAAACACCCTCTTGTGGCTCACGGGCCATAGTTTGAGGACGCCTGCTTTAGAGGCATCCACTTAGTTATTTTCCTCTTTCCTCTGGCATCACAGTAAATTCTCACTTAACATCATCAAGTGGTTCTTGGAAACTGCAACTTTAAGTGAAACACCATATGACGAAGTCAGTAGGCTGAATTGACATGAACAAGAGTTCTTACAGCATAGTTCTGGTCAAAGGAACATCACCAAATTTCTAAATAAAGACCAAAATACTTCTCATATTAAACATTGAAACAAATGGGTCTGTGCATACTTTTAAGAAAGATTAATACAAACAAGATAATTATTTACCCCCTTTTTGGTGAATCAGTGAATGATGGCAGCTGTAGGGGTGGTGGGTTAAGCCAAGGAGTAAATGTTTATTTACAAAGTGAAAACTGTCAGGAGCACCTCCTACCACCAATACCCAGTTCAAAAACAGTCACCAATAGGGCTGCTCACTGAATGCGTTTGTACCACAAGCATCATTTATTGTCGTTCATTTGGATGGTTATAGTACACTACGAATTTTTGTTTGACAGTCATTTGTATTCATTCATTTTCCCACCCGCTTAGGGGTCATGGTTGTCATGTTCTGGCAATTCTGGGTGCAAGGCAGGAGCCAGCCCTGGACAGGATGCCATCTCATCACAAGGCATACCAACACTCACACTGGGACCATGTAGATACACCCCTGCACCAAATGTGCACATCTTTGGGATATGGGGGAAACCAGAGGATGCAGAGAAAACCCACTTAGACGTGGGGGGAATGTGCCAGGTCCACACAGTACACAGGGGATTGATTTTTTTCTTTTTTCCTATCAACTTTGTAACAAAAAGTCCTTATTCAAGGACCTACTATGTCTTCATATTAGTAAATCGTTTGATAAATTGTTCTTTCTTTTCTCCCCTCATGTTGGGCCTGTTGATTTCCTGCCATGACAGGTTAGGATTTAGCTTCTGCACCTCACCACTTTCCTACCTTTCCACTCCCCCTACCCTCTAGCATAGTTATGCTGTAATTTTTGGCTAAGACAGTTAGCTTTTACGTATTTACACCTCTGCCAAATATTGTTCACTGTTGATCTAGGTGGTCTATTACAGCTGTGAGCCTCCTGATGTTTAGGTTGGCCTTCACCTGTGTTTTTATATACCTCTGTTAATTTTTTCCCAAGTGCTCCAACATATTGGCCAAGTTCTTATCTGTAACATTTTCTACAAGCTCCAGTGTATCGCTTCTGTCTGTTTATTGGAGCTCTGCCTCTTCCTCCTCCTGCCTTACTGTTCCTCTCAAGAACTGCTGCCCAGGTGTTGTCCTGGAGTTCACTCATCTCCTTCCTATGCTGGAGCCACGCCTTCTTTCTGGGAGTACATCTGTTTTCTTGATTCACATACTATAATCATTTCTTAAGAAGTATTTGAATGACTTTGTTTTGCCCACACATGGTTTTGCCAAACCATGACTTTGGTTTGGTAGTTTGGCAGTTCTAAAATTCTAGGTTGGAAATAATTTTCCTTCAGAATTGTGAAGACATTGCTATACTGTCTTCTGATATCTGTAATTGCTATAGAGGCATAGTGCTCCAAATCCTTTTTATGGGACCTTATTTTGTTTTCTCTCTCTCTGGAATCTTTGAAGATATTCTCTATCCTGGTGTTCTGCAGTTTCTTGAGGGTGTGCCATGGTGTGGGTCTTTTCTCATCTATTGTGCTGGGTTCTCATGAGCCCTTTCATTCTGGAAATTCATGTCCTTCAGTTCTGAGACTTTTTTTTGTACTATTTCTCTGATTTTTCTTTTTCTTTGATTCTTTCTTAGAATATCCATTCTTGTTATATACATACGGCAGGCCCAGAGAGTCAATCTTTTTAGTTTTCTTCTGCTCTCTGCATTGGTTCTGTCCCTCCAGGTGATTTGGGCCTTTGCTCCTGTACTTTTCTTCTGCCTGAATGTATTTTCCCTCAGGTATCCAATTACTTGCTCCCTCGCCTCCTTTAAGTCATTGCTTAAATGTCACCTCAGTGAGGAAACCTCTTTATTTAAAAGTGCAGACCCCCATCTCACTTCTCTGCTTTGTTTTTCCTAAAAACACTTGTCACTGTCTATCTAGCATACCGCGTATTTTATTGACTTGTCTGCCTTCCATGGGGGCCAGGATTTTTGCTTTGTTTTGTTCACGTTTATAACTCCAGCCTTTAAAACTGTGCCTGGCACTTAGTAGATTTCTTTAAGAAATGAATGAACTCTTTATCTTGGGATTATGTTAAATGTCTAATGGTCCTGGCTGAATTTTTTTTCTCTCTTGTATTTTGTTTTAAGATTTCAGGATGGGTCTTATTGGTTGATGGGCATTACTGTAGGGTGGTTGGTATGTATGGATTTTGTGTATATGTTTGAACAAATGTGTTTGCTTGCATTTCTTCAGACAGTTATTTGAGTTGCTGGGACGAGAATGGGAGCTTGCACATCTTTCAGTGTGCACCTTTTGACATCTCTGTTTCCAATTACTCTTTGCCCCTATTAATGTATTTGACTCTAGAGCCAATTCAGATTTCAGTTCATTTTTTGTAAACCTCTGGCTTTGGAGGTGGAGAAAATGAGATAGTTCTCTGGCTTAGCAGGGGGTGAGGAAGAGAATTTGTACAATAGTTAAATAGACTTTATGCCAGTCCACATTTTCAGGTCTGCATCTAAAGCATTCCATCTGCAAAATTTCATTGAAAAAATCCTTCATCTACTGAAGTCTTCTCTCCTTATTGGTTTTGTACCTTTAAAAAAAATTCTTCTGTTGTCATTTTAGTAGACTACTTGGAAAGAAAGTAAGAGATAAACACTTAAGGACAGAAGTTACGAAGTTGTGTATTCTAGGTATCATGAATGCAGCACAATTAATACCTAGACATCAAACAAGGAAAACACAAATTACTCATAAATTTTCTCTATTGCTTTCAGAAGCTTATCTTCACCTCTTGTTCATTTATCTTCACATGCCTTCAAAGTCACCTTAAGAGATTGCCTAAGAGACTCCACTTTTAAGTCTGGCTAAGGAGCAGGTTTGAGGTCTGTTGTCAGAGCAGTGCTTCCCTGCAGTTGCACAGATTCCAGGGAGTCATGTCCATGGGGAAGGGATGAGGGCAGCTAGCTCGCCCTGACGCCCTCTCGGTTTCCACTCCTGCTGGGTCTCTCCCTGCTGTCAGCCACTGCAGACGGAATGCTTCTTTCTTCTTTCTACTGTAGAAACATGCACTACTGCATTTTTGATGAATTTCACTAAGACACTAAGGCAAAAGAAGGAAAAAGAATTTTAAAAAAAAGAAAGGGGACTGACATGTAAGAAGGTTTATGGTGTAAAGCAGGAACAAACGCTAATGAAAGATGTTTTGGGAATTGGTATGTAAACATGCTCTCACTTCTTCTGGGAGTTCCTCTCACAAACTGCTTCTCTCCCCATGAACCAAAATGTCGACAGTGCTTATCTCCACGTAGGATGACAGGGTGGTTTTCATTTTGTCCTTTCTACTTAACTGTACTTTACATATTTCCTGCCATGCCTAAGTGTGATCTCTTACTCTTCAAATCTGGGAGAAAAGGTGCATTCTTTTTCTGGATGAAGTGTCCACTCTTCCTTGGGCCCAGGCCACACAGCCCTCTCTGCTCTCTGGGAGTCCTCCCTGAGTCTTTCACCAACCTCCTTTGCTGCTTATGAGAGTATGTTTTTAGTCCCCCAACCCGTTTTCTCTCATCTTTTTTTTTTTTTTTCCATCATTTTCACTGGCCACTTTTTAAAGACTTTGAGAGCTATTTCTTCTAAGTTAGCCTAGTCTTTCTAGTTGTTCTGATGGCCTCTGAGGCATATCATGTCCTTTTTTTTTTGGAGCTTTCAAATCTTTTTTAGGTCTAAACAGTGCTTTCAATGCTCAGCTTATTTACATATCAAAGAGAATATTAATTTTTCAGTTAATTTGTATTAGAAAAAAAGAATATCATGCTAGTTTAAGGTTACAAATTTAGCCACTTTCCTAGGTATCCTTGGTTCATCATTCTCTTGCTCGAAGCACATATATGGCATTGGCAGTCTTTTCAAAGTCAGTAAATACTTATGCTGTTGCTTAAAACAGAAAGAAAGACATAATGGCCTGTAACCTTATCACCCATAGAGTGGGTCTCCTGTTCAGAGATCTGTGTAACTTACCATAAGGAGCAGGTCGTTGAACTGTTTGACCTTTAAGTTTGAAGTAGAGTCTTAAAGTACCTGTAACTGAAACTTTTAAGCAGGAATCACAGGGGCCTGAGGCATAGCTGAGATCTGACCTGCAGCCATAGGAGTAAATGGGGTGGGGAGGGAGTATGTACAGTGAAGACACAGGGGTGCCCCGAGAACCTCCAACTTCTAGGAAATGGACAAAGAAGAATCTTTCACCAAAGGGGTGGGAGGAAAACCAAGAAAAGGCCAGAATGGAATTAAGTGCTTTTAGGTGGTAAAGGAGGAGAAATACTAACAATTTCATTGAATTTTCCATAAGGGCATTTATCTCCAGTAAAGCTTTCCTTGATCTTCCTCAAGCACAAGTGTTATTCTCCTTGGTACCTCATACATACATATTCAAGTTGGCACAAACGTTAGGTTTACCGTTATGTTTCTCCTAAAAGTATAGACTTTTTAAGGGTATGGCTCATGTCTTAATCCTTTTTGGGGAGACCGTATTGGGATGTGTCTTAACAATAGGAACACTGACTCTGTGTCTATTGTGTAGTAGCCCTGTGCATTTAGCAAGCTGCTTAACATCTGTATGCTTCAGTTTCATTATCTAAGATATTTGTGATACAGGATGATATTAGTATCTACCTCACAGAAGAGTGAACATTTGTGAAGTGTAGAAAACAGTGCCTGGCTTACTGTAAATGCAATGTAGTGTTTGGTGGAGGTGAGTTGGATGTGGTAGTATTAAATAGTGATATTCTTAACACAGTGCCTGGCATTTAACAGACATTTGAAGATGAAAATTCAACAACTTGTGACTAATACACTTCCTATCATTTTAAACTCTACAAGCATATACGGAATATAATCATGGCCAGGCCATAGGAAAACGACAAAATGGAAGTGGACTGAGAGTTGAGTATATGTAGCCTTGTTTTATAAAAGAAATCCATAGACTTTCAGCAAAAGTATTATGTGGTCTTAATTTCTTTTCATGTCATTGGGAAGGAGAAAACTGAAAGATAAAGAAGACTCCTCCAACGCAGGTGAGAATTTTTATGTGTAGAGCTGAGCATTAGCCTTAAACAGGTGAGTGATGGTTGTCGGCCACAGACAGTATGTGTTTGGCATAAAAGAAAATACTATTATACAACTTTACCCACGCAGCCTGGTTTTTCTAGCTCAGAAAATTAGAAGTATCAGTTGATCTCTTAGGCTTTAAATTAACTCATGGTAGTTAACACTCATTTAATCAACTATTTAAACATTTATTACACCATATAAACACATACTATAATATCTAACAGTAACTGTGCTTTTCTTGGGATAGGATGATAAATAAGACAGACACTGTGCCTGTCCTGGAAGAGCTTTCATTCTTGTGGGAGAGGCTAATGATTACAAGTGTTAAGAGATGCATATAAGCAGCTGAAGGATAAATGAGGCACTTGGGGTGAGGGGGATGGAAAACCAGGCTGCAGAGGGTCACATTTAAACTGAGACTTCAAGATGGGGGTGTGTGGGAGGTATTATACTTGCAGAATATCATTCTGGGTGAAGGCAGTGAGCCAGGAATATGTAGGGTGTGTTGAAGCAACTGAAAGAGCCCCACATAGCCCTGGAGCCCAGTGAGTGAGAGAGAAGGCCAGGTGGATGTTGTGTGGATGGCCGATGCCAGATCATGCCAGGTCTTGTAGCTATGATGAGGAGTTTGATTCTATTAAACACAGTGAGAAGCCATGGAATGGTTTTAAACCATGACTTAACCCAGTTTGCGTTTTGAAATCTCTTTTGCTGCTACGTACGCTTTTCTTTTTCTCTGATTGTAAAGTACATTGGATAGATTTAATACATAAAATAAGAAAAACTTGGCCGGGTGTGGTGGCTCACGCCTGTAATCCTAGCACTCTGGGAGGCCGAGGCGGGCGGATCGCTCAAGGTCAGGAGTTCGAAACCAGCCTGAGCAAGAGCGAGACCCCGTCTCTACTAAAAATAGAAAGAAATTAATTTGCCAACTAAAAGTATATAGAAAAAATTAGCCGGGCATGGTGGCGCATGCCTGTAGTCCCAGCTACTGGGGAGGCTGAGGCAGAAGGATCGCTTGAGCCCAGGAGCTTGAGGTTGCTGTGAGCTAGGCTGACGCCACGGCACTCACTCTAGCCTGGGCAACAAAGTGAGACTCTGTCTCAAAAAAAAAAAAATAAATAAATAAATAAGAAAAACTGGCTGGGCACAGTGGCTCATGCCTGTAATCCCACTACATTGGGAGGTGAGGGCAGGAGGATCACTTGAGGCCAGGAGTTCAAAACCAGCCTGGGCAACATAGTGAGACCCTGTCTCTACAAAAAAACAGAAAGATTAGCTAGGCATGGTGGTGCACACCTATAGTCCCAGCTATTCAGGAGGCTGAGGTGGGAGGATTGCTTGAGCCCAGGAGTTTTAGGCTGCAGTGAGCTGTGACCACATCACTGCGCTCCAGCCTGAGCAACAGAGTAAAACCTTGTCTCTAAAATATATATTAATAATAATAAAAAATAAGAGAAACTGATTTCTTAACTCTAGATACTGATGTCCTTGAGTCATTTGCCAGAAAGAGTTCTTCCCTTAAGAATCTACCCTTAAAAATCAGTTTTCATCTTAGATATCAGAAACTTGAGTTATAATGTAAAAATAAAGTGATTTATATATAAAATGTTCCAGTGTGAGACAGTGGTGTTGAAACTTTAAGTCTGAAATCCTTCCTTTGTTTTT
>VBSM01000335.1:3134793-3173342 GCA_008086735.1 Cheirogaleus medius | reverse complement strand
CTGGGATTTCCAGGTGTGTCCTTATTCTCCACTTCAGTGAGGGCTGGTCTGGGCAGAGTTGGGTTGGGTAAGCCTGCCCTCAAGCACTACAAATGCTGTTAGCAGGCCATGTTATTTTCTAATACGAGTTCCGTTGTGGAACCAGTGCAGTGCAGACAGCTTGAAATACCGACAGTGTTTGGGAAGGATGTGGCTAATGAATGCACAGTGCATTGATCATTTGAGAAGTTCCATTCTGCTGATTTTAATCTTAAAAATGAGCCACGTTGGTGATCTGAGACCAAGGTGGATAATGATGAGCTGAAAGCTGTAGTGGAAGCGAATCCATCTCACCCTATGTGTAAATTAGCAGCAAGATTTGACATTACTGTTCCAACAATATTGGACCATTTGAAGCAAATCAGCAAGGAAGAGAAGCTGGATAGATAGGTACCGCATGAATTAGAGTGTCAGAAGAAAAATTGTCTCAAAGCTTGCCTTTCTTTGCTGTCACGACATAAAGGTGAACTGTTTCTATACCATGTTGTTACGTGTGATGAAAAATGGATTCTTTTTGACAATTACAGGCATTTGGCACAATAGTTGGATAAAGATGAAGTGCCAAAACACAGTCCAAAACCAAGTATTCATCACAAAAAGCTAACAATGTCTGGTAGTCCAGGGCTGGTATTATCCACTGCAGCTTCACGAAACCTGGTCAATCGATTACACTGAATGTCTACTGCAACCAATTGGACAAAATAATAAGGATGCTTGTGATTAAGCAGCCAAGATTGGTCAACAGAGACAGGCCAATCCTCTCGCAAGACAGCACTTAACCACATGTTGCACAAACAATGCTTTGCATACTAAAGTAGCTAGACTTGGAAACTGTCTGTCATCCAGGGTATTCACCAGACCTTGCACCAAATGACTACCACTTCCAGGCTTTGGAGCACTTCTTATAAGGAAAAATATTCAATGCTCAACAAGCTGTGGAAAATGCCTTTTGTGATTTCATTGCCATTCGATCTCCAGGCTTCTTCACTGCTGGCATAAACAACCTACCATTAAGATGGCAAAACTGCCGATAGTTTAGGCACATACTTTGATTAATTGTACTGCTTCTTGTTTGAGATATAATAAACTACACTTTTGATTCGAAATTAGACATTTCATATTTAATGACCTAATTAGGGGAAATTTGAACACTAAGTATTTGATATTAAGTAATTAATATTAATAGATTTTTAGGTGTGATAGAGGTATTGCAGTTATGTTTTGTTTTATATGTTATTCTTTTGTGTTTGGAAATGTCTGTATTAAAAAAAGAAAAGAATCAAGTCTAATAATGAACAAGAATATGGCAGGGTTAATAGGCCCATCTAGTGAGCCAGTTAAATAGGCTGTGTATTCAGTGCAAAGAGTGTGGGTTTCAGAATCAGACTCTAATGTTTAAATGCACTGGGACCCTGGGCAATACCTTAAGTTCTCAGCATCTGTTTTTGTACCTATAAAACTAGGATACTATGTACCTCATGGGGTTTTGTGAAGAATATATGAGATAATGTATACAAAGTATCTGGCACATAGTAAATGCACTAGAAATGTTAACATTGCAGGAGAAGTTAGGTTTTTATGTTTTTTTGTTTTTACTGTATCTGGGACTAGAAAGAGAAGAATTAATTGCAGAGTAGAAGGAAATGAAGTAGCATTGGATTCAGTTCACTGTTTAAATGAATGGGAAAAGGCCCTTAGAAGTTGTGTGGGAGTTTGGCATTTCCTTTTGACTCCTGAACCTCTCTGTTTATGTTTTCATTCCATTGCCTTTACTGATAGAGTCCACTAGTGGGAAATTTAGCTCTAGGGTCATCTGCTTTAAGAGAGAAAAACTTTCATTTTAAATCTGAGGAAATCCATGCAGTTATAAAAGCTTCTTTCCTTCCTATGTTGATATGCAGGATTTAATAACTTAAAGAAATAGGACTAAAAGATATTTAGCTAAAAATAAGTGACTCAGGGAATTATTTCCAGGTTTAAACCTTTTGTATTTCTTTTCTTAGGAGCAAGAAAATATATTCCACACCCACGATTACCTTACCACATATTTAGGCCTGTTCATCTGTGTTGGAATATAGTACGTATGATTGTGTGTATCTATGGGTCAGAGTACAGATGAAGCTGTGAAACACAAGGAGTTCTTAATAGGGAGAACAAAGAAGTCACGTATTCTTTATTTAATTTAAAACATAATTGTGCTTTTTTGTATAGGTATTTGTGTACACACTGCAGAAATCAAGGTGATATAAAAAGGTTTTCATATATCAAGACAGCTCACTTCTACCTGTGTCTGCATCTTTCTCCTCTCCCCAAACCCACCTCCCATAGGTCACTACTCTTACTAGTTTTTAGTGTATCCTTTCAGTGTTTCTTTTTGCGAATACAAGAAAGGAGGCCTGTATTTATTCTTATCTCACTGCCTCCACCCCCAACTCAAAAGCAGCATTCTAGACATACTGTTATTAACTTATTTGTTTCACTTAACAGTCTATCCTGGAAAACTTTCCATACTATTCTTATATATGTGAGTACTTGGTCATACCAATTGCCTACATATGGATACTTGGCTTTTTTCCAGTCTTTTGCTATTACAAATAATGTAGCAGTGATAACCTTGTATGTGTCATTTCATTTGTTTGCATTATATTTGTGGATACAGTCCCAGAAACGGGATCACTAGATAATAGGGTAAATGGGTTTGTGATTTTTATAGAGTTAAAGGGGCATCATATTTATTTTTATAACAGATACCTGACATTCAATAGTAGTTGACTCATATATATAGTGAAACACAATAGAGTTACAAATTCATCAGTTTGTTTCTAATCAGATTATTCATCTGATTAAATTGTGTTTAGAGTCCCTAGTTGGTTGCCTGTATGTGGTTAATATGTGATATAATTATTTATGCCATTATGTCATGAGAATGGATGGAAGTTAAAAACCATGGCCCATATTCTTAGCTACACAAGCTACAGGTCATTCCATCTATTTAGCACTAGAAAAGAATCTTTGAACTTGCTGACAACAGGGTACAGTGAGAAGCCTATCTAGTGGTGGATGCAGTGTGGAAGAGCGATAGAGCCCAGATGAACATGAGTGTGTCCCCGTCAGTCAGAGGCACTGTTTCACCTCTGTACTCTGTTTGCATTGTGAAAGTATTTACTGCTTATTTACTTGTTTGACAGGTAAAATTAAAGAATGGCAGTTTTATAAAATACTCTGACAAATTAGGGGAAGAATTTGGCAAATTGAAATGTGTTTTATGAATCTGCTTAGATGGCTCCATGGAAACAGATCTTTATCTGAGCATTTCACTATTAGAAAGGTACACAAAGGAAACCAGGAAGGTAGGGGAACTACTGTGAGGAATAGCAGAAGGAGCTAAAATTATCTACTCCCTAGCAGCCAAGTACAGTTACTTACAGTTTTGAATGGGAAATACTAGGCCTTTGACAACTAATTCTTGCTCTGATACTATCTAATGGAATGGTGTTTTTGTTTTGTGTTGCTATAGCAGAATACCACAGATTGGGTAATTTATAAACAATAGAGGTTTATTTGGCTGGTGGTTGTGGAAGGTGAGAAATCCAAGATTGAGGGACCACATCTTTTGAGGGCCTTCTTGCTAGGTCATAGTGGAAGGCATCACATGGTGAGAGAGAGACAGCAAGAGAGGACCAAACTCACTTTTATAACTGACCCCCTTTAACAGTAACATTAGGCCGGGCGCGGTGGCTCACGCCTGTAATCCTAGCACTCTGGGAGGCCGAGGCGGGTGGATTGTTCAAGGTCAGGAGTTCGAAACCAGCCTGAGCAAGAGCAAGACCTCGTCTCTACTAAAAATAGAAAGAAAATTAATTGGCCGGCTAAAATATATAGAAAAAATTAGCCAGGCATGGTGGCACATGCCTGTAGTCCCAGCTACTCGGGAGGCTGAGGCAGGAGGATTGCTTGAGCCCAGGAGTTTGAAGTTGCTGTGAGCTAGGCTGATGCCATGGCACTCTAACCTGGGCAACAGAGTGAGACTCTGTCTCAAAAAAAAAAACATAGCAAGTAGTATTTCAGGGATAGGCTAGGGATCAGATATTTGTTGCAGCACATTACATAGTCACTTTCCCATTTCAAATTCCTTTTGTCTCAGGGACCACTTTGGTCTTTTCAGTTATAAAGTCAACTTCCCACCTGAGGTAGGTATTCTATTTCCTCATTAAGCCTCAGAGATATTTACATGTATGCAGAATGAATCTGGGAAAGCAGTTATTTAAGTAAACCATGTGTTAAGAAACAGGGAGTCTGTCTAGAGCTGATTGGTGTTAAAAGGTTTTTCCTAAATCTGTAAATAGCTGTACAAAACACCTAGGATTAGAAAAAAATGGTAAGCCACATTTAAAGCTGTATTTCAGTGGTTATTCCCAGATAAGGAAAGTTTAGCAGAAAGTGTTGCTTTGTTACTTGAAGCCTAATTAGAGGGTAGTGGTGCCATGCTTTCTAAACTGATAGTAAATTCACATCTCTTGGCTGTGCCCATTTTTCTTCATTCTATAAAATGCATATTGAGAGAGTTTATGCTTGACTGCATAAGATGTAATAGTATTGATCACTTGCTTTGTGTTATACATTGTGCTAAGCACTTTGCATGTACCACCCCATTTTCCTTATTACATACCTATGGATAGGTATTTTATCCCTATTTTGAATAAAACTATTCTTTAAAAAATTTGTTATTACTGTCCTTTAAACAATTGACCTACCAAACAACTTGGATTAATTTTCCTTTTTCAAATCCCTTCCCAGCGTACCAGTAATGTTCGATCCACATTTTTCAAGGACTGTTTATATGAAGTATTCGATGACTTGGAGTCAAAGATGGAAGATTCTGGAAAACAGCTACTTCAGTCAGTTCTCCATCTGATGGAAAATGGAGCCCTTGTATTAACTACAAATTTTGATAATCTCCTGGAACTGTATGCAGCAGATCAGGGAAAACAACTTGAATCCCTTGATCTTACAGATGAGAAAAAGGTAAAAAGGAAAGCATCAGTCTCTTCTTCAGGCTAGTGGTTTATATCTTCATCAGAAAAGCTGTTTTCTGGCTGGGCGCGGTGGCTCACGCCTGTAATCCTAGCACTCTGGGAGGCCAAGGTGGGTGGATCGCTCAAGGTCAGGAGTTCGAGACCAGCCTGAGCAAGAACGAGATCCCATCTCTACTAATAAATAGAAATTAATTGATCAACTAAAAATATATACAAAAAATTAGCCAAGCATGGTGGCGCATGCCTGTAGTCCCAGCTACTCGGGAGACTGAGGCAGTAGGATCACTTGAGCCCAGGAGTTTGAGGTTGCTGTGAGCTAGGCTGATGCCATGGCACTCTAGCCCGGACAACAGAGCAGGACTCTGTCTCAAAAAAAAGAAAGAAAGAAAGAAAGAAAAGAAAAGCTGTTTTCAAGTTGGTATATTGGTATTTATATAGGGCTAGAAAGGAAGATTCTTTTCCCTGATTGGATTTTTGGGGAGATGGGGGTTTGTTTGTTTTTAAGATAAATCAATATGTAGTAAGATACATAGATCTTAAAAATGTTCACTTCTATGACTTGATGATTTTACCCAGTTTTAAAGCAAGATTAGAGGAAGTCATTTGAACTCTAAGGTCTCCTTAGCACTTGATAATGTCAGGTGGTGTGATATTGATAATATTGATTTAGAGTTTTCTTTTAGGATACATTCTTTATGGCATCTATTGAAAATGTATGAAAGCTACTTTATGCTGATTGGAAGTACAATTTCCAGGCCAAGTGATAGCTGGATTGAGGTTAATGTTTAGTGGAAACCTCAGCAGACTTTTTTTTTTAATATAGCTGTACTGTACCTACCATAATATACTCATCTACCATAATATTGAATTATAGATGTTGATCTGTGTCAGCTAACAAGATGAGTCCTTAAGGTCTCATTTGACCTGCTGTATGGTTTTTGTAATTTTCATTCTACACTTTGTTTTCCTCAGGAACCTGCCTTTACGTCCAGTTGAGAGCCCAGCTAAACAGAGTTGAATAGATAAGTGATCTGCCCACTGGCATTCATTGCTGCAGCACTCCTCCTGCCAGAGTAGTAGCTATATTACCACTCTTGTAGTTTTGTTGACCTTGAAGCCAGACTTTAAAAGAAAATTGGATTTAGAGAAATGGTGCCATAAAGACTGATTTTTCTCTGGCTGGAATATGTTCCACCTGCTCTGTCAGGCTTTGTACAGTCAGCTCCTCCTTCACTTTAAGGGTCACTTCCTCTGACAGACCACCTCTGACCATCCCGTTTAAATTGACACTTATTTTTTGCTCCATTCCCTTGTTCATTTCCCTCAGAGCACTTACTATAACTTGCAGTTTTTATCTCGGCTATTCATCTTGTTTTCTTACTGTTTACCCCACAGGAATAGTAACTCCATTCGACAGGTACTGGGTCAGCCTTTTTTATTCATAGCTCAGATCCTACCTGGCACACAGTAGGTGCTCCACAAATATTTTTGGAATTAATAAATGACTGAGTGAAATTTTTAAATGAGTGGCTAGAATAGCTTCTGTGCTGTTTCTGATAAAATTGCCAAAGATTATGACCAAGTGTTTGTGGGCATCAGAAACATAAGGGTCTTTTCAAAGCTAAGGATATCTACCAGACTTGATGTTTTTCCCTCACGTCATCCTTGAGCCTTAGTATTTGCTTTGTATTTTTAGCCTACATTAGGGGAAATGTTCAAATCTAATGGTTAAAGCCGTTGACTTGTAGTGAGAATGGGGCCTAGTAATATTCAAATTTTAAATCTCTGTGCCTCTTTTTCCTAATCCATACCCTATATCTTCAAAATGCAATTAAGAATAAATGTATACCGTCTCAAGTCTTGGGAAAATGGAGCCATGGAATGAGGTGGCTATGGCAGTCACTGTTATCTAAATGGTTGTTCTTCACCTGGCAGCATTTTAGGTTCCTCGGAGGTAACTGAAGTGATTGTTACATTATTTATCTTACTGATCATTTATCTATTACTGCACAAGAAACCACCCTGAAAATTTGTGGCTTAAAACAACAGACATGTTATTTGCCCGTGATAAAGTGAATTAGCAATTTGAGCTGAGCTCAGTAGCTCGGCTGGGTAGTTTTGGTTTTGCAGCCTGCTCACCTAGCGGCTGTCATCTGGTGGTCAGACTTGGGCTGGTGCTGTAAAAGGACCTCACTTCCACGTCCGTAGATGTAGGCAGTTGGCTGGGCCATATGTCTCTAGCAGACTAGTCCAGCCTTCTCCACATGGCAGCTGGGTTCCAAAAGCAACAAACGAGAGAAAAGATTCGCGTGCCGGCAATTTTCAAGCTTCTGCTTAGGTTGTGTTCGCTAATGCCCCCATTGGCTAAAAGCAAGCCTATGGCCGTCCTGAAATCACCGTGAAAGGGCCTGGGTGCAAGGAGGCTTGATTTTTTGGGACAGTTGTCCACAGCTCTCACACATGTCACCAGTGTAAAGGGCCCCTATTGTTTCTGCAAATGAGGACAAATTCTAATTTTTGATTGTTACTATCAAAGAGAAATGACCAGACTTGCTGCCATCATTCTTGAAATGGAAACTTAGACCACATCAGGTTTTGCTTTCTTGTCCTATGATACCACAAAGCTGGGAGTTATGTCAGAAGTCAGTGCTCAAAGCAGCCTCTTGCCCATTGTGACTTTTAAGCAGGTGCTCAGCCCTGCCAACCTGGTTGGGCTATATGTGTGTTGTGCAGGTCCTAGAGTGGGCTCAGGAGAAGAGGAAGTTGAGTGTGTTGCACATCCATGGGGTGTACACCAACCCTAGTGGCATTGTCCTTCATCCAGCGGGATATCAGAACGTGCTCAGGAACACCGAAGTTATGGTGAGTGCTGCTGATCTTGCTGGTCTCAGGAACTTCTTCCTGGGAAGCCTCTGCAAATATGCCATAGGTCTTAAAGGGGGAACATTTTATTTTCATTAATCAAAAATAGAAAGGTCAGACACTCTGTGCTTCTTAGCTTGTGGGTGTTGCATGCCATCTTAGGAAATGCAGAACTTCTCTTAAGGTATCAAACCCTAGGGTCCTTATGTGTACTTGATTAACAACCAGCAAATGATACACCATCCTTGGCATCATCTTCACATACAAAGAATACCCTTCTTCATCATTTAGTTTATTAATAACCCTCTCTGTGCCAAAAATAATTTACGTTATTTTACACACCAACCACTAGTAGGACATACATTCTAAAGAGATTTTGTGTAAGTGGCAATGGGCTCGTATTGAATTAATAACACTTAGGGAAAAAAACAAAAAAAATTTGGCTAGGGTGAAAAAATGGAGGTTTTCTTCTTTGTGAAAAAGCTTATTGATTGTTTAGGATGAAGTTTATTTACACATACATACTCAAACCAGAAGCACTCCCTGGCCAGGGATATGTGGGGAAATTCACTGGCCCCCAACTCTAAGATTGTATGTGCTGGCTGTTCTCAGGACTGGGTCACGTAGAATGGTAGCATCTTTATGTGATGTGGCAAAAGAAAGACCAAGAAAATATTATGTTTTCTGAAGTATAAGGCACTTTTTTTCACCTGTTCTCTCCCTGACATCTACTGTAACTGCATCCATCACTGATACTGAGTGATCCCCTGCACAAAATATTTCTAATGTTTTTATGTGTGTATATATACATACTTGGACATAGACACAACATATGTACACACATACATACATATTGATATTCTAAGTATCAGACTTTCTTTGAGCAAATGTGGTGATGGAATTACTTTCTCTGGTGATCCCTGGTTCAGTTCTTAAAGGAGAAAAAGGCAAATATGGTCCAGAAAATGGAAAGAATAAGATACATTGAAGAGACCTACTCATTGCCGAGTGGCCACTGGGCACATAAATCTAGAAAATAAACTACAAAATCAGTAGATCAGTGCCAACCCTGTGAAACCCTGATTAGGGAGCCTACAGACAAATAAGTAAGGATAAAATTTTAGAGCAATAATCACGTTATTGTAATAAGCAGGTCAGCCTCTTTCATGGGCCATTTCAATCCTCTTAAATCTTGGTTCATTGGTCACACTCTGCTAAGTGTAGTGGTTATGAACCTGTTGACTTTGTTTCAGACCTGCTTTGTGTGTGTCTTCACTATGTCATTAATATGTTTCTATTCCTTCAAGAGAGAGATTCAAAAACTCTACGAAAACAAGTCATTTCTTTTCCTGGGCTGTGGCTGGACTGTGGATGACACCACTTTCCAAGCCCTCTTCCTGGAGGCCGTCAAGCACAAATCTGACTTAGAACATTTCATGCTGGTTCGGAGAGGAGATGTAGATGAGTTCAAGAAGCTTCGAGAAAACATGCTGGACAAGGGGATTAAGGTCATCTCCTATGGAAATGACTATGCTGATCTTCCAGAGTATTTCAAGCGACTGACATGTGAGATCTCCACAAGGGGTAGATCTGGTAAGATGCTTTTTTGAGACCGAGGGAGATCAGAGAGCAACAGCTCTTCAGCCTTTTGTGTATTTGTGATGGGTAAAATCATTGCCAAGAAGGGGAATGTAATGGACCAAATGGTGGAGAATGTCACAGTTAGTCTTCAGGTTAGACTAAAATGCCATTTGAATAGTAGGAAAAGGGACAAAAGGCATATTACAGTAGTTCAGTTAGAACTAGGAAGAATGAGGGCAATATATACAAAGATGTTCAGCCTCACTAGTTATCAATGAAGTGCATTTAGAATTTAGATTTCAACATAAAGAATGATCACTCAGTTTTGGCTAAGGCTGTGATGAAAGAAATTTATTCATGCAGTATTGGTGGGAAGGTAACAGCTTTTATGAAAATAAATTTAGAATATGTATCAAAAATTTAAAAACCTTTGACCTAGAAATCCCATCAATACAATTTATCTTAGAAGAAATTTCCCCTAAGGAGTTGACTGGGTGATGGCACCGTCGCACAGCTGTACAAAGGTGCGTGTGTGAGGATGTAATCTTTTTTGTGTATAATGGCAAAAGATTGTAAGGAACCTAAAATGTCCCAATCAGTAGAGGATTCTATAGATACACTAATATTTATTAAACTGATGAAATACAATGAAGCCATAAAAAGGAAAATGTTTGCACTGCCACAAAAAGATACATCTGCAAACATAGCACCTCTAGTGGCTTGGACCATGTGGGCCATGGCCTGTACCTCACCCTGCCCACCGCAGCTCTGGCCACTGAGAGGAGGCACCGTCTAGATGCTGTGCACAGGACCTGCACTGCTCTCACTGTGTAAATTCACAGAGATACCAGAATACAACAGAAAATGGAATTGGAACAGTGGGAATTTTGCAGATTTGTTTTGGGAGATATTTACTGTAGTCTGCCTGAAGTTGGGACAAAATTAAACAAGATGTGTTTGGTGCTTTGAAAAGTATGAAAGCTACTCATGACTCTATTCTCCTTTATCAGGAGAAGTAACTAAAATTAATGAAGTTCTTACAGAAAATCCAGTATAAAGATGGTTGGCTGATCAAGATGACACTGAGTAAACTCTTAAGAACTAGATAAACTAATGAGTGAAAAAGTGTATGAGAAATATGTAAAATCTGTTGAGGAGTGAAAGTTAAAACGCTAAATAAACTAATATAAAATAACTTAAAAAGGATGTCAGACATGAGTGAAGGGAAAAAATATCTGGAATGATTACTAAATGAACTATGGTTACCTTTCGGCAGTAGGATTTAAAGTGTTGGGGTTTTTTTAAATTTCTTTGTTAGCATTTACTACAATGATAATGCATTATTTTTATAAACAGAAGACAAACTTTACAAATGCTATTTGGAAACTGTTGTGATGGTGTTAAAGTCAGAGGTTGGGGTACCACCCACTTGATATTTTACCTCCACATTCTAACAAGAGCCAAATAGTTTTTAAAGTCTCAGCTTATTAACCACTGCAGGCAAATTCCCAATAACCCTGCAAAATGCAAAGAGTTTTGGTGTCAGCTAAACTGAAGGATGCTTTTTAAAACCTCATGCTGAGTAAAGCCAGGCTCCAGTGTATTGACATTCTGACTTACCCATCTAGTTCCAAAGAAACTTTGCTGTTTGTACATGGAATATGTTCCAGAAAAGTTATATAATAATATTTTCATTGACAATCTGATTGAATCTTTGGGGGCCTAGTAAAGTACAGGTAATTTAATATATAAAGAAGTGTTCCTAAATCTAATAATTCCTAGATTTCTTTTTTTAATCAGATGACTTCAAGTGGAATTCTCCTGTAATGAAAAATTCCACAAGCTCTTCCATGGCTATGCGTTGACAAAACAAGACTTTAAAAAACGATCACCATGTGAACACTGCATACTCTGCCCACCCTTTCTCCAGAAGATTCAGAAAACCCTTAGAAAAACAAACCTTTTGGTTTGTCTCTTTTGTGAAAACTATTTTCTGTTCTTTCTTGGGGATGTTTTCCTGGTGTCCTGTAGTGTTCCAGACTCTTCTGCTATTCTTTGCCCACACTCAAGACTTTGAGTAGGCTTTTCTGTCTCATGTGTTCTGTTTTTATTAACAAGAGATAAACACCCAAGCTCCACATACTTCATCTGATCTATATTTTGAGATCTTCTATCCAGGAAAGATGCTAAAATTTAAAACAACAAAATCCCTCTGGGCCAGGCACAGTAGCTCATGCCTGTAATCTTAGCTCTCTGGGAGGCTGAGGCAGGAGGATTGTTTGAGGCCCGGAGTTCAATACCAACCTGAGCAAGAGTGAGACCCCCATCTCTGCTAAAAACAGAAAAAATTACCCAGGTATAATGGCTCACGCCAATACTCCCAGCTACTTGGGAGGCTGAGCCAGGAGGATCACTTGAGCCCAGGAGTTTGAGCTTGCAGTGAGCTATGATGACGCCACTGCACTCTAGCCTTCTAGCCTGGGCAACAGACTGAGACTCTTGTCTAAAAAAAAAAAATCCCTCTGGGCAACTGTTTCTATTGCTCTAAATCTCTTCTTAACAAAAAACATCAGAAGTGTTGTGGAATGGCACAAATTCTGTTATTAGCTATGTAGGTTTCCTACCCAGAGTGGCTTTCCCCAAAGTTATGTCATTAAGGTATTGTGTATTTTTAAAAATCAAGGATTTTCACCATGGACAGGGGCTTTATTAGAATGGTCAGCTAAGTTTGTAGTTTGAAATCCTACAGAGCAGTTTTAGGTTAAAACATTATTTTGAGATGAGTCAAGCTTATCCTTCATCCTTGGTTATGTTTTGAGTCTCTGTAGATAGAGACTGATGAGAGGTTTCAGGTGTTTTGCTGTTTTGTTTTTTAACACTGAGCATTTGTTATGTGCCTGACATTGTGCTGTGTACTCACTTTTGCATAGTGAAAATTGTCTTCAAACAATTTTGTAGTATCTAATACATGTGTTTCAGAAAAATCAAGTAATGAGGAAAAGAAAAATAATTCTTATCATTTGTTACCACACACATAGTTATTTTGGTATATTTCTGATTAACATTTTTCTCTATGCAGCCTTTTCATAGTTATAAACAAAGTGTACATAGTTTTAGTATGTTTTAAATTCAGTAGTACTTAATACATTTTCTCACATTGCTATATAGTCTATAACCACTATTTTTAATTGACTGATGTTATATTCCAGTGTGGATGTTACAGTTTACCTAATTATTCCCGTATGTTAGGCATTTTGATTTTTTTTCCCCAATTTTTATTGTAAGTAATGTTGCAAGGGTGTGCATATTTTAGTGGGTGATTGCCAAATTATATTCCCAGAGTAGAATGTCGATTTGCATGTTTGAGTACCATGTCTGTTTATACTCTAATTGACCATATTTCTGATTATTAGTTTCTTCTGTGTGATTAGTTTTATACTTTCTTATACTATTATCTATTCCAGTGTTGTCCAATAGAATTTCTTCCAATCATAAAAATATTTTATGCTTTTCACTTCCCAGTCTGTATACACAAGCCACATTGGCTATTAAGCACTCGAAATGAGGCAAGTGTGACTGAGGAATGCAATTTTTAATTTAATTTGGAACCAAGTAGCCATATATGGCTAGTGGTACCATATTGGATGGCACAGATATGGCCATTTTATACTGTGGGAGTATCTGCTACTTTTCATTCTGCTTGAATTTGCTCACTCACGTTGCTCCCCATCCTTAGTCAGATTGAATTTTTTTTACCTCAACTTAGTCTTCTATAGAGGGACTTTGCTTATATGTATAATGTTTTGTTTACAGTCTTAGTGCACTGAAGACCCTTACTGCTTCCCTGTTGTTAATGCGAGTTTCAAGATGACTCCAGTTTGTTCTTCCCACCTCATCTTCTTCTCTGTAATGTGTTTCATTTCTAAATGCCATCCTTTCCAATCATACAATATGCCCTCGTCTCCCTTTAGTTGGCTGGTTTTCTTTTTGCTATTGATAGTTTCAGCTTTTCCGTCTAATGTCTGACGCTGATGTCCTCTGTATTTTAGCAGGGATGGTGAGAGAAGGTCAGCTAAATGGCTCGTCTGCAGCGCACAGTGAAATAAGAGGTATACTGTTTCCTATTCTATGTATCAATCTGTCAGCAGAAAGCTTTCCTAAGACTTAGTTAAGAATTGTGTTTTCCAAGATTCTTAGACTTTCCTATGTCTTGCTTTCTGAATGGTTAGGATTGACTTAAATATCTACAGCTTTAGATGCATAAACCTGTTTTGTGAAACTTCATTTCATTCTCTACCTTCTCTTTCTCTCCACAGGCTGTAGTACATGAGCGAGCTAGAGAAATCAACACCATTAGACCAAGCTGTAAAGGCCCTACCGTGGACAGTGTTTAACAAGTAAACCTATAAGAACCCAGCACAGCTCCCAGGAAGTACCAATACCCAGAGGTTGAAGGTTGGGGATAAAGTAGGGGGAATGTGTTCCAACTTAATCCTCATGCCAGCTGGTTCTTGATATTCTGCCTGTTCCAGTTCAATACCCAAGTGACAGCAGGACCCAAATGCAGCCCCCCTCCCACTCTCCAGGCTGGACATGCTTGTGTCCACACAGCAGACCAGTGTGATACCTCCACTGAGTGTGGCTGCAGCTCTGCATGGACTTCGGGACATAGACACCATGGCATCACCATGGCTGCTGTTGCAGTTTTGTACTCGGTTTTTCAATAAGCGTAATGGCTTTTTTAAAACATGAGTTGAAGCTCTAGTTTTCTAGATCTTTTACAGTGTACAGTATTTTACATAACTGAGCTGTATTAAAAGCTTGTTCATTTACTTGCCAGAGCCCTGGCTTTACTTATAGAGTCACTGTAGAAAATTTGACTTGTATCACGAGCCTAATTTTTATAACTCAAATTTTAAATTTAAGGTTCTGTTCTTTCACTTTGGGGTGGGGTGATTTCACTCTCAGAATGTTTACTTAGAGCATTATCAGCGCCTGCTTTGTTGCCCTTCTCCCCATGTAGGTAGGGGTGGGGAACCTGCAGCCTTCTGATTTCAGAATTGCTATTTCAATCTTTCTCTGCTGCACCCCTTTTAATGAAAGGATTTGTTCTGTAAAATTTGGATCCAGTTAAAATGCTGCAGGTTCCCCACCCCTCTAAGAACTGTAGTTAGTGTGATATGGGATTTTAGTTTTGAATCCTATATAAAAGAACTCCAAAAGCTAAGAGGCAATTTATTTATGAAATTTATTTTCTTATATAAATTAGGTATTTCTCTGGGTAGACAGCCTTCACCTTATTGCACTAATAGCACATCTGTAATGCCAAGCTACAGGACAAGTCTTAATGAGAAGTTTGTATTCTTCAGTGTAGCACTTGTCTACAGGCACTGTAGAGGAGAAGGCTGAGGAAGAGCAAAGACCACTCAAGAAGTGGAAAGGGGAGGGGGCAACACATACCCTTCTGACAGTTGGTTTTCTCCCAAGAAGGGGAACATGCAAAGCTTATATCTGGATCTGGGAGTGGGGAAGAGTTGGAAGGCTAGAAAGCCCGATGCAACACTGCAGCTCAGCTCCCTTATTTCTGAGGGAAGCAGGGACTCATCCTTTGCTCATTTGTAACAAATCACTCTGGCCTGGCTAATATTTTGGGGAAACAACAGGGTAGGGATCAGTCATCGTCAGAATTAGAATTAGCAGCAATTAACAACAGGCCACACACTGCCACAGTGAGGTGGGTATCATCCTGGCTCCAGGGACCTGCAAGCTTATATATCTTAGAGGAGCCATTCAAGACCCAGAGCTGGCTCTGGAACTGGGATAGTCTCTGAACCTAATGGAGCTAGGACTTCAAAATGCACATTAGGCTCAGACAGCTCCATGACCACACTAGTGAGCAAAGCTCTGGTGTTGTTGGGTCTCCCAACTACTGGTCAAAGCTGTAATGAGACTGAGTTTGTAGGCAGAGTGAAGGGGATGCCTGTGTAGGAAGGGGGAGGCTCATGGGGAGCGGGGGTCAGGAGGCAATGATTGTAACCTGATTAGGCCCTCCTTGCAGGTCGAGGCTAGGCTGAATGGGGACTGGGGTTAAAGGAGCCACAGTCCCCTCACTCTGCCTGTGTACTACACTGAAGACAATTTGTTCACATACTCTAAAGCACATTCTTGATACAGGAATAGCGGCTTGTGGGTGAAAGCGGCGATTTGGTATTGGGCAAGAGCCACATTAAGCCTTCATGAGGGCAGCCACCACAGCCTTGGCGTTGAGACTGCGCAGGTCACAGTAAGTCTGGCCAGTGCCCACAAAGACGATCGGTTTGCTCGTAATATACGTCATAGAAATAGCAGCTCCCACCTGAAGTGGAGAAAGGGGATAGTCAGTCCACTCAAGCCCATTTTTCACTCATTCCCTCAGCAACAGGAAGCTTTGAAGCCAAGGTGTCCTTACACCTTCTGCTCCCTTGTGACAAATGCCCATTCCACCCTCCAATCTCACAGTATTGTGTCATCCACCTTGATTTACCTTGTCATCAATGGTATCAAATTTAGTAAGGACAATGCCATCAATGAGCCGAGGTGTTTGAGCCATAGAATGGTCAGCCAAGGCTCTATTGAACTTGACCTGGAAAGAAAAGGTGATATAAGAACCATCTAATTGGCAAAGTTTAGGTTGTAAAGGTAAGCAGGCCCTAGCCCTCACCAGCTGGTCCACGGCTTCATTGCCTACTAAGGCCTCTCCCACAAACAGCACCAAGTCAGGTGTATTGACAGTAATGAGTTTGGCCAGGGCAGTCATCAGGGGGGCATTGTCTTGCATGCGGCCTGCCGTATCCACCAGCACCACATCAAAGCCTTGGTTACGTGCTAGAGAGAAAAAATCGTCAACTTAAGATACCTGGACTGTCACTCATGCTCAAATCCAGCTTCCTCTCAAAAAGTCCTAGCCTCACTGTATTAAAAACCTATTTACTTTCTTGGGCTCTGATTTGGTTAAGAGGCAATATGAGAAAAAAAACTTATTCTATGCTTAGCCATCAGCAAACGTGGGGAAAGGATGACAATAGGATAAAAGTGACCAAATTCAGGTTCCTTTGAGTAAGATACATTAGCTTTACCTGCAGCTACTCATATTAATATTACCCAAAGCAGAGTGTGGCAAATAATGAATCCTGACTTCCTCCTGGTATAGAGCATCACATTTGCAGTAGGGTAAGCTGATCCTCTGCAAGTTCCAAGAGAAACCAAGAAGGAAAAGGGGCCCCAGCAAGCCGTTACACTTCCCCAAGCACTGTACCAAAGGCAATGGCTTCCATGGCAATGCCAGCAGCATCCTTGCCATAGCCCTTCTCAAACAGCTGCACCATAGTGCGGCCACCATGGTTCTCTGGGGGGTGTAGGGCACTCAAACGCCGGGTGTGCGTACGCAGCTGCTCCACTGCCCCGGCACGAAATGTATCACAGGCAGCAATGAGGACACTGAAGCCATTCTCTAACAGCCAGAAGGAGATCTGTGCAAAAGAGGTAAGAAGACTGTCATCTACAACCAAGGTCCTAAGACTTGGAGAGGAAAAAAGTATCAGTGACAGGATGGGGAACTGCACTGACCTTGGCAAGATTAGTAGACTTCCCCACTCCATTAACACCACAGAAAGTGACAACGTATGGGCGCTGGCGACGCTGGGCATCCATGATATCCCGGAGCATGTCTACACGACGCTGTGGCTGCAGAATCTGCACCAGGGACTCCTGTAGAGCTTGCTTTACTGTGGAAGTCACCGCTGAAAGGGGAGGCAGAGGAGGTTATGGCCACAGAATACAAGAAATGCATTCAAAAATGCCTAACACCTTTCTGAGCTAAGGAAACGAGGACAATACTAGGACCTTGTCCCAGAAACACAAAGCATAAGCACTATACAGTTACTAACTTAATCTTCATAATAACTCTTAAAAGTCTAGGTTATATAATAGAGGTTAAGGAATTTGCCAAAAGTCATCTACTTAGTGAGAATAGAGATCTATGTTCTTAACCTCTTGGTATGCATAAACACTTTCTGACTCAAGGGAGATACTCACTGCTGAATGTCCCCATCACCTTCCCTTCCAACTTATTGGCAACAGATTCACAGAGCTGGACGGCAATGTCTGCAGCCACGTTCTTAGCTGAGGAGAGGGGGACAGGTATGAATGAGAGTTCTGTGTCAACAGTGCCCGACATTTATAGTACAGCTGAGAAATTCTAGGTGTTTTGCTCTCAACTATACCAACCCCCAAGAACATGAGTCAGCCCGGTCCTCAGAACTTACCGATGAGATGATCACGCATCTTGTCCAGCACAGATTCCATGTCTTCACGACTCAAGCTCTTGGACCCCACAAGGCCCTTCAGCATCCCAAACATGCCACCCAGCGTCCCCTTGGTAGCACTGCAGGCACAGAACATCACAAATACATATAAAGCCAGTAGGCAGGAGTTCTATATTAACAAATTCAGCCATACATAACACCCCCACTTGAAATCCCCCTACCTAGGTTTGGTAGAATTTGGAGTGGCCCCTTCATCATCTGAGCTGCTGCAGTCCAGATCCTGAAGCTGCCCCCGGGGCCCAGTCCCTCGAATCTGGAGGATATGGGGAAAGGAAAGAGATGAGGTCAGGAACACTAAGGCCTCTGAATGAGGAAAAAGCCCAGGATTAACCCTGTCTACATTGCTCCATCTCTGACTTGGGGAAGCTCCAAATATAACACCCCCTCAAGGAAATCCAGGTATCACCCTCTTAGTCTCTAGTTTCTAATTTCTTATTAAAGGCGACCTTCACTCGGGCCTCTGTTGCCTCTTACCAAGTTGATATCCTCAGACAAGGCAGCCTCGGGAGTTCCATTGGCAGTCGGAGTACTGTAATCCAGGACTTCCTTACTAGCACAGCCACCCAGTTCCCACACCCGGGGTGCTTTTTTGCCCTTCTCCTTTGGAACATCTGACTTCATGGACTTGCTGCAATGTGTCATGGAACAAAGGGTTATGGTGAAGTAGGAAAGGAATCATGAGCCAGAAACAAGAGGTCCCTTGCCCCCAGAGTGGCTAGATAACAGTATTTTGAGAGTACTGGAGAAAAAGTATTCACCTGGACTTCTCCATACCCCTCCCATGCTTCTGAATGAACTCTTCTCGCTTCCTGCGTATCAGTTCCTCTTTGGAAAGTTCTCCATTCTCAGGCCCTGCTGGGAAACCTGACTTTTCTGCAGGGACTGCTTTGCTGGTAGCCAAAAGGCCATCAGAACCTGTTAGAAGAAACCTCACTGGAAAAAAAAGACCAGATCCCAACCAACTACACAATGGCTAAAAGTCTTACAGATCTTTAAGAGGAAACTTGGAGCAAACATCTTGGGATCACAGGGCCTGGGGATGACAGTGAGGGTGGTAAGCATGTGAATGAGGAAGTGGCAAGCACTGACAAAAGGAAGGACCACCTCAGTCTTCAGCACCACGTTAATACCTTTCATGTCCCAGGAACTCAAACTCACCTTCCTTCTTGGCCCCTTTTTTTTTGCTGTTCTTTGCTTTTTCCTTGGGCTTTTCACCACGTGTCTCAATCATGGACCTCACAGGTTTCTTGGCCTTATCAGAATCTTCAAATTTCTTCATAGTAGTGGGAGCGCGGATCTTACTGCTCTCCTCTGCTTCACTGAAGAGAAAAAAGAATAGTTGATCTTTCTATTCCACGCAGGAGGAAAACTCAAAGTCCAGAGAAAGGAGCCTCACACCAAGGGGACAATCAGAAATTGGCAGCAAATTGTGTCTTTGAACACACAATTTACCACCCTTGAACTATGTTCAGAAAGGGAAATTGATTTTGAGAAGGGAGGCCTCTCACCGAAGGAGCTGCATAAAGTCATTTTGGAAATCAAAAGTGCCATTCAATAGACTTAAAGCACTTTGTTGTTGGATCTCTGTGCGGTACTTGTCCCGAAACAGCCGGTGCACGTCATCTATCAATTTGTCCACATACGTCAGTGTTAGGATCTTCTGAAAACCAACCTGTTTAGGGAAAGAAACAGAGCCAACAGATTTGCTTAGACTCCAGCCCAGAACAGAGGGGAGGCAATTCAACCCAGGCTTCCAGAGATAGGCTCAGCCACCTGGCAGGTTTCCCTGTCCTGAGAAACAGCCATGCACTCTGCCTGGGCCCAGAAGCTGCTGCCAGCACCCCCCCTCCCACCTTCCTCGCTTTCTCAGTTACTTCACCCCGTGTCTCAATTGCACACTGGGTGCAATTAAGAATTGTTGAGAACGTAATCATTGTCTCTCTAAAACACCCCTACTTACCACAAACACCAGTTCAAACTGGTTGTCCAGTTTATACTTGAGTGTGAGTGCTTCATGGGTGAAGGAGTTGTTACCTCCCCGCTCCTAGAGAAAGAGTATGTCTCAGAATTCAGCCTATCCTCAGAAAACCCAGACTTAGACCCCTTCGAGATTACCTTTGGAAAAAAAATAGATATTTTCCCCAAAGTCAAACCTGCCCCCAGGACAAGAGGATGCTGGGGCATTTCTCTCTAGCATTCCACCAGAAAAAGGAGTTGGAAGGGAGAAAAGGGGAGAGAGGGAGGGCAAGACACGTGAGAGCCAGAAGGAAAGTAGTCCTGTAAACAATCAGATCTAGCAGATTTTTCAAAAGCGTTTTCCATCCATTATCACATCCAGCCTCAAAATAACAGAAAACCAAGCTGCTGGGGGCGAATGGAGGGAGTGGAGGAAAGTCCCAAAAGGAGCTGGACTCCGGCTAGAGTCCCAGACACCGGAGGTCGGGGGCGTCGCAAAGTTGCGGAGTAGACTAACGCGGGCTGTAGAAAGAAGTGGAGTCCAGGTTACGGCTGAGTGGCCAGTGCGAGGTGGGCAGGGAGGCGCAGGATGATCAGTCGAAGGGGACCATGGACAGGGTCAGGGAGGAAGAGCCCGGAGTTCCGATCCCGCGGGGGCGGTACCTGTAGCAGCACTGAACGAATCAACGCGTTAACGGGCCCCGTGCACGAGTCGCTCACGCCCTGGAAGCACCAGAGCACGAGCCCGCCCTTGGAGAAAATGGTGAAGAAGTCGAGCATGGCGGCAGCGGGAGAGCAGCTGGGCCGGCGCCGGGAGCTCAGGCCGCGATCGCCGCCGCTTCCTGCTGCGCCAGGCGCGGGACACGTCACACCAGCAGCCCCGGAAACCGGCTCAGACGGACTTCCGCTCCGAGCCGCAGGCTCCCCTCCCGCTTCCGCCGGCGGGCGCGCAGGCCTGACGTGGACGCCAGGCCCGCCAGTGGCGGCGGGGGCGGCGGGCGGGGCTCCGGCGAGTCGCGGGAGGCGGCGCCGGCAGCGTGGGGCGGGCCCGGAGCGCCGGCGCTCGGGAGGGCCATGCTGCGGAGGCTGCTGCAGCTCGGCTCGGGCCGGGTCCTCGTGGCCCGGGGGCTGAGCACACGCAGAGGCGGCTCGACGCTGGGTAAAGGTGCGGCAGCGGAGCGTGTAGTGGTTCTGGGGCATCCGTGACCTCCAGCCGTGTGACCTCTGACCGGACAGTGGGGCGGCTGGCGGCGGGGTGAGCTTGTCCGCCAGAGTATGTGTATGGTTGGCAAGTGCATGGTTCCAAGGCGGCCCTTCTCAGGTGACAGAACCCACGTCGTTCTCTGCCCCTGCTTAGCACCGGGACTACAGGGAGCCAGGCTGCCTCATGGGTGGCATAGATGTGCACTAATCTGCCCGCGTTCGGGGTGCCGTGGCCGGGAAAGAGTGAAGAAGAGAGAGGGTGCAGTGTATGTCCTGGAAGATGCCTGGAGTGTGGCTAGCGAAGGAAATTTCAGGAGAGAGTAGACCAGTTCAAGACTGGGTAGAACTCAACTTGAAGAATGCCCTGGGCGCTGCACTCGAAGCTAGGATAACGGTAGAAGTACATAGAGCAGGTGGGAACTGAGATCAGTCTTGAAGGATAATGTTAACTGGTTCAAGAAAGGTGTGTGTTCCAAGCTATGAGGAACTGAGCACAGATTAGGAGAACAGTATTGTTCTTGTGCAAGGAACTAGCAGCAGTCATCTAGAGGGACGATTTGAGTGGTAACATGAAATGTAGTGTTGGTGGTAAGCGATCAGGTAAGCCTGATCAAAGAAAGGTTCCAGTGCTGCTGAGCAGAGTGAGGTATGAAATGGCAAAAGGATTCATTAATTCAGAATACTTAACTGAGCACTGAGAATGTGCCAGGTGTTGTGCTAGGCTGGAGAGTCGTGGTGAAGGGTAGATACAGTCTCCCCTAACCGATGTTACAGTGTGCAGCAATCACAAACTCAAAGTTGGAAATGTGTCCATGCTACAAAAGGGGTTCACAGAGCCAAGAGATCATGTGATAGGAGAATTAGTCTAGGGGTCAGGAAAGGCTTTCCTGAGAAAATGGTCCTTGAGCTGAAATCTAAGGGAAGCAAGGAATTAACTAGGCAAAGAAGTGGACAAGGTTTCAAAGCAGAGAGAACATGTGTGAATTTCCTGAAGTGAGTGGAAATATGGTTCAGTCCAGGAACTGATGGGGCTGGAGTGTGGAGCAGGACAAGGTAAACAGAAGCCATATTGGCAGTACCTTATAGGCCATGGTAAAGCTTTTGGACTTTTGTCCTTAGAGTAATGGAAATCCGTCGGAGGGGTTTAAGCAAAAGGATGTGTGATTAAATTACTGTTTCAACAAGATCATTCTATCTATGATGTAGAAAAGTTAGCAGGAGATGGGGTGGACAAGAGAGGAAGTAGTAGGAACAGTAATTTGCATTTGTCCAGATGAGAGATTATAGTGACTTGGCCTGGCATGGTGGTGGCAGAGATGGAAGGAAAGGGGACAGACTCAGGAGTTGTTTGGGAGGCAGTGTCATCAGGTCTTTATAGATAGATATAAATGTAAATGTGCTGGTAGTGATGGATATCAAGAGCAAGGCACCACTGGGAGGTGCCATGCTTCAGAGGGCACTGCAGCTTGGAGTGTGCCAGGACCTCTTAGTCCAGGGGCTTGGAATACCCAAGTGGGGATGACAGTGCAGTTGAATATTTGAGTCTGCAGCTCAGGGGAGAGAGAGGTCTGTGCAGGGGATAAATATGTGAGTACCTAGCTTAGGGAGAGAGTAAAAAGTGTTAATTTTAGGAAGTTGAATCTTGCTGTGCTGGGCATGATGCATGAAAAGGGAGATTGAGGGCATGTGGATCATCCAGCAAAGTCATGGCAACACTGCTGGGTGCAAGGTGACCTCATGAGAATGGAGGACAGTGGAGACTGCCAACTCAAGGGTCTATTTAGCCTACCTTTTCCTGTGCCCATCCTCCAGCCCCTCACCACATGGGAGGGACATGTATGGCCTTCTGACCATAACTGTGTCCCACAGACAGGGATGGAAAAGTATCTGAGATTAAGAAGAAGATCCAATCTATCCTGCCTGGAGAGGCCTGGAATCCACTTTATGACACCAGCCACCTGCCGCCCGAACAGTCGGATGTGGTGATCGTGGGAGGTGGGGTGCTTGGCCTGTCTGTGGCCTATTGGCTGAAGAAGCTGGAGAAGCGACGAGGTGCCATTCGGGTCCTGGTGGTGGAGCGAGACCACACGGTGAGGCCTGGAGTAGGGCAAGGAAGATGACTCATATTCTATTGAGGACTTCAGGGCCAAGGGAAAGGGAGGAGAGGAAGGACCTTAATCTCTGGGGGTCCAAAGGACAGAGACTGTGCTTTGGTCCTTGTTGAGAAATAATCCGAGGTTCTTCTTTGCTCAAACCAGGAACCTTGACAATAACATTTGCTTTTGAAAACAGATTTCACAACATTGGATCTTTCGAGATCTCACAGGTCTGGCCCAGAGAGCCTGCATTCAAGCTATAATTAATGCAAAGAGCTGCCTCAACTTTCTTCTTTTAGGTCTCATTACTTCTGTCATTTTTGCATTTAGTTGCTATTTGCCATTGCCAGCTAGCCATGAGCCTTGCTACTGTGCTTTGGTTGTATCTTTTCATTTTCTAATTAGTAGTTCAGATGTTGATCTCCTGCCCTTGCACTTCTAGGCCATTCCCATTCTGTACAACTGTGCCCAGCCGTTTTTAGATGACTGACTCTCTGCTCTGCACATCTGCTAATAAGGATTTTAAACAGTGCCATCTTCAGGCTGCTGGTTGACTTGCATACAGGTTTATGCACCTCAACTCCTCTTAGGGCTCCTCTTTAACTTTAGGTGCATAACTCAGTTTACATTGCAGCACTCTAGTCACGTGTGACAGGGTACTGGTGTGTCTCAACTTTTCTTGTCTTTCCACAGTATTCACAAGCCTCCACAGCGCTTTCTATTGGCGGGATTCGTCAGCAGTTCTCATTGCCTGAGAACATACAGCTCTCCCTCTTTTCAGCCAACTTTCTACGGAACATCAATGTATGTGCAATGATATTTAGGGGATCGGGGTGACGACCCTCCTTTAGCTGAGAGAGGGGAGCAGCCCAGCTGGCAAGGGGATGTAGGGAGCAGGAGCACGTTAGGCAACTGGGAGCGGGGACCCTGGCTTTTCTTTGCAGTGCAGGTGCTTTGAGGCTTGGGGCTGTGGGTGAGGAAGGCTTCTGTTTGCACGCAGGAGTACCTGGCTGTAGTCGATGCCCCTCCCCTGGACCTGCAGTTCAACCCCTTGGGCTATCTCTTGCTAGCTTCAGAGAAGGGTGCTGCAACCATGGAGAGCAATGTGAAAGTGCAGAGGTGGGTTCCTGGCATGGCCTCACAAGTATAAATGAGTGAGTATGGTTCATTCACAAAAACAGGCCGCAGGTCGGATTTGGCAACCCTTTCCCTAAGTGATTATCATGATCAGTCGAGGGTGGGCATCTTTGTGATACACTAGGGCTGGAGGCTTTATTTTTACGTTTATTTAACAAACATTCAAGTCTCACAGTGGCATCAGGTAATATCCAAAATACTTCATAGATATTAGCTCATTGAATCGTTAGAACATCCCTATTTTATGCGTGGGGAAACTCAGGCACAAGGCGCTCATGAAAGGTGGCGCTGGGATTTCATTCAAACCGGGCAGTCTGGCCTGTGAGAGTGTTCTTTTAGCACCCACTTTATGCTGCCTTTGGGGGACAGTGTCCCAGAGGAGAGATTTGTGCTGAGGGACAAGACTATATGAGGAGGGGGAGAGCAAGGCTGCTCTGGGCAGGAGTGGAGAGCACAAGGCCACCCTGTCGTGAAAGGACACAGAACAGGGATGACAAAGAGTGCAGTGGCTGAAGGGAGGCAAGGGTGGAGGAAAGGAGAGAGAGTCAGATGCTGAAGAGCCTCAACTAGGAGGTTTGGTCTTCACCCACTCGGCAGTGAGGAAAAATTGGGGAGTTTGGGACAGAAAAGTGAAGTGAGTGAGCTGGACCCCCGACTTCTGGAGTCGGGGTCAGTGCTTCGCCTCCTGCACACTCACCTTCCCTAACACATGCACAATCCAACATTCTCGCAGGCAGGAAGGAGCCAAAGTTTGTCTGATGTCTCCTGAGCAGCTTCAGAACAAATTTCCCTGGATAAACACAGAGGGAGTGGCTTTGGCATCTTACGGTGAGGCTTGCTTTCAGAGGGGACAGCTTTTTTCTTAAAGATAGGCATTGGGGGGTGCCTCCGTTTGGAAGTCTCAGTATCCCACAGCCAAGCTGAAGGAGGAAGGCCTTCCTGCGTAGCAGGGCCTGCCCCAGGCCCTGCCAGTTCTCCATCCCTCAGCAGGGCTTGACTCTGGTCCAGTTGGTCAAGACGACCTTCTCTGACTGACAAGCCCTAGAGAGCAGTTGGGAGGGTACAGAAAATGCAATAGGAGAGGAGGGGTCCTCATCCCACTTCATGAATTTCATTTTCTCATCACAGGGATGGAGAATGAAGGTTGGTTTGACCCCTGGTGTCTGCTCCAGGGGCTACGGCGAAAGGTCCAGTCCATGGGAGTCCTTTTCTGCCAGGGAGAGGTGACACGTGAGTCTGCAGCCCCGTGCCCACTGCTTGTTTCCTGTAGCAGCCAGGGCACAGGCCTGGAGAACAAGGAGGGTCTTACCTTCTCACTCGAAAGCTAAGCAAGGGCCGGCGGGGAAGGGACCCTTCCCTGAGGGCCAGTCCTCGGCATCCTGAGTCGAACTCCTCACTGGGCTGCTTTGTGACTTGTGATCTGCCTGACAATTTCAGGCCTGTCCTGTCAGAGTATGGCAGTCCCTCCTGATTACCTGATCTCTGTCTGTTCAGTGTCTGTGGGAAAGCTCCCATCCTTGCAGCTTTCTTTCCTTATGAAATCAGTGGAATCCTCATTTCCTTCCTCTTCAAAGCCTCCAAATCTTATTTTACAGTTTCTTCCCTGCAGGTTTCATCTCTTCATCTAGCCGCATGAAGACCACAAGTGGGAAAGAGGTGACCTTGAAAAGGATCTATGAAGTCCATGTAAGTTCCTAGTCTGAGTCTGTCCCTTACCAAAGTAGAGGGACAGGAAAGGTAATGACTCTCCTTAACTTGGTCTTCTACCCACTTTCCAATATGGTTAAACTGAGACTCAGGAAGTAGTGTGTCTCTCATGGTGCCAGGCCTTCCCTCCCCTCCCCCTCTGGTACCTACAGGTGAAGATGGACCACAGCCTGGAGTACCAGCCTGTGGAGTGTGCCATAGTGATCAATGCAGCAGGAGCCTGGTCTGGGCAAGTCGCAGAGCTGGCTGGTATTGGGAAGGGGCCACCTGGCACCCTCCAGGGCACCAGGCTACCTGTGGAGCCGAGGAAGAGGTAACTTCCCTCAGGGCGGCCGAGGAGGTTGGTGAGAGAAGGGAAGAAATGATAACAAAGGTGGTTAAGCGTGTATGCACTGGGGGTGAGGAGGGTTGTTGGCCATGCTCTTCTTGCAATTTCCTTACCCCACTGGTTATGACAGGTATGTGTATTTATGGCACTGCCCCCAGGGACCAGGCCTGGAGGCTCCACTAGTTACAGACATGAGTGGAGCCTATTTCCGCCGGGAAGGATTAGGCAACAACTACCTAGGTGGCCTTAGCCCCACTGAGGTAAGCCGACTGGGGTCAGGGATGTTGAGAAAGAGACAGAGACCAGTTGTCATGAAAGAATCAGGCTTTTGTGGAGGGTCATGTGCTGTGTTATTGATGTTACAGCCCCTCCAGGCTTGAATTGGGACCATTTCTCCCCTACCCTGCCTATCAAGGGGACTGGTTAAAGTGGTCAGTGAGGTCTGGGTCTGCCCTGTGTCCCAGACAGTATAAGCCTTGTTCCTGTTTCTCATCGCAGGAGGAGGAACCAGATCCAGGGAATCTGGAAGTGGACTATGATTTCTTCCAAGACAAGGTGTGGCCTCCTTTGGCCCAGAGAGTACCAGCTTTCGAGACTCTGAAGGTAACGAGCAGGGGCTGGGTTTGCCTGTTCATTTTTGGATATTGGACAGGACAGATGACAGTGGAGCATCTCAGTCCCCTTGGACCTGTCCCCTGCCACATTCCCTCCACCTCTTAACTGCTGAGGGATCTGTTGGACCCATCCCATCCCAGGGACCTCTCAGCAGCTGGTAGAGGTACTTTGTGCTGACCTCTGAGCAGGAGTGAGTACTGCGCGTCTGCAGCCTCCCAGTAACCCCCCGGGTCTTGTGCGCCCGCAGGTTCGGAGTGCCTGGGCCGGCTACTATGACTACAACACCTTTGACCAGAACGGTGTGGTGGGCCCCCACCCGCTGGTTGTCAACATGTACTTTGCTGCGGGCTTCAGTGGCCACGGGCTCCAGCAGGCCCCTGGCGTGGGGCGTGCTGTGGCAGAGATGGTGCTGGAGGGCCACTTCCAGTCCATCGACCTGAGCCCCTTCCTCTTCAGCCGCTTTTACTTGGGAGAGAAGATCCAGGAGCACGTCATCATCTGAGCCTATGAGCTCCTCCCTGGGCCTGACGGGCTCCCATTCTGGCTGCATTCGAGGTCCTCTGCTGCTCAAGCCTCCCCAGCACTGTGCCGGGCCCTCCTCCCTCAGGCATGCCCAGGGCCTCATGCCCCTTGCCCACCATCCTCTCCTCTAGGCCGTTCCGCCTCGTGGCTGGGCATGCACAGTGCTGAGTCCCAGCCCAACAGGAAATGGTGGGGTGGGACCCTAGGACTGACCTGTAGCCCAGGCTGATTCCACCCACCACAGCAGTCCAGCTGGAGTCCTGAGCTCCCTGGCCCAGGACTGGCTCCTTCCTGGTACAGACCAGGAAAGACTACCTCCTAACCTCTTGGCAGACCCAGGCAGGGGAACTTTCTGGGGCAGTTTGGCCCAGATTTATTGACTTGTCTGTTTACCCAGTCATCAATCAATAAATGTGGTTAGCTCCTTCTCTCCAGTCTTCTGTCCCTTCTACTTTTCATCTTGCAGCACGAGCTTTTGATACCAGGAGTGGGAAAACAGCCTCTTCCCAGGAGCTTTCTTAGACCCTAGGTGGTAGGCATCTTGTTTGTAAGCTAATGCCTCCCGATCCTGAGTTCCTGCCAGGAGTTTGGTTGCAGAGGGAAGGGATGGGTTCATTCATCTATTCTACCAACATCTATTCAGCCCCAACTCTTGGCCAGGCTCACAGCCACATACTAGAGGTAAACCAGCAAGCAAAGCATAGTACATGTCTTTGCTGGAACTTTCATAGCTATGTCCTGCCCTTCCCTCCCCCTTGCCCCTAGGTCAGATACAGTGTGAACTCTGCAGTGCTGGGCTAAGCACAGGACACCTTCCCCTCATCCAGGTGGAGGGTAGGGTGTGGGAAGGGGGGTTTTCCATGAAGCTTCCCAGGGAAGTTGACCTCTGAGTTGAACCTTAAGGATGGGTAGTTTAATAAAGTGAATGCAAGGTGGCCAAGGAAGGATCCAGGCAGAGGGCAAACTGTATACGAAGGTACAAAGGCCTAGAGGCAAGAATTAACAAGATTCAGGGGATTTGTCCTAGTCTATTCCAGCTGCTAAAACAAAGTATCTTCGACTGGGTAATTTATAAACAACAGAAATTTATTGCTCACAGTTCTAGAGGCTTGGGAGTCCAAGATCAAGGCACCAGCAGATCTGATGTCTGGGGAGGGCTGTTCTCTGCTGCAAAGATGGTGCCTTCTCACTGTCCTGACATGGTGGAAGGGGTAAGGCAGCTCCCTTCAACCTCTTATATAAGGGCACTCATCCCTTATATGAGGGCAGAGCTGTCGTGACTTCGCTTCCCCAAAGGCCCACCTCTTTATACTGTCACACTGGGTATTAGTTTCCACCATAAGAATTTGCCAGGGGTTGGGGGACCAACGTTGATTCAAAATGACTTTTTCTGGCTGGATCATGGAGTGAAGGAAGAGGAATCCAGTTGGAAAGCCACACTAAGGAATGTGGATTTTATCCTGTGGGCAGAGGCCATTGAGGGGTTTTAAATAGGGAAGCAACATGATCAAATTTTCCTTTTAGAAAAATCACCATGACTACCTTGGAGAGAACAGATGAGGATGTCAAAGCAGGAGGCAAGGGGGCCAGATGGAGGCTGATGCTGCAGTCCATGTGGTCCAGACAGCAGGTGCCTGAACCACCATAGCAGGAAGTAGATAGATCCAAGAGGTGGCAGTAGCAACAAGAACTGGGTCAAATCAGAGGGCCAGGTTTCTGGCTTGGACAACTGGATGGATGTAACACCTCTCATGGAGATGAACACCAAGGAGGAGCATTGTGAGGAATGGAACAAGTGGCAGGGTTTAGGACATATGGATGAAGGGTGCCTGTAGGCACCCAACTGGAGCCCTCAAATAGAGGGTAGGGATAATTGCTGTGGCCCATGTAAGGCTGGTGGCAGGCCCCCCTCCCCTTCCTAGATCAAAAAGAAAAGGCTCAGGAGACCAGACCCACCAAGGACAACTGCCAGGCCCCGCTGAGAACAACCACACCTGGATGTCCACCCGGATAAGACAGTTTTGGTTCCTGGATTCCACAAATGCCGTCAGCCCCTCCTATTTCTCAATAACCCACAAAGGTCACAGTGGAAAATCCCCAGCTTTTCCCGCCAAAAATCACCAAACCCATTTCAAATAATATAAAAGCCCTCACCCCCTTCAAACAGACTTCAACTTCTTGGGCTCCCCCCCTCTCTTGAGACCTGTGAACCTCGCCTGGGAGCGCTCAGTAAAGCCACGTTGTTTGGCCCCACTCTCTCTCTCTCTCTGTTTCTTTTGCCAACGGAAAACCTTACAGCCCTCAGGTGACGATGTCATGAACAGGGTGGCATCACCCTGGAAGGTAGACAAGTAGGGGCCAAGGAGGGAAGCTGGAGGGACTCTACCAACATTTAAGGGACAAGCCAAAGAAAAGGATGCTGAAGAGGGCCCAGAGTGGCAAGAAAAAAGCCAGGAGAGTGTAATGTCATGCAAGCTAAGGAGGAAGTGGTCTGCAAGTCTGCTGGATTCAGTCCCAAGTATGTCAGTGGTGACTTCAGGGAGAGCAGTTTCGGCAAAGTTTGAAGCGTGGACACTTGGCAGAGAAGGAGAAGTGACTGGGAATAGAGACAGCTGGTAAAATGCCCACCCCCCTCAGAAGTGGCCTTTGGGGAGAAGAATGAAAGGGAAAAGATGGAGGTGGACTTCCCAGACAGGAGGGAGGGAGGGAGAGGGGCAGATGTGCTGCCAGGGAGATGACAGCAGAAGCCCCTGGGGGGAAGAGCAGGACCATGGTAGTGAGCTGAAGAGGAAGGGCCCAGCACAGAGTGCTGAAAGACAGGAAGGAACTTGCCAGGGGCACAGGAAGGACAGGCCAACACCCTGTGTTAGCCCTGCAGGTGGCTCCACTCCTCCTTCCTTCAGTACAGACATCCCAATCTAAGGGTCAAAAGGGAAAAGGTGCCCATGGAGAAGCTACTCCCTTCAAGACAACAAACACTGTATTTAAGAAGCTTAAGGACTCCTCTGTATTCCCACAGGGCTTTATGCAAGCTTGTCTTCCCCAGTGAACTGTGCAGAGCGCAACCCAGCCTTCTTCACCTCTGCCCCAACACTTAGCTGTCCCAGTGTGTGATCTGTGCTTGGTTGTCAGTCAAGGCGTATCTGAATGCCCCTCTGCTCCTCCTGGAGCCTGGGGAGCCATCCCTTGTCCTCAGGGAATTTTCAGTCTACTGAGAGAGCTAAGCAGGGAGGGCATGAGCCCCTTATACCACAAGGTACTATAGACATTTGAGGAAAGGAAGTGGGAAGGGCTGGGTTTAACAAAGATTTCTCTGAATAAGCTACAAAAATGAAACTTGCTAGAAGAGAGGGACATTTTGCAGAGCAGGGTTGAGCAAAGGGGGCCTGCTTGGTGGGGGAAGAGAATAGGGTACCTGAGAAAGAGTAGAAGCAAACCTTCCCTGAGCACTGGGGCTAGGGCTAAGGTGTCCTGCCTGCTTTATGTAGACCCATCTAACCCTTGTGAGAACACCAGCAACCAGATACCATAATGTTGGTGAGGAAAGTGAGTCTAGCAATGTCACACACTTCACCAAAGTCGCACAGCTGGTAAGTGATGAGCCCTGATTGTGAACCCAGGCACATGACTCCAGGGTCCTCCCAGGATGGACAGCTCATCCGTTTTGGCTGGCTAGTGAGAAAAGGAGGAAATCAGATCCGAGGGGGAAGTAATGAATCTTAGATGGCCCAATTAAACTCCCTCCATCCTCCAGCACTTCATGTACATAGTTGTAGGAGAGTGTTTCCCAAACTGGGATGCCGAGAAACACTGCTCAGGAAGATATTTATATTTCTTCCATGGTGAAACAAGTTTGGGAAATGCTACATGTTCTATTCTTTCTCCCAGTGGCGCTTCACAATGCTCATCACCATCTCAAGAGTTCTAAGAAATAGGAGACAAAGGAATCATTTAACTTTGTTTCACCCAGGACTTCCCAACACCTTGCCTACCTTACAGTTTTTTTGTTGTTTTTTTTGTGTGTGTGTGTGTTTTCACTCAGTTTTTGCAGCACCTCTATTAGCGTCCCCAGGACGTTCACAATGGCGATTTGGGAATCACTGCCTAGAGGCGCGGGCCTTGGGCGTCAGACACCTGTTCCGCGTCCTCTGTCCCCAGGGCCCGGCCTCTGCGACATGCCACCCGTGCGGCCGCGGGCTGCGTGTGCCCTTTGCAAAGCTTGTTTAATCTCTCTAAGCTTCATTTTTCTCAGTTGTATAAAAACAAAAACTATGAAGACCTCCCTTGCAGAGTGTGAGGAGGAAAGAAATCGGGGTTCCTTTCCGTGTCCCCCACCTGGAACGAAACCGAGGCCCCAGGTTTTCCGGCGGGCTGCGTGAAGGCTCCTCTCCGAGTCGCCGCCGCCACCGCGGGCCCGCCTGCGCGGCGGGAGGACGGGCGCCCGAGGGACGCGGACGCCGAGCCGGCCCGGGGTCCCTCACGCACGCCCGGCCCGCACGCCCAGCCCCCGCCCGCGCCCGGGCGCCCTGGCGGGGCGGGCTGGGCGGGCGCAGCGGAGGAGGCGGCGCCCGCGGCGCTTCCGGGGAGCGGGCCCTGCGCGCCGCACTTCCCGGCCGGACCACGCAGCCCGCGCCGCGGCGGGCCCGGGCGCAGGTGAGCGGGGGCGGCGGGGTGGCCGGGCGGGCCCGTGCGTCCAGGGCTGGCCTCGCCCCAGCTGTGCGGCACATCTGCCCCTGAGTGACCGCCTTCCCCTCCCTGCACCTTTTACCTGGCTGCCTCTAGCGCCCACAACACGTAAGCAGCAGGGAAAGACCCTCGGAGAAAAAGGTCACCTTTTCTGTCGCAAAGAAGCTTCCTGCGGGAGACTCTCCTTTAGCTTCGGGAAGAGCCTGGCTCTGTCAGATTGTTTGGGTCTTTGTCTAATTGTGGACACTGTTTCCGCCACAGTCTCCTCGCATTCTTCTCTGCTCTGGCCAGCCTCCCCCTCTGTTTTGGGATTGTCCTGACAGCGATTCAGCAAGTAGCTGGCTTTATCTGGGGTTAAGGACCTATCCAGGCATCACACCACACTCACTGATGAGCATCTGACACGGGCTGGGTGGGCACCGTGCCAAGTACTAGGGTGACAGCGACGGACAGGACAGACTTGGCCCCGTCGCCCCTAGGGAGACAGGTATTAGAGCCACAGAAGGCACACCCCAGAAGTGCAACTGAGAGGGGGCAGTGTTTAATCCAGCGGAGACACCTAAGCCAGGGACGAAGGGTCGGGAATGACTCAGAAGAAGCCACATCTAGTTATTTTTTAGACTTAAAAATAATTGATATATAATTGCACAAATCATAAATGTATAGCTTAATCATTTTTCACAACATTGAACATTTCAAGTGCAGCCTGGTCCAGAACGATGAATAAAACATTACTACACTCCTGGCTTCTAACACCATAAAATGGTTTTGCCCATATTTGGACTTTCAATCCATAGAATCTTATGTATTCATGTGTATGTGACATCTTATACTCAATATGTTTTGTGAGATTTACCCATATTGTGTTTAGCAGTAATTCATTCATTCTCACTGATGTGTAATATTTCACTGTATGGCTAGACCACAATTTATCTATCTATTCTACTGGACACTTGGATTGATGGACATAGTTGTTTCCACTTTGGGGTTATTTTGAATCCTGCTGCTATAGACATTCATGTTTGTCTTTTGGTGAACATATATAAGCACATATAAGAACAAAAGTTGGGTATATCGCAAGGAATAGAATTGCTGCTGTGTGTATGTTCAGCTTGAGTATATAGTGCCAAACACTTGGTAGTAGTTGTACACACCAGGAGCGTGTGAGTTCCTTTTCCTTCACATCCTTACCAGTACTTGATACTGTCTTTTTTTTCACTGTAGCCATTCTGCTGAGCACATAGCAGTGATGCATTGAGGTTTTAATTTGTATTTCTCTGATGACTAATGAGCTGTCTTTTTATATGTCTATTGGTCATTTGATTATCCTTTTTGGAAGTGCCTAGTCAATTCTTCTGCCCATTTGTCTAATAGGTTGTCTCTCTTTTTCTTACTACTGCCTAATAGTTCTTGAAGTATTTGGGATATGAGACATTTACTGGATATGTATTTTTTAAGCATTTTCTCTCTCACAGTAGATTGCCTTTCACTCTTCTAATGATGTCTTTTGATGAACAGAAGTTCTTCATTTTAATGTTTTCCAATTTATAATTTTTCTCCTAATGGTTGTATTATTTGTGTCTGGTTTTAAAAATCTTTGCCTACCCCAAAGTCAGGAAGATAATTTTCCATGTTTCCTCTAAAAGCTTTATTGTCTCACCATTCACATTTATATGAATGTACTACCCATTTGAAATTAATTGTTTATATAGTGTAAGATGTGGGTCAAGGTTTATTTTTTCCCACAAGGCTTGAAATAACCTAACACCAGTTATTGAAAAGACCTTCCTTCCCCACTGCACTTCCGTGTTTCCACTGACATAAATCAGTAAGTTATACTGAAGTGGGTCTGTTCCTGGATAGCCTGTTTTTCCAGGTTTGTTTGTCTATCCTTGCACACCAGTATCATGCTGCCTTCATTACTGTTTCTTTATAGTAAATCTTTGTTATTCTGGTAGTGAAAGTCCTTAACACTGTTCTTCCAAAGCAGGGCACAATGGCGTACACCTGTAGTCCCAGCTACTTGGAAGGCTGCATGATGCTCACTGGAGCTGGGGAATTGGGGGCTGTAGTGTGGAGTGATCAGCCTGTGAAGAGCTACTGCACTCCAGCCTGAGCAACATAGCAAGATCCTGGCACAAAAAAAAGAAAGAAAGAAAGAAAGAAAAGAAAGATCTTAAGTATTTTTCTCCAACCCTCTACAAAGCCTTTTAGAAAATATATATAAAAAGTGGCCATTTGTAAGCTCAAAAGGGGACAAATGTATTAAGGTATATAATTAGCATAATTTATAAACTGTATCCAATCATAAACTTGCTGACACAATCTATATTACATTTAATTCCTGCGTATTTACATGAGGCCTACAGAAAGGTAAATATAAAAAATTCTCATCATTTTAGTTAAAAATGACATTTAGAACACACGTGATATAGTTCCAAAGCAAAGATAATTTTTAAAACTCAGAAACTGGATTTTTCCAAAGACCAATTGGCTATTTTTAAATAAAATACAACAACATTAATTATAATGTTTCTCACTGATGTTTGGTCAGTAAGATATGTTTCAGTGTGACTGAAATACAGCTAAGATTTTAGATTTTAAGGACCAAAGTAACAATACTTATTATTTATAATTAAATTAAAAATAGTGGGTGCTTTTAATTATATACACACATACTTTTTCAGATTTTTAAGTCTTCAAAATTTACAAAACATAGTGCTGAAAGCAGGTGTGCCTTGCCATATATTCATTAAATATAATTTATTTTAATACAGGCCATAAGGCTTCATTTAATTAAGCAAAATTCTATGACTATTTCCTGCCTATTCAATCTTTTTTTTTTTATTTTACTTTTTGGAGACAGAGTCTCACTCTGTCACCCAGGCTCGAGTGCCATGGCATCAGCATAACTCACAGCAACCTCAAACTCCTGGGCTTAAGAGATCCTCCTGCCTCAGCCTCACGAGTAGCTGGGACTACAGGCATGTGCCACCATGCTCGGCTAATTTTTACTATTTTTGGTAGAGACAGGGTCTCACTCTTGCTCAGGCTGGTCTCCAACTCCTGAGCTCAAGCCATCCTCCCGCCTCAGCCTCCCAGAGTGCTAGGATTACAGGCATGAGCCACCATGCCCGGCCTAGAGTTCAATCTTAAATTTGACTTTATAGCAAAATTAGAAGTTTGGAATTTATTTCACAAAATCAGTCCCAAGATTTTCTGGGCACTGTTAAGTTATTTCACTGCTTATAAATATAAGTAACAATATAATCAAGATTAGTAATTCCTTGCACCTGAATTACCTGGAGCACTCTTTAAAAATACAGATTCTTGGGCCCCACTTCTGAACCATTGAGTAAGAATCCCCAGAGGTATCTGTATTTTTTAAAGCTCCCTAGGTGATAATGATATGCAGCTTGGTTTGGGAATCACTGATGTAGCCCACTAGACCAATCTTTAGGTACTTTAGAATCTTGAGGTACTAGCTTAAATCTAGTTCCCAAGCCTCATGCCCAGAGATTTGATTCAGTAGATTTGAGATGGGGCACAGAAACCAACCTTTTAAGCCATCATTGCAGTTGGACCCTGTATTAGATTTCTGTGCTACATAACAAATTACCACAAATGTAGCAGCTTAAATCACCACCTATTTATTATCTCAAAGTTTCTGTGGATCAAGGGCTGGGACAAGGTTCGACTGGGTCAGGGTCTCATCTGGCTGCAATCCAGGTACCAGTGGGGCCTGCCATTCACCAGAGGCTCAAATGGGGAAAGAACCACTTACAAGCTCCCATAGGTTGTTGGCCAAATTCATCTCTTTGCAGTTGTGGGACTGAGGTCCTTTTCTTGCTGGCTGTCAGCTGGGGACCACTCTCAGCCCCTAGAGGCTGCCCACAGTTCCCTGACATGTGGCCTCTCACAACATGGCAGCTTCTTCAAAACGGGCAAAGGAGTCTCTCTCCCTCCCATCAGCTAAGATGGAGTTACACACACACATGCATGCATGCACACAATATTTATATATATGGTATATGTCCATCTTATATATATAGTATATGTATACATGTATATAGACACACATATACCTATACCATATATAGTAATTATGTGAATAACATCCCATCACCTTTTGTCTTATTCTGTTGGTTAAAAGTAAGTCATGGGTCCTTCCCACACTGACAAGTGTGAACATGGGGGCCACGCTAGGATCTGTCCCCCACAGTCTGCAATCTATACTTTGAGAAATACCCTATTGAGTCTATTAACACTTTGAGTGACATTGTCCGGTAAGTCCCAATAAATCTTGCACAGACAAATGTTTTAGCAAGTGTTTGAGAACAAAACTTAGGCTTTTGAAACCAAAATTCTTTTTTTTTTTTTGGAGACAGGGTCTTGCTCTGTTACCCAAGCTACAGTGCAGTGGTGTCACTGTAGCCTCAAACTCCTGGGCTCAAGCGATCCTCCTGCCTCAGCCTCCCAAGTAGCTGGGACTACAGGTATGTGCCGTCATGCCCGGCTAATTTTTAAATTTTTGTAGAGATAGAGCCTCACTATGTTACTCAGACTGGTCTTGAACTCCAGGCCACAAGTAATCTTCCCACCTTAGCCTCTCAAATATAGGATTACAGGCATGAGACACCATACCCAGCCTCTCCAAAATTCTTAAATATAAAATCAAAGTCAGGTGAAGTATAGATTAATTTATTCATTTAAAGATGTAAAAACTCTTTCAAACAATTTACACTTTAAACAGATTAGTTTTAGCACTCAACTTAAATCCAGTGCTTTCTCCATTCATCGGGCTGATGTGGTCAGAGATAGCATGTTAGCTTCCTATTGCTGCTGTAGCAAAGTACCACAGCTTAGTGCTTCATGCAGCACACATTTATTTGTTTACCTATTACAATTCTGGAGGTCAGAAGTCTTAAATGAGCAGGGCTGTGTTCCATGAACTGGCTTTTTCCAGCATCTAGAAGCTGCCCACATCCCCCCACATCACACCAACCTCTGCTTCTGTCATTGTATCTCCTGCATCTGACTCTGACCTTCCTGCCTTCCTCTTAAAAGCATCCTTGTGATTACATTTGGTCCACCTGGATAACCCTGGAGTATCTCCCCATCTCAAGGTCTTTAACTTAATCTCATCTGCACAATCCCCTTTTGCCATTTAAGGTAACATATTCACAGTTCCAGGGATTAGGATGTGGGCATCCTTGGGGGGCCATTATTCTGTCTACCACAGATAGTAATTTTCACTTCACAGAAATCTAATAGGAATTTTAAAAAGATACATATTCTTGTCATATGCCTTTACGGGCTTTAGAACATTTCCTATATAATAGAAATTAGAGACCAGTTTGAGATGAGATTCTACTTAATACACTTTGAATTTTATACAGCAAAACTTTATATTTCCTTTACATAAATTCCTACATATAATATTGGAAAAGCATTCTAGAAAGTACTACAGATAATATACTGCTTCTTTTTTGAAGAAACTCTTTACTAATTTTCTGTCAAGTCTTTATCACTATCTTACAAAGTGAGTACTTTAGGTATATATCATTATACTTCATGAATTTTTTTAAAAGCACAAGAAAAAGTGACTACATATAAGGCCACACAGCAAATCAGAGAATAGACACAGCTAGTGGTTAGAGCTTCCAGTTGGAGATTTGGATTCATTATCTTTTCTGTTTGACAACTGTATCTCCATATATGATGACTGTTACTAAGTCTTGGAAAGATTAAAGCATGTTTGAGTATGTAATAGCTCCACAGCCCCAGCTTCACAAAAACTAAAAAGTAACAAAGAAGTTCCATGGGGTTTTAGTCTGTAGGAAGTAGGCAGCTGATATGGTTACTGGAACTTACCTGCTATCTTGCTCAATTATCCTGTCAAAGGTGCTATTATTTCCTGTGTTTAAACTTTTCCATAATGTTATTCAGAGGACTTATACCGCCCACTCCCATGGCCTGTGCTGTTGGACAACTGGAGTTCTTAACCAAGCAATGAAAATGGCAACTACTCAAAATCAAGTATTGCCAAAAGGGTAAGTCATTTCATAAAATCAGAAACTGAAACTTTTAAATCTGCATATATTAAGTAGCTTAATGTGTCATATTAATTTTTAACCTTTAGAATATCATTAAAAAAAAGAAATTATTCTCCAGTTTATAAGTGTACCAAGCCCAAAACAAACATTTAAATAATATAAAAATTAAGTGACTACTGTGGTGGGAGGGTGCGAGAAGAGGCATCTTGAATGATTGAAATGAGAGGTAGAGAGAAGGCAACTCCTCACTGCGAAAAGGATTTCAAAACCCAACAGTGGTCTAAAGCACTGACATAGCTGTAGCCTACCACTTAGTTTGTCTGAAATCCAAAAAGAAACTCATATACACACTAAGAGTCAAC
>VBSM01000335.1:3112336-3127015 GCA_008086735.1 Cheirogaleus medius | reverse complement strand
TCCCAGAGTGCTAGGATTACAGGTGTGAGCCACCGCGCCCGGCCAATTTTTTTCTATTATTTGTAGAGACAGGGTCTTGTTTTTCCTCAGGTTGGTCTTGAACTCCTGGCCTCAAGCAATCTTCCTGCCTCAGCTTCCCAAAGTGCTAGGATTATAGGCATGAGCCACTATGCCCAGCCCGAAAGGTGTTTATTTTTAAATTATTTATTTTTTATCTATTACTAGTATAAAGGATTATAATTTATTTACATATGATTTAATATTAAACAATATGCTCATTTATTCTATAAGACTATAGATTCTGTTGGATTTTCTATAAACAGTAATACAATTTGAAAAATAAAACTTGAGTTCCTTGTCTTCCTGCGCTTCCTAAGACCTCCAGTAAAATACTGAAGGAAGTGACAGCAGCCGCCATCCTTGTCTCATTCCTTATTTTAAAGGGAATGTGTCAAACATTTCACCATTAAAAGTGTTTGTTATAGGTGTTTTGGTACATTAATTTTGATAGGTTAGAAGTTTCCTGCTGTTTCTAGTTGGCTAAGAGTTTCTTATTTTGAATGGGTTTTAAATTTAAATTTTCTACATCATATACTGAAATGATGTATTTTTTCCCCTTTAAACTGTTAATGTGGTGAATAACATTCGATTTTCTAATGCTAAGCCAGCTTTACACTCCTGGTATAAACTCAACTTGACCGTGATGTAACTACCTTTTTTATAAGTCGCAGGTTTCCAGTTTGCTAACACTTTCTTTAGGATTTTTACATCTATGTTCATACATAGGATTGGCCCTTAATTGTTCTTTCTTGTATTATCCCTTTCTTGTTGTGTTACCAAAGTTATACCAGCTTTATAAAATAGTTGGGGATTGGTCCTATTTTTCCTATTCTTTGAAGAATTTAAGCTTAGAATTAATTTTTCCTTGAATATTTGGTAGATTCATCTGTAAAAACACTTGAACCTAGCATTCTCTTTACTATAACATTTAAAACTACAATTTCAATGTTTTAAAGAGTTATAGATCTAGTCAGATTTTCCATTTCTTCTGCTGTCAATTTGGTATAAAGTAAACAATCAGTAAAGACTACAAGACCACAGCCAGGTGTGGTATGCTTATAATCTCAATGCTTTGGGAAGCTGAGGCAGAAGAATCACTTGAGCCCAGGAGTTCCAGGCCAGCCTGGGCAATATAGCAAGACCCTATCTGTACAAAGAAATAAGAAAAGTTAGCTAGGTGTAGTGGTGTGCACCTGTAGTCCCAGCTATTGAAGAAGCTGAGGCAGGAGGATTGCCTGAGCCCAGGAGTTCAAGGCTGCCATGAGCTACAATCACACACTCTAGCCTGGGTGACGGAGCAAGACCATGTCTCAAAAAAAAAAAAAAAGACCAGTTTAAATAGATTTTTTCAGTTTGAGTTTCCTGAATGATATATGCAATTATGAATCTGAAGTCTACACGAACACTCACATGTGGTTATGAATTTTTAAGGTTTTTTTTCTTCCTTCTGGAGCAAAGTATAAGGCAGGTAAGTTTCCTAATCATTTTTTCTCCTTTAGTGGGGTAGCTTTTTTTTTTTTTTTTTTTTTTTTTTAATAGTTGGACCTTTCATTGAGATGGTGGACCTTCAGCAACTTTAGCTCTATGGGAAGTTCTCTATTCCAGCTCATCCTTGCATAAGCCCAGGTCTTATCTCCTGTGCTTTCTATCATGAGCTAGATTTCCAGAGATCAGCAATCGCCCTTAGTATAACTTTTCAACTTCAAAATCCACTTACCGCTCTATAGATTCAAGCTCCCACATCATTTTTGGTTTCTGAAAATTTTTATTTTCTTGAGAGCTCAGCAATGGAACTAAAATGATGTTTTACAATTTGCATCCAGAATGTTTAGGTATTTTGTAGTTGGCTTGTTTTCAGTTTAGTCTGTCATAATGCCTGAAATTGAGTGTCTAGTCCTTCGTTAGACTAAAAGAAAAGATTTGGGAGAAATTTTGAGACTCCTCAAGACTAAAGGATTGAATGTTTATAGAATAGGGCTTTAGAATAAGTAATTGAATATAGCATTGTCCAGTAGAACTTTCTGTAATGAGGACAATGTTCTACCTTGTGCTAATATGATAACCACTAGTCACAAGTGGTATTGGGCACTTGCAATGCAGCTAGTGTAACTGAAGAACTGAATTTTAAATGTGAATTAGTTTTAACCACCTCGGTACCAGCGTCGACTGTAGTCGTCAGCCACAGATGAATGAGAGTGTCGACTTTAGCCGACAGCCGTGATATGAGGGCGCACAGCCAAGCGTCGACTTTAGCCGACAGCCAAAGCTTTTGCTTTTATCTCTGCATTTGCAGTGTGTACGTTCAGCTAATAAGTTACTACGAATCTGTGACCTTTTAACAAGTCCTTAGTAGGAGTCATTATAGTTATTTTCCTAAAGCTGCCTGTAAAGTCAAACAAGCTTTCAGTGCTTTAAAGCTTTCCTCATCACACAAGAGCAAAACGGATGCGTCGTCAATGCACAGCACAGACTATCATGCGGGCTATGAGTGCCGGCTGTGGGCAAGGTTTCGCAGCCGGTGAGTGTGGTACCGAAGTGGTTAATCGTGTTGCCATACAGGTTCCTTGCACTCTGCAGTCTGGTATTTAATAGGACCTCTGGTGGCTGAAGCTTCCTATCAGCTCATCCTTTCCTGAGTCAGACTTTGTTAAGAGTGAAATTCCGACCTTATATACATAATTACACTCATATTGATGCATCTATCACTAATGAATATATTCTTCTACAGTTTTCATACTTCTCTCTCTTGCTCATTATATTCTAGCCACATGGGCCATTCCTGTTTTTAAAAAATGTCAAGCTCATTACTGCTATAGAGTCTTTGACAGCTGATATTTACGCTGTCTAGTCTCTTTACATGGCTGGTTCCTTCTTATCATTCAAGTCTCAGCTCAAATGTCACCTTCTGAGAGGCTGTCCATGATCACCTTATCTAAAGGGTTCCTATCCCTAGGCTCTATCGCACTATCCAGTTTTATTCCATTACTCGCACTTAATCATTATCTAAAATGTTACTTGTTTACCTCGCCCACCCCATTTGAATATGAATTTTATGAAAGGAGGCCTCTTCTCTTTTTCAGGACTAATAGTGCTGACATATAACAAGTAGAATCCTAGAGGTTAAGTGACTTCTCCAAAGTTGCACAGCTAGTTATTGTTGGGGCCAGACTTCATGGCTCTCAAATCAGCACTCTTATCATTAAAACACAGCTATTCTACTCCCTTCCCAGTAGCAAAAAAGAAGAAAAAAAAAAGCCAGGATATTGTCATAAGACCAGAGTCTTGGAATCAAGCAGGTTTTGCTACTGCCATTTGCCCTCCAGGACGTTTTGTTCTAGTCTTGAATACAGTGTATACATAACCGTGATATTTGTACCCCCATAATATGCTGAAATAAAAAAAAAAATACAGTGTATAACCTCTCATTGTATATTCCCAGGAGAGGAATGGATCCAGAAAATCTGTAGATATGTGACAAATGTTTTTTGTTGAAGATAATTATTTCAGATCCTAAGTCTTCCCTAATAATGCTCTCTGCATCAAAAAACAATTAGCATTTTATCCAACTCCTAATATACTGGGTCTATACAGGGGTCCTCAAACTTTTTAAACAGGGGGCCAGTTCACTGTCCCTCAGACCGTTGGAGGGCCAGACTATAGTTTTAAAAAAAACTATGAACAAATTCCTATGCACACTGCACATATCTTATTTTGAAGTTAAAAAACAAACGGGCAAAAACACCTGCATGTGGCCCGCGGGCCGTAGTTTGAGGACGCCTGATCTAGAAAGTATCCAGCCATGTAGTATGAAACATAGAGACATTTACTGAAGAAGATACAAGAACCATTGTACATGGAACAATGACATCTCAGTTGCCTTCAAAGTAGGCACCTTGGGACCTCACACAGTTCTCCCAGTGTCTCTTCCATAGTTCAAAACATTTCACAAAATCCTTTGTTGGAACTGCCATCAGCTGCCTCGTCATATTTTCCTGAATCTCATTGATGGTCTAAAATGTCTTCCCTTTCAAAGGTGATTTTAGTTTTGGGAAAACCCAGAAGTCGCAGGACTCCAAATCTGAGCTGTCATGCGGCTGAGTCACATGGGTTATTTGATGTTTCCCCAAAAAGCTCTGCATGAGATGTGATGCATGGGTGGGCGCACTGTCATGATGAACCTGCCAATCACCAGTTGCCCATAGTTGCGGCCGTTTTTGTCACATTGCATCTCTTAACCAACGAAGAACATTGAGGTAGTACTCCTTATTAATTATTTGGCCTGGAGGAGAGTACTCCTGATGGACAACACCTTCCCAATCAAAAAACACAGTTAACATGGTCTTGATCTTGTTGTCACTTTGTCACCCCTTCTTCAGGTGTGGACAACCAAGCGACTGTCATTGGAATAACTGGGCCTTTGTTTCCAGATCATAGCCATAGACCCATGATTCATGTCAGGTAAAGACCTTCTTGAGGAAATCTGGTTCATTGATAGTGGTTTGAAGCAAGTCATTAGCAAATGCCATACAATGTTCCTTCTTCTCTGGTGGGACAAGCCACGGAACACATTTTGCAATGACATGTTTCATGCCAAGATGCTACATCAAAATATCAGACACAGTAGTTTTTAGAATCCCCAGATCAGCTTCTAGTGCTTGCACTGTCAGTTGCTGATCTTTGTTGATTGCAGCCCATACACATTCAACATTCTCAGGTGTTCTGCTTGCTGCAGGCCTTCCAGAACATGGATCACTTTCAAAAGATTCTCCACCATTTTTGATGTGGAGTGTTCGTGCCACACTTTTTTTTGAGACAGAGTCTCACTCTGTCACCCGGGCTAGAGTGCTGTGGCATCAGCCTAGCTCACAGCAACCCTGAACTCCTGGGCTCAAGCAATTCTCTTGCCTCAGCCACCTACAGGTGCATGCCACCACGCCCAGCTAATTTTTTCTACTTTTAGTATAAGAGACGGGGTCTCGCTCTTGCTCAGGCTGGTCTCGAACTCCTGAGTTCAAGCGATCCTCCTGACTCGACCTCCCAGAGTTCGAGGATTACAGGCGTGAGCCACCGCGCCTGGTCTGTGCCACACTTTTATTTGTGCTGCACTCGTTGCACCATCCCCGAAAGCCTTCTGAATCATCTGAATAGTTTCCTTGGAGGAATGTTCAAGCTTAATGCAAAATTTAACGCAGATTCAGTTGCTTTATTCAGTCATTTTGAATGGGACAGCCACATAGTACATATGCTCACTCAGTGGTGTCTAGCACCCCACTAAATAGTACAGTGAAGGCGTCATTGTTCACACAGGTGCATTCCAGTTCACTTTCCTTGGCTGCCAGGTTACAATGGTGTCACGCAAACAGTTGTTATATTACCAACGGCTGGATACTTTCTGGACAGACTTTGTATGTTTCTGGTAGAAATAGTCCAAAAATCAAACTGTTATTAACACATGTACACTTTGTTATTGACAAAACTCCATCTTGTTGCTACTATTGAAAATTGAAAAAAATGTCTCAAACTGATTAGATTTGTCTGAAAAAATAAAACACTGGCAAAAATAATGTATGGCTGACTAAAACTTGATGTATCAAATCTTCTCGACAAAATTTAGATCTGTAAACACCAAGGAAAATCCAGCTAGTCAGAAACAATGGCAACAAAAAAAACTTACAAAAGCAGAAATCACAAGTAAAAATTTTATATGGCCAAAAAAAGAAAAGAAATCCTGACAGATGAATCATATTGCAAATCACACCACCCACATCACGCAGGGTGGAAATACAGGCAAACTGGATACAGAGGCGGTGGAAGCTTCCAGCCGGGAAGAAAAGTGGTAGGTGACGGAACTGTTATCTCTGGCTCTGTTCGTTTACCTTTCTTTTCAGCAAAAAGTGTTTATAATGAAAAGAATTGATCACAGTGAAAATTTCTGTAAAATAACGAAAACAGGAGTACACTGGCAAAGGTTTAAGTGCTCACTATAAAAAAAAATCGCCCAAAGAATAAAATGGGCTCACAGATTTGTTTCAGAAACACTCCTTCCAGGATAACTAGTCAACGCGGGTGTAACCGTGATTAAAACGTCAGTAATCAAACGAAGCGTCCAGCACCCACACACCGGCGGGGCTGGCGGCTCCTCTGCGCTGCGCATCCACGTCACCCGCTGCCTTTCGTCCCCTCGCGCGGGCCAGCGCCTCGTGGCCCAGGCGGTAACCCGGAAGACAGGCGCCCCCTGCAGGTCGACGGCTCCGCGCCCCGAGGCGCGCGCACAACCGGCAGGAGCGGGCGCGCGAAGCACTCCGGGAGGCCGCGCGGCGGCCGGGGGCGGGGCGCCGGCCTGGCGCGCAGGCGCACTCCTCCTCCGGGCAAAATGGCGGATGCGGCGCAGCAACCCAGCAAGAGGAAGCGCGAGCAGCAAGAGGACGCGAAGGCGGCGCAGGCCCTCGGCACAGAGGAGAGTGAAGCGGGCGTTGGGAATGGTACCTCTGCCTCTGTCCGCCTACCGTTCTCCGGCTTTAGAGTGCAAAAAGTGCTGAGGGAGTCTGCGCGGGACAAAGTCATTTTCCTACACGGGAAGGTACCACTAGGTGATCCCCGGGAGGGACGCGGGGAGGAGTGAACCAGCTGTCTCCTTGAAGGCGAGTTTCTGCGGATCTGAGCTGGAAAACACCAGTCACATTACTCGAGGGAGGCGGGGTGCACCACTAGAATGCATGGGGAGGGGTAAGAGGCGACAAGATTACCCGTGGTATTAAGCGAATAAACATCTACGTCTAATTTTTCTAATTTTTCCTTCACTAGAAATATCTGCTAATAATTGTAGAATGTATGGCAGATCACAAACCACGTGTTAAATTCTCCAAGCCATTCATCGTCATTCATTCAATATGTAAAGGGGCTAGAACCCAGTAAATGTTGTTGGATTCCTTGCTCGTCCCTGCCCCTGGAAACGACACAGAGACTGCGGGAGATATGATCGCTGCTTTACACGACTTCAGCCCTAACAGGACACAGTATTAAATTGTTAATTCAATTCCACGCATGCGCATGAAAGCCAGGCTCTGATCTAGGTGTGGGGATGTGGAGATGAGAGTTACCATCCCTGATCTTCAAGACTGCAAAATATCTCTGGGGGAGACAGATGCACACAGCTGGCTCTAATACCATGTGCTCAGCCTTCTGGCAGGAGTTGAGAGATGAAGACCATCCCAGGCACTAGTGAGGGGGCCTAACCAGGGCAGGCCTGGAGCTTTCCCAGGCTAGGAGCAGGAACTCTCACCTTTGGGAAGGTTGGGGGAACCAGGGCCTAGGCCTCCATGTCCCTCTCTGTGTCTCTTGTTTTTTACAAGATTCTGTCTGGTTTTCTCAGCCCCGCTTGTCTTCAGTGTGCAGCACCTGCTGAGGTTGTTTGCCATGAGAGCCTTCTAGCTAGGAGTGAGTTGGGAGACTCAGATTCTATTTTCTGTTTCAGCGCTGAACTTATGACCTTGGGCAAGTCACTAAATATCTCAAGACCTCAGTTTTTTCATCTTTTCTTCTAAAATGGGGAGAATTTGATGGAAATCTTGTAAGCCTAAATTAAAAGACAGCTGAGAAGCTTAGCATCTTTTGGAAGAAAAGTGTGAGAGCTGCCACACGGATTTGGGTTGACATGCCTTCTCTAAGAGAAGAGACATGAGTGCCATTAGCTAAACTTCCCCAGAGGGAAGACTGCAGGGAAGGAAATCCCAAGTGCTGGGATTTCAGAAGCAGTGGGAGCTTCTGCCTTTGCACTCTGGGCCTCACCTGTGGCTCTGCCCCTGAGCACACTGATGATGCCTCTGTCCACAGGTGAATGAGGCCATGAGAGATGGGATTGGAGAGGATGCCATTGTCATCCTGGAGAAGACACCATTTCAGGTAGAACAGGTGGCCCAGCTCCTGACCGGCACCCCCGAGCTCCATTTGCAGTTCTCCAATGATATCTACAGCACTTATCACCTGTTCCCTCCAAGACAACTGAATGGTGAGCAAGTGGTGGCCAGGGTGGCTGCATGTGGGGAGAATTGGATGGTAGGGAATTAGGGAGTGTAGTGACCAGACTCTCCATACAATAGTTCTCAATGAAGATGGGGGTATTTTTCCCACAGGGGACATTTGGCAATCTCTGAAGACATTTTTGTTTGTTAGAACTGGGGGTCGAGATGGGGGAGAGGGCATGTGGGTGCTCCTGGCATCTAGTGGGTAGAGGCCAGGGATTCTGCTAAACTTCTTACAATGCACAGGACAGGCCCCCACAACAAAGACATAATGTCAAGGTTGAGAAACCCGTTCTGGTATAGTATGTTTTGGGGAGAGAGTGTGATTCATGGGTTAGAATAATAGATTCACCTACTAATTGAATGAAAATAATTTTCAACACTTACTAAAGCGTTAATATTGTGCTAGCCACCATTCGAAGTAGTCTACATGTATTAACACATTTAATCCTCGAAACAGCCGTGTTGTGAGAGGACTTTACAGGTGAGGAAACAGGTTGGGGGAGTGGTTTTTAATTTTTGTTTTTTTAGAGACAGGTCTCACTCTATTGCTCAGGCTAGAATGCAGTGGCATCATCATAGCTCACTGCAGCCTTGAACTCTGGCTCAAGTGATACTCTTGCCTCAGCCTCCTGAGTAACTGACTACAGGCCTACACTACTATGCCTGGCTAAGTTTTTAAAATAATATTGTAGGGTTAGAGTCTTGCTGTGCTCAGGCTGGTTTCATATTCCTGGCCTCAAGCAATCTTCCTGCCTGGGCCTCCCAAAGTGCTGGGATTATAGGCAGTGAACCACCAGCCCAGCTGGAAACAGGTTTTGAAAGGTTAAATAACCGTGTCCAAAACCATGTAGCCAGTAGGTGGCAGGAAAACTAAGGTCTTTCAGTAGACTGGGCTCTTGCCCACCACTCTTATATAGTATGGGCCAACCAGTGTGCTGGGTGCTGCAAAGATCAGTCACTTCCCTGAAGGTGCCTACTTTCTGGTGTGAGTGACAAATAGTGTGATCTAGGGAGGGGGACTTGAGAAGGGAAGGAACTCATGGGTTAAAAGGCAGAGATTTATCTTTGATTACAAGTATTTTTTAATTTATTAAAAAGAAGGAGAATATTCCATGCCAAAAGCCAGGCATGGCATGTGTGTGTTTCTTCTGGATGGTAAGATTTTGTAGGCAGCTTTGCTGGAGACATGAGGGAGACTGGTTAACCTTAAAGGTTCCTTCCAACCAGGAAATTCTGGGGTCTGTTTTGCAGCATTTGGCGGCTCTGTTACATCCTTCTCCCTTCTTGTTTGCCCTTCAGCATTTAAGAACAATATGGCATAACAGATATCCTGCTGCATGGTGTTTTGATAGATAGGCTTCCCTAAACCCCATGAAAGGGTGCTATTGTCTTTCAGAAATAAATGTGAACACTTATTTGATCATGAGGCAAGCAAACCTTTCACAACTTAAAGCAAAACAGCCTGGCCCTCCATTGAAAGAGAGCCAGATTAATTGGTTCAAGTTGATGGAAATGGACAGCTGTATTTACTTTCTCAGGCGATGACATTTAAACAAATGTATTCCTCAACACAGGATGGCAGAAGCATGACAGAAGGCACTATAGCCAAACTCAGCTTGGGGTGGTCCCCAAACTGCAGGCTCTGGGCCATTATTTTGCTGCCACACTCTTTCCCACACCTTCCCCAATCCCTCTACCCACCCTCCACACCCTTGGCCAAAATTCAGATGGTTCTGCTCTACAGGACAACCCTGTGGAATTCCCAGGCTTTCCTGTTTATTTTATGTCCCCAGTACTTCTGTAGCACTGCACACCAGTGGTGGTGGTCCCTGCCCTCTCTTTCTGTTTATGTTGTTTTTTTCCAGGATCAACACTGAAAGAGACAGTCAGTTATTGGTTCACCAGTGGTCCTTTTTCCCACTCAGAACCCCAAATGTCTCCAGAACCCCTTCCCCAGGACCAGCCCCAGTCACTCAGAAGCGTCAGAGGTTAGCTCATCTTTTCCTATTTTCTTAGCATGTAGTTGTCCCATGGCATCCGCCGGGGGTTGGTTCCAGGACCCTCTGCTGATACCAAACTCCACGGATGCTCAAGTTCCTTATATAAAATGTTGTAGTATTTGCATATAACCTACACACATTTCTCCTCAATATACTGTAAATCATCTCTAGATTTACTACATTAGTACCATATGCAAGTGGTATGTAAATAGTTGTTATACTATATTGTTTAGGGAATAACGAATGACAAGAAGAAAATACCTGTACATGTTGCAGTACAGATGCAACTGTCTATCTTTTTCCCAAATATTTTTGGTCCGAGGTTGGTTGAATCCACAGTTGCAGAACCCGCAGATACAGAGGGCCAACTGTACATGCAGTGCCTTGCATTCTTACTTTCCCTACCCAAACCAGGCATGGTGATTTGGAAGTCACAACAGTTTGCTTAACCACTTCGGTACCAGCGTCGACTGTAGTTGACAGCCACAGGTGAACGCGAGTGTCAACTTTAGCTGACAGCTGTGATATGAACGCGCACAGCCAAGCATCGACTTTAGTCTACAGCCAAAAGCTTTTACTTTTATCTCTGCAGTTGCGGTGTGTACGTTCAGCTAATAAGTTACTACGAATCTGTGACCTTTTAACAAGTCCTTAGTAGGAGTTATTATAGTTATTTTCCTAAAGCTGCCTGTAAAGTAAAACAAGCTTTCAGTGCTTTAAAGCTTTCCTCATCACACAAGAGCAAAACGGATTCGTCGTCAATGCACAAACTATCGTGCGGACTATGAGTGCTGGCTGTGGGCAAGGTTTCGCGGCTGGTGAGCGCGATACTGAAATGGTTAAGGGCCTGGTCCTTGTCTCTCCCTTTTTTAGCTAAACACCTGTCCCTGGGTAATATTATAAATCGGGGGTTGGCAAACTTTTCCTGTAAAGAACCAAAGAGTAAATATTTTAGGCTCTGTCAGGCACAAATGGTCTTGGTCTCCTTTTCTTCTCCATCTTCTCCCTTCTTCCATCCTTCCCCCGTTCCTTATCCTCCTCTTCCTTCCTTCTCTTTCATTTTCTTTCTCTCAGCCCCTGTAAAAATGAAAATATCACTCTTAGCTTGCTGGTTATATACACACAGGACATAATTATTTACCCCTGTTCCAGATTTTTTGCCATTCAAAGTGGAGTCTGTGGGCCAGCAATATGGGCACTAGCTGGAAGCTTGTGAGAAACAGTCTCAGGCCCCACTCCAGACTGCAGAGTCAGAGTCTGCATTTTGGCAAAATCTGGTGAGCCATATGCCTTTGAGAGGCACTGGGCTTTAAAGAATATACCATCTGTGTGCTGGTGACACCACCTTTATTTCTCCATCCCTGACCTCTCCAAGAACTCCAGGCTTGTATTGAAATAAACTACTCTACATCTCCATTTGGAGATCTCATAGGTACCTCAAAGGTGAAATTTGAGAATGTATACAAAAGCACAAGGCTGGGCAGGGTGGTTCACACCTGTAATCACAGGACTTTGGAAGGCCAGTATGGGAGGATTGCTGGAGGCCGGAGTTTGAGACCAGCCTGAGTAACATATCGAGACACCATCTCTACCAAAAAAAAAAAGTTAGCCAAGTCTCATGGTGTGTGCCTGTAGTCCCCACTACTCGGAGGCCTAGGAGTTCAAGGCTATAATAAGTTATGATTGTGCCACTGACTCAAGCCTGGGTGTCAGAGCGAGACCCTGTCTCTAAAATAAAATAAAAGCACTTAGCACATATTAAATAATAGCTGCTTTATTATTCTCATGTGCTGTGCCCTATTCTAGGTACTGTAGCTTCAGAGATGACTAAGATGACATCCTTGCCCTCAGTCTTGTTTGGGGTAGGGGCACAAGTTATGAAAAGAGGGAGGTAAAAACTGAAGGTTTAGCCAGGGCCTGGTTATAAGGAGCAGAGTTCCCTGAAGGTCGGAGCCATGTCAGACCCATATTAGGTGCTCAATAAGCAACCACTGAAGAAGGAACCCACAGACTGACCCATCTGTAAATTGTGTTTCCTGTGGCCTGGGCGTTCCACAGCCACAGGGTGGCAGCGTTGCCAAAGTATCCCTGTGGCCACTCGGTGTCCTCCGCAGGACGACCCAGCCAGGGCCTTCACAGGACACCTCTCTCTCACAATCACCAGCTCAATGCTGCCCCCCAAGGGGCCTTAAAGTGCAGGCCCTGCAGCCTCAGCCCTCCGTGCCCCTTGCACCAGCTGCCCTTTGAGTGTTTCTGCTGCCCCTGGCTGTTTCTCCAGACCTCCTTCTCAGAATACTGCTTGCCTAGGGAGCTCCCACCCTCGTTTCTGAGCTGGCTGCTCTCTAGGACGCAGCAGAAATTATGTGCTCATGTGATTTCTTGTGGTATTTCTTTAGTCACTGGCAAATTTCTTCTTTTCCAGTCTGAAGGTTTTGTAGCCTCCTCATTCACCTATCCCCTCCACATTCTCAGTTGATCACAAGAGGCTGCTCCTGTGAGCCACTCACGGCTCCCCACCCACGTGACGTAATGGAGAGAACATGAGCCGTGGGAGTTGGACATGCCTGGACTCCTTCCTGGTGCTAGCACTTTCTAGTGGTGTGTGCGGGGGCAGTGTTGTGCTGTCTTGAGTTTGAAGAGAGTGCAAGGGTTAAGAGCAGGCCTCAGGTCAGACAGGCCTGGGTTGGAATCCTGGCTTTGGCATTTACTAATCATGAGGACTTGGGATGTTTCTTCATCCATTTAACAAATGTGAAGTGCCTGCTATGTGCCAGCAACTCTAGTGGATGCTAGGAACGTGTTGGTGAATATAACAGATGTTATCCCTGTCTTTGGAGTTCTAGTGGGGAAAGGCAGACAGCAAACAAGCAAACAGATGTCTGAGTGCCCACGAGTGGGAGAGGGGCTGCTCAGACCAGGGCTCCAGGCAGGCTCTCTGTAGCAGAGATGGCGCCAAAGCTGAGACCTGAAGGATGGGAAGGAACCAGCCAAGCTGAGGGGTATGGGGAGAATGTTCTGGGCTGAGGAAACAGCACATATTTTAGGGGAGGAAAGAGGAACAGAAAGGAGGCCATTATGTTGGGAGCATGGGGTGAGATGGTGGCCAAGGTGTGTGGCGCAGGTAAGTTGAGGAAGTAGCTTCAGCTATTTTCTCTGTTAAATTAGGTTAGTAACTGAACATATCTCAGTGGGACAGTTGTAAAATAGATAAGGAAGTGTTTTACAACATCCTTTAGCCTCTGCCCACAGTGAGAGATACATTTCATATTATGATCCAGTATGCATAAATGAATATACGTGAATATGAGTGAAACAAAAGTTTCACAAAACAATGTTTACCCTTACGTTATGGGGTACTCTCTAGTATTTTCTGTCTATTTCTAATCTTACCTGTTTCCTTTTTTAAATGCTGGTCTTAACCCCCTAAATTAACTTCATGGCCACAGTAACAAGTTAGCACCCGTTGAGAGAAGGTATATAAATCACTTAGCACAGCAGCCAGCATATAGTCTATATCCCAAAAGTGTTACTATTGTGTTGCCTATTATTGTTTTTGTACCTTTCAAATTATATGAGCCTTAAATGGAACAATATATGTAACATGGAAAAGTGGCCCAACTCATGGGTAGATTTTCTTTCTTCTTTCTGTTGCCGTGTGGCACATGTGGGGAACTAGTGGCCGGACATCTGGCATCTGAGCGCTTCCTTTGTCCCTCCAGGCCTGGCAGAGCCCCTGTCTCCTCCTCCACTTCAGCTGACACTCAGCCTATCAATGGAGCCCTTTCATTGAAGTCTGTTCCCTCTTACCTGGGGAAGAAGCGGGGAGAGAGTAGGGAGAGGGGTGTGACTCAGAAATCCAGGCAGCCTCTAAAAAGGCCAATTGCTTTCTCTGATGTAAAACGGGAGGTGGAATCTTAGGTTCAGAAGAGGAGATGGCATCTGTGTGTGAGTGAGGCCAGGGTGGGGAGCAGAGGGAAGGGATCCTGGGAATCACATCTGGTTGCAGAGAACTCCTAGTATTTTAGCTACAGGCCAGGGTTTTCTGCCTTGTGTTTCTTGCAGAGGCAAAATCCAGACCTCCTAATGGAGGGGCGAGGACTTTTCTGGAAGGAGCATTTTAAAACACTAGCCATTCCCTGAAGAGTTTTCCTGGCAGCATTGTTAAAGATAGAGCAAACTAGAAACAGTCAACAGCAGAATAGATAAACTGAGGTGTATTTCTGCTACCTCTCTGAAGATGACAGTGAAAATGAACTACATTTGCACGCATCGATGAATAATGAATCTCACCACACCTAGCAAGAAAAGCAAGACACAGAATACATACAGTGTGATTCCAATGATATGGAGTTGAAAAACAACCAGAACTAAACAATATACTGCTTAGGGATGCATACATACACCATAAGAGTATGAAGATAAAAAAGAAATGATTAACTCCCAAATCAGGAAGGTGATTATCCCTTATGAAGGCAAGGCAGAGAGACTGTCAAAAATTCTAGTTATGTTCTGTTTCTTAAACTATGTGTTCTGTGCATATGTATTCTTTTTATTTTAGGTCTTTTCTTTTTCTTTTTCTTTCTTTTTTTTTTTTT
>VBSM01000335.1:3093121-3112236 GCA_008086735.1 Cheirogaleus medius | reverse complement strand
CGCCTCAGCCTCCCAGAGTGTTGGGATTACAGGCGTGAGCCACCGCGCCTGGCCTTGGTACATGTTTTATATACACATCCCCTTGTTTTATATGTACAGTGTATTTCTTAATTGAAAGTTAAGACAAACTGGCAAGTCTTTAGATGGACTTAGAATATTCTCCCGTGAATTTACAGGGCTCCATCCTCATTTTCAAGTTTGGTTTTTAGTTACTATTGCTGAAAGTGAAGGTGTTCAGTTTCAGCCTCCTACTTCTGGGTTTTGGGGATTATCAGACTTTTGTTTCTGAGTGCATCCTCTTTGGGGCGGAGGCATGGCTGAGCCAGACCTTTTCTCCCCAGCATTTGGTGAGGGTGTCAACTCCAGGATGATGCCAGCCATGGCAGAATAGGGCAGTGTAAGCAGGACCCACAGCAACTGGAAGAGAACCAGGCAGTTGGGTACCAGGTTCTGTGGGTGCCTCTCCGGCACAGACTGGCACAGGCCTCTCACCCATTCCCCAACGGGCAGCCCTCCCATTGCAGCTGAGCTGAGGGACAAGAGTTCTCTGGACAGTGAACAACAGGGAGTGCCTTGCTGGCTAGGTCTCAGCCAGGACACCCCTAGAATGACATGGTCGTCTAACACAGGAAATACTGCAGGCTTGTGGCCAGCAGACAACACCAGAGAAAGTCACTGATTGCTGAGACTCGGTTTCCCTGAATGAAAAATGAGGAATCGAATAGCTGGCTAGCCTACCTCAGGAGGTTGCTTTATTATACGAGATCATGGAATCATTTATCTCAGGTTTGAATGGAGATATAATAAAATCCCAGGTTTTATTAGTAAATGGCTCTTAACTAGAACTATTCATCAGAATTGCTTATTTGTCAAATACAGAATCTGGGCCTATGGAATTAGAGTCCCTGGGGTCAGGCCAGGGCATTTATCAAAGTCATATAATCACACAGTCAAATAATCAAATAGCAACAAAAGGCTTATAATGGACAGGAACAGGCTCTTGTACCCCTCCGTGCTACCATGGTCCTGCTTCCCAGAACAGCCGTTATTAAGAACATTTCTGGGGTTAGTGCTTCTGGTGGTTTCCTCCAGACACTTAAGTGAATAACATGTTTATACAACTCTTTCTTTTTCTTTTTCTTTTTTTTTTTTTTTTTTTTGAGACAGAGTCTCACTCTGTTGCCCAGGCTAGAGTGCTGTGGCATCAGCCTAGCTCACAGCAACCTCAAACTCCTGGGCTCAAGTGATCCTCCTGCCTCAGCCTCCTGAGTAGCTGGGACTACAGGCATGCGCCACCATGCCTGGCTAACTTTTTCTGTATATTTTTAGTTGTCCAGCTAATTTCTTTCTATTTTTAGTAGAGACGGGGTCTCGCTCTTGCTCAGGCTACAGGCTGGTCTCGAACTCCTGACCCCAAGCGATGCTCTTGCATCTGCCTCCCAGAGTGCTGGGATTACAGGTGTGAGCCACTGCACCCGGCCACAACTCTTTCTTCATTTACCAAATTTCAATATTATCAGTTCTCTACAGTGAAAGTATACTTCCATCTCCCTTGCTCTCCTCTCCTCCCAATTTTTAATGTTTATATATCTTTTTATTGCCTTGGGAATCCTAAATACGGGACATTATCAGTGCCTCCAGCCTTTCCCCCACCTCTTCTGTTGTTTACCATCTCCCAACTACTGTCAGCTGTGCTTTTGTTTCACATTGTCACAGTATGTGCTGTGCATAAGTACAATGAAGTCTTTTATGCTTTGTGAGTCGGTTCTAAGTTAAACCAGTAAGCAGTGTTTACGTGATGGAGGTCATATTAATATTTGCAGCACACTCAAGCAGAGTACTAGGATTTTAGTTCCTTTTCCACCTGCCCAGCGTATAATCTCCTTGCCTCCCAAAAAAGTGCTTCTGCTGTCTCGGTCAAGTGGATTCTCTTTGCTTACATTCCAGCAATCTCTCCAAATCATGCTGCATTTTAGTTTGTTTCATACTTGAATCATTGTTTTATCAGCTTTTACTTTTCCATGGAGTTTTTGGGTACCTTGTTTTTTAGTGTGGTTAAAAGAATAGTGTACCTTTACTCTTTGCTCTTGAAATTATCCGGCCACTTAGTTTGATAATTCATTACATGACATCTCCTTCCTTGTAGGTAACATTGTTTCCAGAAAGCTTTTTCCTGCTGCTTCAGTCTGGACAAATGATTGTTTAGGCATGCTGTGTAACTTTCAACCTGAGCCTTTATTTAACAACTTTTCTGGGTTAAATCCACTGTTTTCTGGATTCTATGTCTTTTTTTTTTTTTTTTTCCTTGTTTTACTCTCTTGGTTAGCTACAGCACATTCTTAAGCACTTTCTCAGAAAGAATAGTGGAAGGAAACTTTGAATCCTTTTTTTTTTTGCTCTCACTTTTGATTGATAGTTTAATGTGCCTCTCTGTTCTCTCACTTTTTCCATCCGTGTCTTTTCTTCTACAGTCTGGAAGATTGTCTTCACTTTGTCTTCCAGGCCTCCTAGTGAAAGTGTTAATTTGGCAATCATATTTTTAATTCTTCTCTCTCTGGTTCTCTGATTATTTCATTCTCATAGCATTTTGCTCTTGTTTTACAGAAATCAAATGGGGTTGACTTTCTGACACACTAGTTGAAATTATTAAAATTATCTCCTAGTTGCCAAATTATTCCATTTCCTCTGGGTCTGGTTCCAGTTCTTTATCTTGGTCATTCTTTTTCAGGCTCTGGTTTTGCCTCAATGTCTAGGGATTCATGTTAACTCATTCATATTTAAAACTGAAGCACCAGGCCAATATTCCAGGGAGCTGATGTAGGTTTTATCCACTGTCGCATTGGTAGATCTATTTCCACCATAGGCCTCTCAAAATGGGAAGCTGCTATGGTGCTGCGTGGATGGGGTGGGGCTTTTTGACTGGCAGGCTTTGTGCAAGGTGTGCAGTTTGGCAGCCTGGGGTCACCACACCTACCCGCCCTCCCAAACGAGAAATAACATTAGATATAGAGACCCTAAGTGGCCTGCAAAGCCTAAAATATTCACTGTCTGGCTTTTTACAGAAAACTTTGTCAACCCTGCTCTAGTCTGTTGGCTTAATATTTTGGGAGGCTGCCCTTCCGATTCACCTGACGTTAAGTGCCTGCCGCTGGGTTGAAGGTATGACAGTGGATGGAGCCAACCAGTGCAGATGTTCTGTACACAGCCCTTTAGTTGATCCCAGTTTTCAGCCTGTTTCCCCTCCTGTCCTTTGTAACCTGTTAGCTGGAACAAGCGTCCCTCCTGCATCCCTGTGGCAAGTCTGGCGATGCCCTCCATGGAGGCCATTGTGTGCTCCAGGCTGCAGCTTCCTCCAACATTGTTTCATCCTCGTATACGCTGCCTTCTGCTTCCTAACTCTGAGACATGGATTGTAGTCTCTCATTCACTGTTTCCTTTCCCGTCCTGTTCTCGGCACTGTTATGGCTTTATTTCTTTTCGTACTTCATTACTGCCATTGCTGTGGTTTTTGCAGTGGTCTGGGAGCCACTGTTAAATAAGAGTTGGGTGCCTTCCACATGTCTAGATGTGCTGGGTGAGGCCTGTATAGGTGTCATCAGGAGCTAAGACCACAGAGGAGTTGCCCCATTGCAGCCACACCAGCTAGAGCTGGTGTCTGCGAGCTGAGGCAGAGACTTCAGTTTCTGTCAAACTCTTGTGCACAGAGAGCTTCCTGGATGCTCATGCACAGTGGGTGCAGGTGTGAATCATACATGGCCAGGTCCACCAGGTTGTCACACGAGGCATCCCTTTGACCTAGCATTTCCGTCTCTAGGCATCTGGCTTAGACAATGCTCATACATGTGCATAAAATGTTCATTGCAGCAATCCTATGTGGGGAGTGGTTAGTAAAGCATGGTGTGTGCACACCATGGGCTGCTGCAGTTGTTTCAGAGGAAAGGAAGAAGATGTGTGGACTGTCATGGGAGAGCTCAGATCATCCATAAAGGGTCAGCCCACTGTGCTTAAAGAAAAGACCTTTATTAAAAAAAATACCTTTATATGCTTATGTTCATATTTATGTAGACTCATTAACAAAAAGACTGGGGTGAAGAACACCCAACAATTATCAGTATTTACCTTGACAAGGGTCGGCAGGTTAGACTTTTGAATTACTTGAGAACATATTCATGTGTCGCTTGGATAGATAGACTTTTTAGGATGTTAACTCCTCACTACACAGACAAAACAAAAAAGCAAGTCAAAAGATTAGCCTGGATGGCCCTGGGTGGAGCCCCTCAGTTCATCAGTACTACAAAGCCCCAAGCCATGTGTACCCCAACTCTGATTCATGCCCACGAGATGCTAATGAAGAGCCCGTGGCCAGGCACAGTGGCTTGTGCCTGCAGTCCCAGCTACTGAGGAGACTGAAGCAGGAGGATTGCTTGAGCCTAGAAGTTTGAGGTTGTAGTGCACTAGGATCGAGCCTCTGAATAGCCACTGCACGCCAGCCTGAGCAACATAGCAAGACCCCCATCTGCCTTTTAATAACATTTGAAAAAATAAAAAGTATGCACACGGGGAACTGGCAGGCTGGTGCAGGGGAAGCAGCTCTTACCAGGAGAGGTACGAGGCCCCCTGGGTGGGTGATGCGGAGGATGAGAAATGGAAAAGGGTGGTTCAGGTGAGGGTGACGTGTAGACAAAGCCTTGGACAAAGCTGGAGAGTGAGCAGACTGTGGCCAGACTTGGCAATGAGGCTTTGTTAACGGCACAGGGAAAAGCTGAGTGAGCCCACAAGAGTCTCTCTTCACTCTTTTGGCATCATCAATTGAGGCCACCTAAAGATGGCAGGTTTCTCTTCTCATTTTTCCCCCTGGGAGCTTCACAACTCCCGATAACCAGCAAGTGAGGGCCCCCTCTGGGGCTTGGAATGACAGTGGGCTAACAGCAAATAGGAAGATTTCAAGATGGAAAGGTCCCTGACACCTGAATCAAATTCTTGCCCCAGAGTCTTGGCTGTGTACTTTCTCTTGGCTGTCTGATTGGCCCACGCCCCCTTCCCCACTACTTCAGTGCAAGAGCCCTTAGGTGTTGCCTTCCCCATGCCCCCATCTCCTCCCTTCAGCCAGCCGAGAGCAAAGGCCCTCTTACTCAGTTCTCCGTTTTGACCCATGGCTTCCATGAGGCTGGGAGAGGCCGTTGCATTCAGAGCCTATTTAGAAATGAGTGGATCCTGGGCTACTGAGATGTGGCCACCACCACAAGACTAGTGTTCTCTTTCTCCCTCTGTCTCTCCAATGGGGCAAGGTCCCAAGACCATGGCAATCTTAAAGGCTCGAGTCAGCAGAAAAGTCAGCTTACTCAGGACCAGTGGACAAAGGCACGTTACCCATGGGGTGGCTGGTCCCAGTTCATTGCTTGGCCCTGGGTGCAGATGGTAGCCTGAGGCAGCCTGGCTCTGCTGTCCGCTCCTGATCCGTGCTTCTCAGTGAGGCCTGGGCTTCTCTCCGTAAGGATTATCCTGTGCCTTTGGCTGCCTCCTTTCCTACCACTCATGCAGTATGACTGTGTCCCATGATATTGCATCGAGACTAGGTATGCATGCTCCTTTCATAGTGAACTAAGGAAGCATTATACCTTCAGGCAGTGAGTGGAGAGAGGCCATATTTTGGGGTGTTCAGTCTAACAGCTCTTGTGGTCTCATCTACTCACTCCATCATAGTTTCTTCCTGAGTGCGGATGTTGGGGGTCACAGCTCTAAGGCCAGGACTGTCACACAGCAGCTCCCTAATCTCATTGCATATCAGCTCTCAATCCTTCTGCCCAACTAGAAGTCGGTGTGGTGCCATCAGCCCCACAGCCATGCTGCAGTAGCATTTCCTCTTCCTAAAGGACCACTCTCTGTACATTATAACCCAAGTCTCCCTGGCCACCCCTGGGGCTGCATTCTGAGTTACCAAATTTGCTGGGGACCAGGAGACACTGGTATTGCCATCAGTTCTTGCTGTCTCCCTCCTAGACTTCAGAGGACTCAAGAGAGGGAAGGAAGGAGCTGAGGACTGGTACAAGGAGCCGGTGAGATCTAGGGTCTTGCTAAAGTCAGCGTCTGCCTCTCCTCTGTCTCTAATAGCAGCTCTGTGCTTTCATAGAGACAGATAATTGGTGGTTAGAGGCTAGCTGTGGAGTGGTCACAACTTCCGACAGGATCCTGACCACACCCTGCAGCCTTGTTTATCCTGGGTATGGAAGTCTCTCCAGGCCTCCTGAGCACTTCCAGGGTCCCTGTAGTATAGATGGTGAATGCCCCCTGCCCCCGGCCTGCGACCCCAGGATGACTTAAGGTTTGCAGCAGCCAGCCTCCCTCTGACCCTGGCCTGGTCTCCAGTTACCACATGGCCAGGGCCGAGGAGAGCCTTGCCTAGCCAGGGGACATCCCATGGAGGAGGGAGGAAAATGCAGATTGCGAGGCCCTCCCACTGGCCACTGTCCCTTGCAGGCCTCCTCTAGGAGTAGTTTGTGCGCCTCACCAGTGCCAGCTATCGGACCCTTCCCTGGCTGGCTCTGCTTGACTCTCATGGAAGGGGTGTGAAGGTGGGCTTCACATTCAGATCATGCTTTGCTGTTGCTTCTTCCCTGCTCTCTGGGGCCTGCACATCTGGGTCAAATAAGTTAAACTGGCTCATCTTAATGAAGGGAGAGCAAAGCCACAGACTGAGCCATGGAAATGACCTCATCGTGTAGAAGCCATCGGCAGCGGCTGGAAAGCATCTTGTTTGAACGTGTATGGGAAGGAGAGCAGACTGTCTGTGGTTTGCATTTTCATGTTTCATATGTAGCAGCATTTTCCTGGAGATTTGGCTAAGCTAGCTTTGGCAGGGAGCAGAGAGGCAGCTGCTTTTAACTTTCTTCTAGATAGCCCTGCCTCCCCCCTCTGAGGGCATTTGGGCTTTCGTGTCCAGGCAGGGGACAATGGGTAGCTTTACTTGCTGAGAAGACCTTGCAGGAGATCATCAGGGTGTTCACACCAGCCTGCATGCCTGAACTGCAGAGAGAAGGAACGTGTGTACAGGGCCACTGTTCAGTTGGGAGTCATCAATGACCGTTGCTGCTGCTAGAACATTCCTGTAGATTCCTGCTACGAGAGCTCCATAAGGGCCTGAAACACCACCACCAGGCCTCTCTTCTGGTACCCCGCCCCCATGCCTCCCTCCCCATGATCTAACACTGTCATACTTGGTGGAGAGACGGGGATGGTACCACAAACGGAAGTCAAAACAGGCATTGTTTCCTGTTGTGCACCAGTCAGCTGGGGGCAGGGTCCTCTCCAGTCCCTCTGTTCCCCCCAAACCTGTTCTCCCACAGCATCTGCCCATAGCACATCCTCAGACAGCCCTCCAGCGCTGAGGGGAGCAGGCTCTCCTTCCCTCCCCTTCCAGGGAAGCAGCACAGAGAGCACAGGCAGAGCATCTTCTCTGTATACTCCGACCTACTTCCAACACCCCCGGTCTGCAGCCTCAATTGCTCTGCCATCTCATCATGCCCTCTGGTTTTGCTGACGGCTGTTTATGTGTCTCCAGGAATGGTTGGAACTATTCATGTTTCCCCTATCTGATAGGGCTGCTTTTGGAAAACATGGCTGAGGCACAGATTTTTTAGGAAAAGGCCCCAAAGAGGATGGCCCTATGGAATAGGGAAGGGAGTATTGTGTAGAGGAGCCAGACTGCCAAGGTTCAAATCCTAGCTCCACCACTTAATAGCTGTGTGACCTTGGGCAAATCACTTAACCTCTCTGGGGCTCAGTTTTAAGAGGTGGCTTAGTTTTTTGTTTTCAATATGTTACACAAGGGATCCCTACTTTTTTTGGAAACATATAAACATTTTAAAATTATAATTACAAATAACTCTACCACCCAGAGATAATCTCTCTTAACACCTCAGAGTATGTCCTTTCAGACTCTTCTGTGTGGGCTTATGTGTATGCAGTTGCATGCATACGCGCTCTCTTTGAAATGGCATTGCGATATGGATCCTGTTCTCCAGACTGTATTAGGGGGGGCCTAATCTGGGTCAGGTGCTGTTTAGGCACTGCACACACAGTGTGCAAAACAAACAGCTCCTCCGTAAGCTCAAGGAGGAGACAAACCTTAAAGAACAAGCAAATAAATATGTCAAATGGCAACAAACAGCTAAGAAGGAAAGTGAAGCATTGTAAAGGAGACAGAGGACAGGGACGTGGCTTCTGGTTCAGAGGGACAGTTTGAATGCCCGCCTGCTTCCTTGACAGCTCCCTCTGATGATGACAGTAAAGGAATAGCTTTGAAAAAATTAAACCATAAAGATTGTAAGGGAGGGAGAGGCGACAACATTTCCAAACCTAGAATGCAAAGGGAGGAGGGTAACTGGCTTAACAGATCTGAGAGAGGAAAGCTGAGACAGCAGTCTCTGAAGTCTCTGAAGTCTCCTTTCCCACTTCTCGGGGAAGCTGTTCCTCCCTCACCCAACGGGAGAGTAGAGGGTAAAACAGGGTCTGCAGGAGATTCTAGGTGAGGCCAGGACACCAAGGTGTAGAGAGGTGAGAGGATGTTTACATCTGTTTTCTGTGTTGATATGACCCCTGCCCAGCTGCTGCCCATCCTCATCCCCGGGAATACTCTCAGCCAAACTTATATCTCCACGTGTGAAACTGGATGTCATCTATGGGGATCTGACCCACCCAAGAGAAGACCTGAACTCTTGGGGGTTCTGTAGTGCAAAGGAAGAGCCTGACCACCCTAATGCAAAGCTCTGGGTGACCACATCTATGTCCACAGAAACGCCCATTAGCCTTGCAGTATTTTTTTTTTTTTTTTTTTTGAAACAGGGTCTTGCCCTGGCTAGAGCACAGTAGTGTGGTCATAGCTCTCTGCAACCTTGAACTACTGGGCTCAAGTGATCCTCCGCCTCAGCCTCTGGAATAGCTGGGACTACAGGTGCACCACTACCCTGAGCTAATTTTATACAGACAGGGATCTTGCTGTGTTACCCAGGTTGGTCTTAAAACTCCAGGCCTCAAGTGATCTTCCCACCCTAGCCTCCCAAAGTGCTGGGATTATAGGCATGAGCCACCATACCCGACCCCTACTCTTAAATATGAAGGAGTGGACAGGCAAGGGTGACCAGACTTCTGAGTAAAGCCTTGGTTGAAAAACAAAAGACAAGAAAAAAGAAGGAAAAGAAATTATGTGGGGAAAAGAAATTTCAAGAACTATCATTAATCTCAGAAATTATGATATATAAAATGCATAAGAACAAGATACTATCCAAAAGGAATTTTTTAAAAGCTCTTAGAAATGAAAAATATAGCAGAAATGAAAAATTAAAAAATAGAAGAGGAGAAGATGAAGTTGGAGAAAACTTGCTTAAAAGCAAAGCAGAGGCCGGCGTGGTGGCTCACGCCTGTAATCCCAGCACTTTGGGAGGCCAGGGTAGGAGGATCACTTGGGCGCAGGAGTTTAACCACCTTGGGCAACATAGTGAGACCCTGTGTCTACAAAAAATAAAAAAAATTGGCCAGGCATGGTGGTGTGCACTTGTAGTCTCAGCTGCTCAGGAGGCCGAGGCAGGAGGATTGCTTGAGCCCAGGAGTGTGAGGCTGCAGTGAGGTGTGGTCATGCCACCGTACTCCAGCCTGGGGCAACAGAGTGAGACTCTGTGTCTTTAATTAAAAGAAAAAAAAAAGAAGCTAAAAGACAAAAAGATAGAAAATGGGAGAGAAAAGATAAGAAAACTGGACAATCAATCCAGGAAATTAATTATCCAAATGGGTGTTCCAGAAAGAAAAGGCAGAGAAAATGGGGAAGAAAATCATAAAAGAAATAATTCAAGACAATTTCACAGGACTGAAGAATATGACTTTTGAGATTAAAAGGCCCCAGCAATTACCTAGCATAATGGATGGGAATAAACCCACTCTAAGACCCATCAACACCATCAGGACACTGGGGACACATACAGAGGTCCGGGCCTCAGCATGACCTCAGACTCTACAACAGCAGCTTTCAGATTTTGAGGATCATTGCTTTCCAATCTAGAATTCTTTAGCCAAATTCTTAATTAAGTGTGATAGAATAAAGACATTTTCAGATGTTCCAAGCCTCAAAATTTATCTCCCTTGTACCATATCTGGAAGCGACTTGAATTTGTGCTTTTAGCTCAGTGGTTCTTTTTTTTTTGAGACAGAGTCTCACTCTGTTGCCCGAGGTAGAGTGCCATGGCATCAGCCTAGCTCACAGCAACCTCAAACTCATGGGCTCAAGCGATCCTTCTTGCCTCAGCCTCCCGAGTAGCTGGGACTACAGGCATGCGCCACCATGCCCGGCTAATTTTTTCTATATATTTTTAGTTGGCTAATTAATTTCTTTCTATTTTTAGTAGAGACGGGGTCTTGCTCTTGCTCAGGCTGGTCTCGAACTCCTGACCTCAAGCGATGCTCTCGCGTTGGCCTCCGAGAGTGCTGGGATTACAGGCGTGAGCCATCACGCCCCGGCCAGCTCAGTGGTTCTTAATGTGTGTGTAGTCCTGGGACCAGCAGCATCAGCATCACCCAGAACTTGTTAGAAATGCAAATTTTCTGGCACTACCCCAGACCTCCTCTATCAGGTGGTTCTGATGCATATTGAAGTTTTATGGGGTTTTTTTTGTTTGTTTGTTTGCTGATTATTGTTTTTTATTTACATTTAACGTGTTGATTAAAATGTATAGCTTTTACATACATCATTTAGAAATATAAGTTAAGATTCACAATTTATGAATTTAATAATCCTCTACTGTTACCAATAGTTACAAGAGACTTTTTAATCCTCTTACCTGGGAAACTCTATTTTCAAAATACAATCTTTCTTTTACTTTGGCTGATAGAAAGTTCAGCTTTAAAAACATTGCATTCATTTCCATTTTAATGTTATATATACAAGCTGAGGCATATATTTTTCGAAGCTTGTACACTTTAATGATAAAACATACACATGATGCAAAATGGTTCTTTGCCTGAACAAAGCATTCAAAACATGAAAGAGGAAGACCATAGATCCAGGAAACAGAGTACCCAGCCCAAGAGAGAGGGAAAGGGAACCCCCAAGACTATAGTACCTGGAGATCCCAGCATAGCTTGAGGGGGTGCTGCAGAGGTTCTGGAATGACACATTGGTCATTGCCCATATGCCTGATGAGTTTTTACACATCAAGAGGAGATTTATATAAACAGGTTTGGGAATGAGTTTATGACAAATTTATAGAAAATTAAGCAAGCAAAAAAGTAATTACTAATTCCGTATGCCAAAAGTTGGCTGAAAAGAAAAAATAATCACAGTATACTATTCAGCAGTGGACAGCATTTAAATAATCATAGAGTGTTAGCATTGAGTACTGACTTATCCAAAGTAGTGATATGGTTGTACTGTGAGGTTGGGGGTAGGAAGAAGTGTCTGTACATGTTTGTTGTACATGTGTGCATCTGGTGGAGGGCTGGTAAGAGAGGCAAATCCTTTTCTTCTATAATAGGTAGTCAACAAATAATAGTAAAACTGAAATGTCAAGGAAGAACAAGACATAAAAATATGATTTAGAACTATGGAAGTACATAATCAAAGAAGTGCCCAGAAAATCCAAAAAAGCCTTGAGGAGCTGGAAATGGGGGCAAGGAGTAGAGGAAGTTTTTAAAACAAGCTTCCTTTGACTCTTTAATATAACATATGTGCAAATATGACTTGAATTAAAAATATAAACTTTTAAAAAGCATTACAGGTAGGGGGACTTTGTAAGGAGTGTTAGGGAAGTCCTCTTAATGCATTGTGAACATTTTCTAGGGATGGGTTTTTGAGAGGTTTAAGATTGTCGCGAGCTGGCTTATTTTTTTTTTGAGACGAGTCTTGCTCTGTCACCTGGACCAGAGTGCAGTGGCTTCATCACAGCTCACTGCAACCTCAAACTCAGAGGCTCAAGTGATTCTTCTGCCCAGCCTCCTGATTACCTGGAATTGCAGGTGCACATCCTGATGTCCAGCTAATTTTTCTATTTTTTGTAGTGACAGGGTCTTGCTCTTGCTCATGTTGGTCTTGAACCCCTGAGCTCAAACCATCCTCCTGCCTTGGCTTCCTAGAGTGCTAGGAATAAAAGTGTGAGCCACCACACCGGCTCTGAGCTGGCTTTTTGAGAATGCTGGGAGGTGAGCAGGGTCGGGCAGAGGAGTTGAGCAGATGGTGCCCTCAAGTCCACTTGCTAGGCACTTCTTGGCAGAGAGAACCTGGGTAGGTTGTCAGGTCTCATCTGCTGACCTGCAGTGAGCAGGGACGGGGCTACCCCCATGGAGCTGCAGGTGGAGCCCAGCCTTGGGCACCACGTGGTGCTGTGGGACCTCAGGGGCCACTCCAGGCACTGTGCCTCAGTTTCCTAGTGTGTAATATGGGACCATAAAAATTCCAACCTCACGTTGGTCATGAAGAGTAAATGATACTTTTTTTGAAACTTTCTTTTGAAAAAAAATTTTAATCCTACAGAAAAGTTGTGAGACTAGTTCAAAGAATTCCCTTATAAAAGCCCTTCACCTAATGATAACATTTTGCCACATTTGCTTTTTCTCTCTCCACATAAACATAATAACAATGGATATAAAAAAGTGAAAAATGATCAATTTCAGGAAATTTCACCTTTATATGAAACTTGCATGATGTGGAGTCCATTACTGTGCCAGTTGTTTGGAAGCTGTCTTCAGAGCAGGGCTCCTCCCCAGCCCAGGACCCAGTCCCTTCAGTCATGTCTCTTCAGACTCCTTAATCTGAGGCAGTTCCTCAGCCTTTTTTGTCTTTCCTACCTTTGACATTTTCGAAGCATTATAAAGCTGCTTGTTTTGTCGAATGCCTCTGGAGTTTGGTTTGCTGATATTTCCTCGTGATTAGATTGTGGTTATGCATTTTTGTCCAGAATACCACATCCCATAAGGACGCACACGATGTCAGTGTGCCCATCAGAAGTGATGTTAGCTCCTGCTGTGTGGTGGAGGTGGTAGCCTTTTGCTGCTGGAGAGCTACTTGTTTTCCCTTTTTAGTTAATAACTAATCTGTAGGGAGGTATTTTTGAGACTATGCATGTGTATCCTGTTCCCCGACATATTTTTACCTGAAAGTTCAATTGTACATTGAACATTGACTCTTGATGAAACTCCTGAAGTTCAGCTGTAGGTGAACATCATGACTGGCATTTAGGTAAACATCAGAGTTCATTTTTTGGCTGCTAATGTGAAACTTAGCATTGAGAAATATACTGGTTTTTATCAAAGAGTTTTATTTCATTTGGAACAAAAATGCTCTTCCTAGGTTTAAAGTCTGAAAAGGCCAGATTCATTTATTCATTTATTCATTTGTTTAGTAAGAATTTGTTGAGTGCTTACCATAGGCCAGGCACTATTCCAGGTGCTGGGGATAAATGGTAAAAAAATGAAAAAACCAGCAAACCTGGACCACATCCCTGTCTTCCTGGAGGTTACATTCTACTGAGGAGTCTGGCAGCCAGTCGGCATGCCAGTGTCAGGTAGGGAAAAGTAGAGAAGGAGGTTGAAGCCAGGAGGTCGGGGCTGCTGTTTCGCCAGGGCTGTCTGAGCCTGAGGTGCTGACCTCACACCTGAATGAGGTGAGGACCAGCGTGGGCTCCGGGGTAGGAGGATCTGCCAGCAGCGGGAGCAGCTAGTGCGTGGCACAGACAAGGCTTGTGCCTGGTGTGGGCTCCTGGCACAGTGAGGGGTCAGTGTGGCTGGGGCAGAGGCTGCAGGGGAGTGGTGGTATACCACGGGGAGAGAGGGCTTTGCAGACCATGGGCAGGAAGCCGGTGAAGGGGTGGACAGTGAGGGGCAGCCCCCACCCTGATGTCAGCCAGCAAGGGCCAGCCTGGCCTGACTGGGGCTTCTGGTGGTGATCTGAGAGAAACTGGGCCCCTCAGGCATGATTGGCTCTCAGGGGTGGGGAGTGGGCCCTGAGAGTGTCATAGGGGGGCCCCCATGTCCAGGCAGGAACTTCTCAGGAAAGGAAGGACAGCAGGAAGTGAGCAGCTGGAAAATAAATGCCTCTGGACATTTTCCTTGCTGCAGAGCAGGGCAGGCGGGAGGGGCTGGCTTGGTGAGATGCCTGCTTTCCCGCGGCCTGGGTGGCCGGGGCAGGTCTTGGACAAGTCTCAGCAGACAAGGGCATGCTTGCGGGCCCAGAGGCTTCAGATCTGGAGCAGCCAGGGAGCCCCCGGCTGTGAGCCGGCCTGTGTGTCCATTGCCAGCACTTAGCCGTGCTCAGACATTAGCTCTGCCTTTGTTCCCAGGCCGTCTCACCCTGCTCCCAGGGAGCTGCGCTGCTACAGCTCTATCCCCACTGCCCAAGCCAGGCAAGCAAGCTAGACTGAATCTTTCCACCTACTAACTCATTTAATTCTCTTACTAGCCCTCGTAAAGTAAGTGCCGTTGTTATCATCCCCAGGTTATATAGATAGGTGACTGAAGCAACAGAGAGGGTCGGTCACTTGCCCAAGGTTACACAGCTAGTAAGTGCAGAGCTGGGATTTGCACCCAGGCTGATGGGCTCCAAAATCTGTTCTCATCCACCAAGCTGCACTGCGGGCCAAGGTGGCACCATTTGATCTATTTGAAGCAGTCTCCTGCCTCTTCAGATCTTGGAGTACCTGACCTCTGACCTCTGTCCTGTGACCCTAGGCTGTTTCGAAGCCTTCTTCAGGGCAGGGCTCCCCTGCCCAGCCCAGGACCCAGTCCAGTCCCTTCAGTCACGTCTCTTCAGTCCTTTAATCTGAAGCAATTCCTCACCCTTTCTTTGTCTTTCTTAACTTTGACATTTTTGAAGCATTATAAAGCTGCTTGTTTTGTCAAATGCCCCTGGATTTTGGTTTGCTGATATTTCCTTGTGATTAGATTGTGGTTATGCATTTTTGGCCAGAATACCACATCCAGTGAGGAGTGAGAAGTGAGGAATTGTGTTTTTTGCCTGCTGCCCAGGGAGGGTGTGAGGGAGCCTGTGCTTCCCTTTCCGGGTCAGATTCAGGGAGTCCCAGGAGTGGGGTGACATTTAGCACCTCCAGTGATCTGGATGACGTGTTTTATTTAATGTTAACAACAATTTTGTTGTGAGTCAGATTTGATGGCCACCCTTTAACAAGTGAGGAAACTGAGACTTGAACTCGGGAAGCTGAGGCAAGAGAATCACTGGAGTCCAGGAGTTTGAGGCTGCAGTGAGCTATGACAGTGCCACTGCACTCTAGCCTGGGTGACAGAACCGCTGTTTCTAAAAGGAAAAGAAGTCACATGCCCAAGAGGACACGGCCAGTAAGGGGAGTCATAGGGCCAACTCGGGGCCAGTGTCTGTGTCTCCCCACCGTGTGCATGGCCTCCCAGAGCTGACGGACTGGGACATTTCATGCTCACCAAACTCATGCACTTGGGATATCAGCTTTGTACATCTCCACAGGGCTTTGGAAGAAGGCTTTGGGCCGTGGGACAGACTGCAGTGTCGCAAGAGCACTGACTTTGGGGTGAGAAGTCCTTAGTTCCAGTCTTGCCTTGGCCACATCTCACAGATGTGCCTGAATAAGTCCTTGAATCCTGCTGGCCCTTTTCACTTACCCATGAAAGGGGGATTGAAGCCTCCTATGTCCTCAGACCAAACACGGAAGTGTAGGTGGGTGGTTCTTAGCTGGGTCTTGAAGTATGTAGGTGTGTATGAGAGTTTCCTGAGGTGTTAAAATGTACTTGCTGGGCTTCTGCTTTCTCTTGGGCTTCCCTGGGAGAGTATGCGTCTTGGGTAAGGGAGTCAGAGGGGGGGACCATAGGTCTTCTGAGAAACACTCCAACTGATTTTGAAACACCATTTGCCTATCCTACCCCTAAGATCTATCTTGAAGCACTGTATATAAAGTGAGAGTAATAACAGTTATACCAGATGTCATTAAAAATAAGAGAAAGGACTTAACCAAAGCCAAATGGTGTTGGACCAGGACACTAGCCTAGAGTCTGTTTAGGAAAACTACAAGATGTCCTTCTGATTAAAACTGGGGTTCTCCACTGGGAACAATTTTGTCCCCCAGGAGACATTTGGCAATGTTTGGAGACATTTTTGGTTGTCACAACGGAGGGGAAGGTACTACTGCCATCCAAGCAGAGCCCAGGGACGCTGCTAAACACCCTGCAATGCACAGGACAGCCCTACAGCAAAGAGTTGTCCAGGCCAAGTGTCGATGGTGCCGAGGTTGATGAACCCTGGATTGGAGTAGCCAGTACTTAGGTACATTGCTGTGTGCCAGACGTTGTTCCGAGTGCTCCACAGGTAACTCACCAGCTTAATCCTCCCAGCCCTACGACACAGGAGCTATTTCCATCCATTTGGCAGATGGGGAAGGAGGGGCACCGGGAGGTTAAATAGTGGACCAAGGGATCCCACCCAGAGTAAGGAGCAGGCAGAGCCAGGACGTGAACTCAGATATTCCGGCTCCAGAGTCCATGCCTTGAACCTGTGTGCTATGCTGCACAGCCCCTCATTAAAGGGGCTACCTGACTTTAAACCACATTTTCAGCTCTGGGTCTAGAAAGCCACATACCTAGAAATTTGACATGTGAGAGACTTTTCAATTCTATGCCTGGAAAATGGACAGGGAAGGGTTGGGGTTCATGTGATGGAGGGCCCAGAGACCCATTGGTGAAAACCTGTGTTTTCCAGCTTCTAAGTGTGGCTCAGCTCAGCTCATGAATGAAATGGCACAAGACACCTTGTGGGAGTGGATCATGGGTGCATGGAACCTCTTGGCCTTTAGCTCCCCTCAGGGATCAAAGCTGGGCAGGGATCATCTCTGTACCATGGTGCCCCATGGTGTGGAGAGTGGGTGTTGCTTCCCAGTCCCAGGCTGTGCTATGTCGTTGCAGATGTGAAGACAACCGTGGTTTACCCTGCAACAGAGAAACACCTGCAGAAGTACTTGCACCAGGACCTCCACCTGATCCAAGAGACAGGAGAGGACTACAGGAATGTTACCTTACCCCACCTGGAGTCCAAGAGCCTCAGCATCCAGGTGACTGGCTGCATGTCTGAGACGCTGCTGTGGCCAGTATCTCTTCCCACAAGCATGCTTGAGGTCTCACTAGAGGCCAGGTGCTGTACTAGGAATGGGGGCACAACAGACACTCCCTGCCTCATGGAGCCCATCACGTGCACAGTCAAATGGTACACAGGTGTATGAGGGACTGTGCGGTTGTGAGATTATGTGTGTGGTGATAGGACGGACAGAGTAAGTGGGAGGCCTGGGTGGGTGGTCAGAGAAAGCTTCATGGACAAGGGAATTGACCGTAGTCCCCCTCCCCGCCCCCAAGGTGCCTGGGCATGCCATGGAGGCTCTCTAGTAAAAAACTTCCCCTAACTCGCTCCTGCTTGCATTCATTCCACGGAAGGCAGGCCCCTGCTGTTCCTGCGGGTTTGATGCAGGGCTTCCATTCACAGTTGGCAGAGGCTTCTGAGTGCGCCAGATGCAAGGCCATTTAGCTCAGAGATCCTGACTCCTCCTTGAGCCTATGCCCAGCACCAGCCAGAGCCTCTGCCTAGAATTGGCCCCATGTGAATACTCACAGTTAAATATGATTGATACTTATTAATGAGTCGTTTCCTTGCCTGCTCACTTACTCTCACTGGTTCCTTCTTTGTATCACTCACTCGTTCTCTTTGAGCGTTTCTTTCTTGCCCTCCCCAAGATTCAGGTCACTGTGTTGGAGTATCCTGTATGGGAAACTCACAGCCATGCCTCTCTGGCCCAGGAGGGATGGGGCTGGGTGTGTGGGCACTGCAAGGTGAACTGTACTTAGGAGGTTGGCGGGCCCAGGGAATGACACTTTCCTGGGGAGGCCCGTGTGTCATTAGCCCTTCCCCCACCTGGTTATCAGCCGTTGCACAGGGTGCCTCTGGCACAAGCTGGAAAGGAACTATGTCTCCATCTTCTTAGACAGCTTCTGCTGTTCTCCTGAAACATGTGTTCTGTTGTGCTGGTTGCATATATCTGGAATCCAAGAGAGGAAGCCCTAATATCGTTGGTGTGAGTCATGTATGTGCCTTATTATACACCATTATACAGTTCCACTTGGAGAAGAATGCAACAAAAACTCTACTACTCTTCCAACTCCTGATTGACAGGAGTATTCATATGTTCTTTCTTGGCTGTTTCTAGCAGGTTAACAAGCTCTCAGCATAACAGGCAATAGTCATTATATTTATTGAGCATCGATGGTGTCCCAGGCCCTGTGATAATGGGATAAGCACTCGGGTGGTTTATACAAGCTACTGAGGTAATGCAGAGGGACAATACCAGCTCAGATGGGGGCTTCACAGGGAAGGGACCTTCCTTTTGGGCCTTAAGGGAAAACAGAAGTTTAGCAGGTGGTTGAGGCAGAGGGAGGAGCAAGTCCAGAGGCACAGAGAGCTGGACTCATCTGATGCAGGACTTGGGGAGCTGCAGGAGTTTGGTGAGACTGGAACTTGGGGTGCTGGAGGGTCAGAGATGGCACTGAGAAGGCAGGCAGAGGCTGGGAGGAGAAGTGTGGACCTTGTCCAAGAGGCCAGGAGTTCCTGGACCTTGCTGATCATCAGGACTACCTGGGGAGATTCTTACAAATACAGAGCATGGGGCTCTATTCCCTATCTGCTGACTCTGACCCTTCAGAGAGAGGAGCTGGGAAATGTGCCTGTTTAAAAAATCTCTTTGGGCCAGGCACAGTGGCTCACACCTGTAATCCCAGCACTTTGGGAGGCCATGGTGGGAAGATCGCTTGGGGCCAGGAATTTGAGACCAGCCTGGTCAACATAGTGAAACCCCTTCTCTACAAAAATTTTTTTAAAAATTAGGTAGGCGTGGTGGCATGCACCTATAATCCCAGCTACTTCAGATGCTGATGCAGGAGGATCACTTGAGCCCAGAAGTCTGAGGCTGCAGTGAGCTATGATCATGCTACTGCACTCTGTGCCTGGGCCACAGAGTGAGACTTTGTCTCTTAAAAAAAACAAACAAACAAAAAAAAACCTCTCATATTTCTAATGATCATCAGATCTGAGAATGATTGCCAAAGGCAGTGGGGGC
>VBSM01000335.1:3071854-3093021 GCA_008086735.1 Cheirogaleus medius | reverse complement strand
AGTCTCCCAGAGTGATAGGATTACAGGCCTGAGCCACCGCGCCTGGCCCATCATTTATTCACAGCAGCAGTTTGAAGATGGGACTCAGAGCCAGGCAGTCTGGCCCCAGCATCTGTGTTCTTAGCTGGCAACACTCTTTGGCTTCTCAAATTTGAGGTACTTGTAACTGCCCAGTAAAAGTGCTCAGTAAAATGCAGTAGGATGTCTGGCTCTGGAGCCTTCAGTACCATGCAGTCAGAAATGTCCATATGGGAGTCATCCAGTCAGGGTTTAGCCTCGGCTGGCGTTCAGTTTCTCAGTGTGACATTGTCCTTAACTTCTGAGCCCTGGCTTCACTGACTGGAGAATGGCTGGCGGCTCCTCCCTGCTAGGGCGTTGTCTAAACTGAGAGGTGCTGTGTATCGCGTGCCTGCAGTTGTTCCCAGCACAGAGTGGTGCTGGGATGGTGGCCACCGTCCTCCACACACATTAACCATCCAGGGAGCAGGCGCAGAGCTGAGACAGGCATAGCCTGGCTGGAGGAGAGGGGCAAGGCAGGGAACTGCACAGAGCAGGGGAGGCAAGGAGGGGGGAGTGGGATGTCCCATGGGAAGGCAGGAGAGGTGGGGGTGCCAGGAGCAGGACACACCATGGCTTGGGAGCCAGACTCCCGAGTGGGTGGGAGTTGCGTGAACTGGTGTGAACTTCCTCACCCCTGCTTTCTCCTCCCCTGCAAAGTGGGGACGGTGGGAGTAGCCACCTCACAGGGTTGCTGTGGCACTTGAGCAGCGGGCACAGAGCAAGACCACTCTGACGGTCAGCACACCTTCCTGCGCTCACTCATCCTCCAGCTGTGCTCTCATTTCTTCTTGTGCCACCTCCTTTGCCTCTCTTTTCCTGTCCCCAGCTGATCTTGTAATAGCTCCAGCTAACCATCCCATTGTCTTTATCACCTCATGTTGGAGCTTTTTCAAGCACTGCACCGCTTGTGGGGTGCCTCCTCCATGCCAGGCTGTGCAGGCACTTTTGCCGCGTGTCTCACTGAAACCCTCACCACAGCCCTCGAATGGGTGTCATCAGCCCCGTTTTACAAAGGAGGAGGCAGTCACTTGCCCAAGGTGACAGCTAGTCAGCTGTGGAGCCAGGAGCTGGTTCAGTCTCTTGATCCCAGTTGGAGGTGGGTGCTCCCTCTCTGTGGGCAAGGGCCAGGCCTGTGAGGCCTGCTCGTGCAGGACACCAGGGCTTTCCGTGGGCAGTGCCATCTCCCTCACTCCTCTCTATTTCTGGGATCCTTCAGGTCAGCTTCCAGCTGGCTTTTTCCTCCAGCAACACATTCCCAGGAGATTTCAGATCAGAGAGGAAATACCTGCTGGTTTTGCTGGACCACGTGTTGCTCTAGCCCTGGTGCTGTATGCAGAAGCAACTGCTGGGGGTCCTCCAGACCCTTCCCAGGAAGCGGCCGGGCCAGACTTCTTGGGAAGGGCCTCTTTTGTGTTGGGTGGAGCACGTTGTGACCAGCCTGTGGGTCTTGTCAGGGTCTGGAGCCCCCCTGCAATGAAATGCCTCCTCCAGTTGGGTAGTTGCAGGAGACCTAGAGGCTCAGACAGTCCTAGGCAGATGCCCTCTGCTCCTTCTCCCACTGTCCCAGCTGAGAGCCAAGGATGCAGTGCAGTGTACTCAGCCCTCCAAGCTGAAGGTATGAGGTGTGCAGACCCTAAGCCAGTCCCCCAGCACCTGGCCATTGGTGATGCTGCCTGTGCCAGCCCTTCTGGGAGTGGGAGGAGGATGATGGCAGCCTGCTTGTGTTGGTTCCGTGGCTTTCCTCTCTGTGCCCCGCCCCCTTAAGTGAGCCTGGAGGCCCTTCTGACTGTGAGGAAGAAGGGGCAGAGTGTGACCCCAGCCACTCCCCACTTTCTGACTTTCCAGTAGGTTTCTCTCTTGGATGTAGGGCAGAGAGTTCCTTGTCCTAGAAGGGATCTGTGTTTCCAAAGGGCTCTCATAGCTAGGGTAAGTAGAAAAGAGCTGGGTATATGAGCCCTCTGAGCCCAGGGGCCTTCTCAGCCTAACCTGTAACCTCCTAACCTCAGACAGGCTCTCCAGGACTGTCACTGTAAAGGGATGTCCCTGGGGTCCATGCAGGGCCTGGGCAGGGTCCTCTGAAGACTGTCAATAGCAGCTGATCAAAGGGTGACACAACCCAGAAGCCCTGGGTTGCCGTGAAAAGTCTCAGTGAGGTCACTGTCTCCACATCTCTACGTGGCTTTCAATTCTGCTTTGTGATGCGGGGCCCGGGTCTACTGCGAATGCTGATACTCCGGTGTTTGCAGCCACTCCAGGTGGGCAGAGGTGCTGAGCCCACCACTACTGAGACTCCTGGGAGGGCAGGAAACCCACACAACATTAACTTTTAGAACCATAGGCTTTTGTTGCCCTGGCAAAGGAGCTGGGTCCCTTTGCAGAAGGAAACCTTGGTGTCCTCAGCCTCCTGACCTTTCTTTGCTGCATCGTCCTAAATAAGGTAAAATAAGATCCATGGAGACAGCTTTCCCCCGAGTCCCATGGGCAGTGGAGGAGGTCACTGCTGTAAGAGTGGAGGCAGACCAAGCCTGTGAGGCCACAAAGTGTGTACACCCTGCTGACCAGGAAAAGCCTAAAGATCCTGGCCCCATCTAAGCTACAGAGGCCCTTGTGTGACTGCAGTGACTGAGCGTCAGCTGTGGCGGGAGAGGGAAAATCTCTCTGGACGCCCAAGAGCAGATGCTTGGGGACAGGACAGCCTGAATGTTGATCCCCTGAGCTTACCTAGCCCAGTTCATGGTGTCTCCCAAGGGGTGGTAAGTAGGTTTGTAACCCATCTTTCTCCCCCTCCTTCCAGTGGGTGTATAACATTCTTGACAAGAAGGCTGAAGCAGACCGGATTGTTTTTGAGAACCCAGATCCCTTTGACGGCTTTGTCCTCATCCCCGACCTCAAGTGGAACCAACAGCAGGTAAAGATGTGCTGACACACTCTGGTCTCTGAACACCTGCTCCCAGTTGCTGGCCCTCCTTTGGCTGGCCCTTTTCCTCATGTTGGCCTCTGTTTCTGAGCAGATTATAACTAACCAACAAGGGGTGGCCTGAGCTCTCCGTGGTGACAGAGTGCATACCTTTCATACACAAGTGCTTTTGCTTTATTGGGTCAGCTTAAAGCCCTGTCTAGCTCTCTTCCTACCAAGAGGTGAAATGGGGTGATGTTTGTGTCCACGACTACAGGGGCCATTCCTTAACCAGCCTAGTGGCATGGGGTGCCTGCTTTGCTTCCACCAGCACCTGGAGCCCTCAGATGGGGTGTTTACATTCTCTCCATCCCCCTGGACACCAGCAGATCTGGGCAGGCCCATGTTCTGAAGCACTGGAAGGCAGGAACCATGGTGACCAACCCAAGGAGTCCCCTGCACAGCCCGAGCAGCAGAGCAGGTTGCCAGCAGTCCAGACTTCCACTCGAGCCTCGTGGCTCCCCATTCCCTGGCCTGCAAGCACCCTGCCTCTCTTCACCTTCCAAGGGGGCAGATCTTAGACACTCACAAGTACCTTTCTCCAGTTCTCTATAGCCGCTACTCCCTCTCCACTTTCCTCTCTTTCCTGGACCAACCTACCACCAAAGTTACAATTTACTATCACCTCATTTATACCCTGATAGTATCAGAAACTTTCATACCCTGACAGGCTCAGAACCAGGCAGAGCTTCTGGTCACAGGATGCTGTTCACATCATACCCTGCAACAGGAGAGGGGCCAGGATGAGGCGGCAGTAGGCAGACGTGGGAGTGTGGGGAGCAGATAAACGTCTTCTCCGCCAGTTCACTCTTAGAGTAACCCAGGCTCAGAATTGCTCCTCTGCTGTAGGTGGGCCCGTCTGGTTTCCATGCCCCTCACGTGGACTCTCACGTAGAAAGAAGATGGCTGTATCTCTGGGGACACCCTCCTTCTTGCTTTCTCAGTTATGGCTTTCCCTTTAGGCCTTTAGTTTTGATTTGGCAATTTTAGGACTGCCATGCCATTTCTCCACTGCCAAGAAAGGGACGGCTGAGGGCCTGTGGTTGGGGTGAAAGGACGGGATTTTGGCTCAGAGTCACACAAGCGAGTGAGCATTGTTGGTCTCTTGACAAGCAGCTCATGGCAGTTCCCAAACATGGCCCAAGGGGTGGTAGGGAATTTGAAGGGAGTTTCCAGAAGTTGCACCATTAAGGGATGATTTCTTAGAGCCAAGTAAGATCAAAGAGGATGGCTCCCCATGTGTGGGATGCTACAGTGAGGTTAAGAGAACACCTGGTCCACTCTCCCCTGCAGCTTATCCCTGCCTGTGCCACCTCCAGGCCATGAGGGAGGGAGCCAGGACTGGCTCTGGAGGCATTTGAAGAGCTGGACAAGGCCCCAGAGGGAGGACTAAATGGTGGCTCTGCAAATTTCCATATGTCCCCTTGGGCAGCCGTGCACCTGGAGAGATGATGCCAAGGCCAAAGCCTGGGTTGTAGGAGGTGGGACCCACCATTCATGAGAGTCCCAGCAGGGCGGTGGGGTGTGGGGTGGGAGGAGCGCCTGCCTTGCAAGACTCTTGAAGGCCGAAGAGCAGTCTGAAGGCTATGGAGGGATGAACAAAAGATGGCCTTGTCCACTTCCATTCCAGAAGCCCTGAATGCATGTGAGCCCACACCACTGAAAACAGAAATCCGTCGTCCTTGTGACCCAGTGCTGGCAGGCTCTGCCTCACCTGCCAGTGGAACTGCCCTCTCTCTGTCCTCTTTAAGACAGGAAAGGTTTCAGGAACTGCACTGGGCTCTCAGCCACATGGCTGGAATTACCTGCCCTTGGGGCTGTGAATGGGCCAGCTTAAATGTCAGACTTTGCTTAATAGCGATAAGGTGCGGTTCTTCTTAACCTTTGCTTAATTCTTACTTGGCTTTTGGTGGTGCCATATTCCAGTGTCTCGAATCCTTGACTGGTGACAGCACTGAACTCGATAGCTCCCTTAGAATTAGGCTATGGATCCAGCAGGAAGACAGGCCAACCTGGGCATCTGTTCTTTGTCTTTGGGCTAGGGAAGGACTGAGGAGAGGCAGGTGCCCGGGCATTTGCTTTGAGAAGCTTTCCTAGCCACCTTGAATCTCCTGCCACTTGTCTTAGAATTTACTGTTCCCAAACTGATGGCCCGGAATTAAAGAGACTCTTTATTCTTTTGTTCATCCCTCTGTCTATTCAGCAAATGTTGATCCCTGTTTGCTAGACATTATGCCTCCCCAGAAGTTATAGCATCTCCACTTCAATTCTCTTAAGAGATAACCTGTATGTTCTTTGTTTTCTTATTTCTTATAGGTCTAGTTTATTCACGCACATGGCACAAGTGCACACAGGGCAGAGGACGTACAGTGAATGTTCCCTCACCTCCACATTCCTCCAGCTCCCTGCTCTCCTTCCAGGGGTGCTTTTGCATATTGCGTATATAAGCACATATATATATGTGTATATAGACACACGTTTTCAGTTCGCATGGCTTAATTTCTTTGGTCTAAAGTTGTCAGACCAGGGAACTCTTCCTTTGAACTACTCCACCAGTCAAGAGATAGCCATCCAGCGTTCCAGCCATTCTGTCTTGCTCCTTTCCAGGAAACTGTTACTTTGATTTTACTGTCTTGCCTTATAGAAAGAGACTGATGGTGTCTCTCTCCCCCAGAGTGACGGGCTACCTTCTGGGGTGCCAGTCTGAGACCCTCACCTGCCCCTGGTCTAGCTTTTTTCAGATCATTTCTCTGGGCCAGGAAGCCCTTTGGCTGCCTACAAAAAATCTTGGGTCACGTCTGATATCAAAGAATGGATTCTTTTCTCTCCCTCACCCAGCCTGTGAGCTGACACCCAGCACCAGGCTCCATGCCTCATTCCATGCCAGTGGAGCAGAGAGTTGGGATTTAATGTCATGTTTGGGATGTGTCAGCAGATATCATCTAAAATAAATGCTACTATAGTTTGGGAGTCCTGTGTCAGTGACACATTAAACAGCTGAAAATGTACACACTTGCACATTCACACATTCTCACACACACCCCAAGTTCAGGCTTCTCCTTGGACTCCTAGCTAGTGAGAGAGTAGAGGCCCTGTGCACAGGACATGAGAAGGGAGATCCCAGAAGGGACCTGTGGGCAAAACTGAGGCCCGGGAAGCTCAGCCCAGCCACACACTGGAAGATTCCCCATGGGCTCCTGTGCAGCAGGCCTGGGGTAGAGATCCCAGGTTCTTAGAACCCCGGTGGGAAAGATGCTTATGACATGAAGAGACTGTCACACAGCTGGACATCAGGCAGCCATAGGGAACATCCCTTTCTCAGGTTTTAAGTGGGGGCCCCTGGGAATTTGGTTGGGTGACTCATGGTATCCAAATTATCTCCATGAGGAGTCCAGCGGCTTAGACTGCAGGGCTGGGCACTGCTGGATTCCCCTGTGTCTTGTCCCCCGGAGCCCTAGAGTCAGGCCTGCGTGGCACGTGGGTGTGATGACCGGGCAGGGCCAGGTCAGAGTGGGCAGGGAGGGCTTGCTGAGTGAGAGGAGGTATGTGACCGCTCTCTGGCACCAGGTCTCACTGACTTTGGTTCTTTGCACTATTGTGACCTCCAGATTTTCAGCCTGGCGCTGTTCAGGAAGGAAGGACAGCAGGAAGAGCTTTCCATGAACTTGAGATATGGGAGGAGAGAAACACGTCAGCCACTCTGTGTTTGAATGGGCATTGCTCAGCTGGCCTAGGCTCTCTTTTCGTCCTTCACACCCCCTGTGTCCCTTCACATGCCTTTGACTCCAGGCAAATCGAGTTGCTTACACTTCCCTTATGTCCGCTACACGTTCTTGCCTTGAGCCTCTGTTCCTTCTTCCTGGATGTCCCTTCTCCAAATTCTGCCTCTTTTTCCAGACCCATGTTCTTTACCTTCTCCTCCAGGAGGCCTTTCTGGGTTGCCCACCTAGCCAGAGTCTTTGCCCTCCCTCCTGTTCTGTGATCACTTCGGGTCTTACAGTGGAGTTGCTTACATACATGCGATTAGACTGTAAACTCTAGGAGGGAAAGAGCTGTCTTTGGCTCTTTCTTGAGCCACCCCGACCCTGTCTGCTCTGTAGGGTGAGTATACAGATACTTCCACATGATGTTCTTTAGCAGGAAGAATACATAGAAGCCCTGTCCCTTAGACTGTCCCACTTGCCCTGGGCACACGGACACCCATGTTACCTGGGAATCAGTCCTGCTGTAGAGTCTCTTAGACTGGCTCTGGTGGGCTCTGCAGGTCTGGGGGTGGGTGCTTCCTAGCTTATGTGAGAATTCCAGGGTTGGCAGCCTCCCTGGCTGTGTCCCCTGCTGAGCCTGGTTTCCCCTGGTCCCTGCACAGCTTGATGACCTGTACTTGATCGCCATCTGCCATCGCCGGGGCATCAGATCACTGCGGGACCTAACTCCAGAACACCTGCCACTGCTCAGGAACATCCTCCGCCAGGGGCAGGTGAGTTGCTTCAGCAAACCACGTCGAAGCCCAGAGGAGTTAGACTTCAGTGTGTTCCCCGGGCTCCTTTCCTCACCCTTCCCAGAGTCTGTCTTGGAAAGGGCTGCTTCTCAGGCTCTGTAGGTTGATTCACAAGGCCCTGTGTCCCCTGTCTTGCCCTACTTTCCAGCTCTACTTCCTGCCACCTCTCTTTACCCTCAAGCTCCCCTTCCCAGCCTTTCTCCCAGCAGGTCCCATCTGGGCTGTGCTTCTGGCCTTCACCCCATAATCTCTTATCCTCCACATCCCAGCCCCTCTCCCTAGGCTCTCCTGTCTCGCTCACAACCACCACATTAGGCCAGAGCAGTTTCTTGGATATGCAGGCACATGACTTTGGCATGTGCGTCCACATGTACTTCCTCGTATAGATTGAGAGCAGACTCAACTCTGTAGCACGCAGTGAGAGCAGACTCAACTCTGTAGCACGCAGTGAGAGCAGACTGAGCTCTGTAGCACGCAGTGAGAGCAGACTCAACTCTGTAGCACGCAGTGAGAGCAGACTCAACTCTGTAGCACGCAGTGAGAGCAGACTGAACTCTGTAGCACGCAGTGAGAGCAGACTCAACTCTGTAGCACGCAGTGAGAGCAGACTGAGCTCTGTAGCACGTAGTGTTCTGGGATACTTTCTGTCTGGGATATTTGTTGAATCAAATGAAATCATAGGGGGCTGAAGGGAGCCCTGGCAGCAGGGGAAGTTGGGGGAAGTGTCTGGAATCTTGGCTTATGATCCTGGCCTGACATTTTGACCCTACCCAGCTGAGTGGCCTGGGGCAAGTCACTTTACCTCTCTGGACCTCAGTATCTGGATAGGCTCCCTTCTAAATCCACTATTCTATGTGATTGGGTCTCAGCCTTTTTCCCCACTCTGAAATGTGAAGCTTTGCCTACTTTGCCAGAGGCAGCAGTCAGAAGGATGCCCAGCCAGGAGAAAGGGCTACTCCCTTTGACCAGTGCTGCTCTGAGGCACCAGTGCAGACCCGGAGGAAGGCTCTGCCTGAACCCCAGCATTCCCTGCCACTGCACCACAGCCTGTCTTCCCCCTCCTCCCGTCTCGCCTGCCCATGTCAGACCCTTCTGGCTGCCCTTACCTTTTTGGGGTGATTCATTTCTGTTGTAGAGCAGCCCCTGAAGCCACAGATGACAGAGAATGATGTCTTCCTCTTGGGGAGATGACCTGCCCTAGTGGCCTGGGCAGCCTCACCTGCAAGCCATTCCTGCTTGTGTCTTGCCCTGTTGCAGAGGTCCCTGGGCAAGCTCTGAGGGAAGAAGACAGTTCTGGGGCACATGAGCCCACTGTGCAGATCAGGTCTCTTAACCTCAAGCCCTAGAGGCTCCTGAAGCTGGAGGCTGGTAGGCAAGACCTACCCCTGAGCAAGACAGGTGGAAGACAGGCAAAGGGAGCCTGGGCCAAAGTAGATGCTTTCCCTTTCCGAAAGGAGCTGAGACTTCCCTGGTCTGTTTGGGAGCAGCCCTCCCCCATCCCTTCTCCTTCACCGGAGTTCTTAGCACAGCTGCACCCCATCTCCACCTTGTCTATGCTGAGAGAGAGTGAGGCTTCCTCCCCCCACCCATGATTTAGTATGTGTGTATCAGTCATCCAGAGGAAGGGTGGTCCCCACAGTCTTGGGAATCTGGGCCTGCCCCTAGCCCTAGGCCTTCCTGGAGTCCCAGTGTCGTGGTCAGATGGGGTGAGGAACCCTGATCCAGGCCACTGCCTTTCCTTTGGGGAAAAGAGTCTTGACTTTGCTGCTGCCACCTGCCTTGGTGGACTTCCTAGAATGGAAGACAGAGGCTCCCAAGCAAACAGTGGGCAGAGAGCTGTCCGGAGGGTTCTTACTAGCTGGCCTGGGATGGAGAGGGGGAGGGTCTGGGTGGGGCATGGCCTCGGCTGTTGGGCAGCGGGATGACCCCTTGACTGCCCTCCCCTTCTCCTCAGGAAGCCATCCGGCAGCGCTACCAGGTGCAGGGAGACCGCCTGCGAGTGTACCTGCACTACCTGCCCTCCTACTACCACCTGCACGTGCACTTTACCGCCCTGGGCTTCGAGGCCCCCGGCTCAGGGGTGGAACGGGCTCACCTGCTGGCCGAGGTGATCGAGAACCTGGAGTGTGACCCCAGGCACTACCAGCGGCGCACGCTCACCTTCACCCTCCGGGCTGATGACCCCCTGCTCAAGCTCTTGCGGGAGGCCCAGCAAAGCTGAGTCAGCTTGGGGAGAAGAGCACAGATTGGTGGGATTTGGGGAGGGGTGGGGGTGGGAATTTTTTTTCTCCAAGTGAATTTTCTAAGAGCGTATTTGGTACTAAAGTGCTAGTCTCGGTGTGGCTAGACCGGTATGCCTGGCGTGTCCTGGGCAGGCAGGGGTGGGCGTGCACGCGTGGGCAGAACCAGTGGGAAGTCTCGAGGGACGGCCTCAGCTGCCAAGTGGAGCAGCCCTGGAAGGTGCTGAGCTTTGTCCAGACCCCTGTGCTCACCACCCGTGTCGGCTCCTGATTCTGCCTCTCCGTTTGCCTCCTTCCTGTCCTGCTGCCGCAGCCTCCCATCCCCCAGCTCTCCTTTGAGGAGTTTCCCCAAAAAACCAAACTCAGAACCTTTCAGGAAATTATCTGTAGAGCTTTTTGATGGCACTTCCTCCTTCCCTCCCCAGCAATGAGGTCACGCCTCCCGCCTGTGAGTCAGCCTTGTTGATCAACTTCTTGTTGACATGAGAGGGGACTGGTGCCTGGAAGTGGGAGGGTTTTAATAAGAATCACATGACACAAGCCTGAAAAGCCTTCACCTCCCTTATCTGGTCCGGGAGTCCTGGTCCTTGAGTTCTTTAGGCAGGAAGACAAAACAGACTCACTTGGAGCAGCCAGAAGATCAAGTGCAAAACAGTGTATCAGCAAGGCAAAGTGACACAGCTGCAGTTGCATACGGAGCTCTGAAGGGCTCGGTTCCAGGTGTGATCAGCACCATAGGCTCGTAGGGGCTTGAGACCAGGAAGGAACCTCAAGAGTACCAGAGGCTGATGACCAGTTAAGGACCCATCAGGGGCTCATCTGGGAGGGATGACATCTGCCACTGCTCCAGCAGAGCTGGGACGTGGCTCGCATATAAGAGCACACAAGTAAACAGAGGGCACTCCCTCCACACAGGAACAGTGCAGAAGCTCTCAGGGAAGGCAGGACGTTGGACTCTTAAGTATAGCAGAAGGAGGCCATGAGGCAGAGGCTCTTATTACTCTGCATCCACTGGCCTGAGAAGCAGGGTGTCTGGATTCAGAGTCCAGCCCCTATACTTGGAGGTGAGGCCGTCAGGTGGTAGCCCAGGTGCTGCCACATGCTCCAGGCCCACACTGGCTGTTGTGTGTTGTGGAGAGCCACACTTGCCCTCTGTGGCCCTGGGAAAGAGACTCTAGAAATGGCAAGGGAATGGAGTGTTGTAGTCAGAAAGCCATAGGGACCTGTTCCAGGCTTCAGGGAGCTCAGACGAGGCACAGCAAAGTGACAAGCCTCTCCAGTCTTCCCTAGCTCTCAGATTCAGGCAGGGTGGAGTCACAGCATAGGAACTGGTTCCAGTGGTGACCGAGCTGGGAAGGTACATCTCAGATGGAGTCAACAGGATCCATCTTGTGGCCGCCACACGTCTGACCGTTTCCTGGAGTAAAGCAAGTGCTCTTGTGGGCAGTGACACTGGCCATTGCTGGGGTCTTGGGGCAGAGGGCTGGACGGAAGTCTTCCAGAGCAGCTTCCAGCTTGCAGGGCTCCTCCCTGGGTCGCAGCTGTGTCCATTCCAGGTGCCAGGGGAAGAAGCGCCACTCTTCCCCTTTGAAAGCAGACGTGGTCCTGACAAGCAAGCACTGTCTTGGTCTCCAGCACTACAAGGAGTGAAGTGAAGCCCCCAGAACAGGCCTTCCCACTTGTGCCCCACCACCAGGCTTCTCAAGGGCCTGGGTCCACAGGCTCTCGCTGCCATCCGTTCCTTCCTGCCATGGAGGATGACTGGTAGGGATTTTATGCTGGATGAATACATCTGCAAAGAGGGAGGAGAGATGGGACAGACCAGGCTGGGGAGTCACAGAAGGCAGAGAGTGCCCGCCCAGGGCACAGTTCCTGGGGGACAGCACTGCACCCTGAAAGGTGTCGTGCTTTCCCACAGGGCTGGCCCACTCTTCAGGGAGAGCCTCTCTGGGATGGTGGCACCTCCACTCCTCTCTCCAGACCTCACCCCTTATTTTTATACCTGCAAAGACAAGTCTCTGCCTGAGGCCTGGCAAGGCTGCCCCTTCAGAGCCAGCCAGCACTCTTCTGCTGTGATCTCCACAGAGCTGGCCCCAGCCCCCCCTAGAGCCCAGCTCCTGGTCTCCTCACCCTCTATGCCTCATTCCATGAGGCTCAGCCAGGCCCTGTGCTGGAGGGGCGCTGGGTCGGCCACTATGCTGAGTACTGTTGAGACTGCAAAAGACATTCTCTATGTTTTTATAGGGTAATCTCTTCCATCAGACAGCTTGTCAAGGTAGCTTCATGTACATTGCCTCTTTTTATTTCTACTTGTAACTTAGTTTGTCTACCTTCCGCCTCCCTCCCCCTGCCCCTGCCCCGCTAAACTGAGAGGGCCTTGAGGCTAGGAGCTCTGTTTTAGTCATCTTTGTATCCCCAACACCTAGGATACAGTCTGGCTCAAAGCAACATTATAACACTTTATAACAGAGCAGATCATTCCATGGGACTCTCATCCTTGCATCAGTTTACAAAGAAGCAGACTCGGGGAGCCTTGTCCAGTGTTATGGAGGGGATGTCAGCTCCAGGAAGCAGAGTCTTCTGGCCGTTTGTTACCATCTGCCCAGGACCTAGGGCAGTGTATCACCTGTAGGAAGTGTTTGGTGCACCAGTGCGGATGGAGGAATGGAGCCAGGCTTTGAATCCAGGCCTCCTGGTTCTCAGGCCAGGGGATGCAGTGTAAGAGCCATGCTTTCCTCCTGCTATCACTCGAGCCCAACATCCTGTCTTCCCCGAGAGCTTCCTAACAAGGCACAATATGTGCAGCCCTACCTTGATGAAGTAGCACATGCCTGCCCCTCCCTGGCAGCGCGATAAGGTGGTCTTGTGTGCTTGTGTTTACTGGCGTGCCCACACATGCATGCCATGTCCCTGCTCTGCTGGAGCTGTGGCAGATGTCACCCTTCCTGGATAAATGCTGGACCTCTCCATGACTGGCTTTCAGCCAGCACTTGGCCTTCTTTCTTCCTGGCCTGGTTGGAGAAGGAAAGCAACAATCAGAAGCATGATGGCTGTCGTTTCTTGGCTTCTCCCCATTTGCCTCAAAGTTTCCTAATAGAGCAAAATTGCTGAGTGGTCTCTATTTGTCAACATGAGACTGAAAAAAACAACATTCCATGTCCCTTTTGAATACAGATCTCCAACTAAGAAACAAATCAAGAAATAATTACATACAAAGTGATATTTAAAAATGTTTCTCTTGTAATACTTCCATATCCCAAACATTTGAATATTCTATTGATGTAGGTCTGCCAAGTCTTCCTTCTCAGAAGGGACTGTCTGTATTCCAAATGTGTATATAATGTTAAAATGTCCTTTCTTTTATAAGAAGGTGATAATTAACAGTAATTGTTTTTAAAATATCCTTAGCAAAATATTGACAACCCTGAAATCCATGTCAACTTGAAGTCACCAAGTTTTAACCATTGTGACAGAAGAAGCAGGAACTGAATTGGTTTAAACTGTTTGAATTTCGGTTTGATTTAATAAATAGGTTTTGAGTATCTACCCTTTTTTTTTCCTGTAAGAAGCAGAGGTGGAGCTCATATGGAGCTTACAATTTTGTGAGGAACATGGGCATTAATTATAAAGTAATTACAAAACTGATGAGTGCCTTGAAGTTGAGGGGGCTATGAAGGCTTAAGCCAAAAGGAGCTAAACCTGTAGGCTAAAACTTTTTTGTTTTTTTAAAGATGTAATTGTTTTGGCAAATAAAAATTGAATATATTTATGGTATATAACATCATGTTTTGATGCATGTCTACGTTGTGGAATTGGTAAATCAAGCTAATTAACATATATGTATTACCTCACATACTTATGTTTTTGTAAATTGTGTGAACATTTAAAATCTGAGGTAGTACTCCATTGTGTATATATATAAAAAATTAAAATCTCTCTGAGTGATTTTCAAGTATATACTTTGTTATTAACTATAGTCACCATTGTTGCACAGATCTCCTGAACTTATTTTTCCTGTCAAACTGTAAGTTTGTATCCTCTATCTCTGTTGCCCCCACCCCAAGCCCCTGCTAACCACCCTTCTCTCTGCTTCTATGAACTAGATGTTTTTAGGTTCCATACATAAGTAAGATCATGTAGTGTTTGTCTTTCTGTGTTCTAGGCTAAAACTTGATAACTGTCATCCACAGGCAAGCACAAGCAAAGGCCCAGAAGTTAGGGAGATCGAGCTGAGTATGGCTGGGACTTACAGCCGAGCTTCCAGCATGGGTGTGCACACACAGAACACTAGCCATTTTCTTTCAGAACTGTGATGAAGAAATAAAAGCCAAGGCTAAGAGGAAATCTCATACGGTTCTGTTCTCCCCTACTTGGGAAGCAGAGTGGCCCCATGGCTCTAGCATAGAATATGCGCCATAACCAAGTCTGACCTTAGGCAAGTTACATAACTGCTCATGAAATAGGAGTGATAATAGCACTTCCCCTAGAGGGTTTTGGTGAGGATTAAAAATCAGAGAATTTTGTGGGACATAGTATTCACTCAGTAAATGTTGGCTACTATTTCTCTGCTCTGAGAGTGACCAAAAAGGATGGAATCAGAGATGTCTGGGCTGGATATTTGCTATGGCCTGAATGTTTGTGTCCCTCCCCAAATTCCTATGTTGAATTCCTAACCCCCAAAGTGATGGTATTAGAGATGGGGGCCATTGGGAGGTGACTAGGGAGTGAGGGTAGAGCCCTCCTGAATGGGATGAGTGCCTTATAAAAGAGGACTCACCCTTCCTCCATGTGAGGTTAGAGTGAGAAGGTGACCATCAAATGAACCAGGAAGTGGGCTGCTGGCATCTTGATCCTATACTTCCCAGCCCCCAGAACTGTGAGAAATAAATTTCTGTAGTTTATAAGCCACCCAGTCTGTATTTTGTTATAGCTAACTTAATGGACTAAGGCAGTATTAAAAATAACCTCCTGATCAAAAGGGCTGTGAAGTCCTAGACTATACAGCAGAGGCATGGCAACCAAGAGACTTTAAGGATAAAAAGCAAGCCGTAAACTTTCTTTGATAGATTTGGTCCTAAACAGAGGCAGGGGCTGCATGCAATGACTTCTCAACATCTCTTTCAGCCTAAAGGTTCCTGAAATGCATCTCAGCTTTGGCCTTCTGGCAGGTTTCTAACACCACAGCAGTGACGTCCCTGCTACTGAGAACCCTGGGAACAGCCCGGCTCCATGCCCCAGCCATATAAATCTGATAAAAATAGGAGCTGAAATACCATCTCAGAGTTGCTATTTTTAAAAGCATCTGAGATGAGATGTTGGATGGGGTTTATTTCTTCCTCAAATGGCATCTTGCTGTTCCCCCTTTCTGGTGGGCAGGATGCTAACGTGGCACATGTGAGGGACAGGAGCCAGAAGCGGAGCCAGAAGCCTGTGAGGCACATTTGTCGAGCGGCTCCATGGCTGCTGCTCACACCTACTCCTGCCAAGGAGGAGCTGCAGGGCCAGGGAGGGCTTCCCAGGTCTAGATGCACCTGCACCTCTCCCACACCGCTTTCTCCTGTCTCCTCTGCTCCTGAGGCTGCCCTAGCAGAGAGGTGTCCCGCTACTTCTTCCACAGGAGAAACACAAGAGAGATAAAAGGGAGGCAGAAGAAATGGGGACAGAGGTGGCATGGCTCAGAGGGGGACTCAGACTTGTTCCTCAGGATGCCTTGGCCCCACCCTGGCACAGCTAATCTCCAAGAGGAATAATCCCAGGAGCCCTGCTTGTCCCATCACATTGCCTCTTGCTGAGCAACTCATAATGTCTTGTAGATGGGCCAAAGGGGTGCCGTGGAGTCGAGGGGCTCCAGAATCCAGTGCCTGCGATCAAAAAAGCATGAGGAAATAATAAGAAGAAAAGCACCAGAATTGCATCCCTCCTGCCCCACAGATGATATGGCTTCTAGGCAGTGAGCTAAGCTTCTGGCTATGCTGTTAAGAAACTGGGGGGAGAGATCATGAGTAAGCACGAAGTGGCCTTAGGGAGGAGATCAGAATTACAGTTAGCTTCTGGGCACCCGGCAACCAAGCCTGGGATAAGCTGGGGGCGGGAACCTGAATACAGCTTATAGGTTAGAAGAGGCATTCCATTCGCATTATACAGCACACGCTTACATAGCAGGTTATACTTTCAGAGCAAATTCACATCGGTCGCCTGATTTAATACCAACAATAGCCCTTTGAATAAGCATAGTTATTTCCTTTTTTTTTTTTCTATAAGAAAACTAAATCTATTTAGTAGCAGAGGCAGGGTTGGAACTCCGGTCTCCAGGAGCAAAAGTTGGTTCTTAAGTTCACTTTCCTGGCAGAGTGAAGTTTACATGGTTCATAGAACTGCAAACTGTGTTTAGATCTAGTTCATCAAATAGGCAAGTTTAGAGGCTAGGCCGATTCTTGGATCAGCTCTGCCAGACACACTTTGTCACTGAGGGCAGTTGCTTAGACTCTCTCTGGGCCAGTGTTCCTATCTGTAGTACAGGAAGGATCTTCCCTCTCCCTCATGGCTTGCCCAGAGCAGGGACTTAGTCATTGTGTTCTTCATACCCAGCTGAATTCCAGGTCAGGAGATGATATGCAACAAATATTTGTTGAATAAATTCTTGACTGGTTAAGCCAAAGACACCATCCAAACAAAATTAAGTTAGACATTGGTGAAATGCCAATGCAAGGCATGATTTAGGATGGAACACAGCCACCTGTGGAAGAACTTGGAGGCAGACTCTCCTCACTTCACTCATGCAGAGCAGAGCTTCCTGAGTTACAGGTTCTCAACAGATAAGCCCTCTGGCTTCAGCTGTATCAGGCTTTGAGTTGCCACTTCTCTGCCCCTTGCAGATACCGTCAGTTACTCACATCTTGCACTTAGTCACATCCTGTCCTGCCTTATTCTTGATGAGAGTCCACTGTGAGCCCTCTCTCTGCAGCTGGATGGTAAGCTTATTGGGGACAGGAGCTGGGTCCCCAGCACTGGGCCATTCACATTAGGGCTCAGTAAACACTGTGCTGACCTATGAAAGGGGCTGTGGATTGTCCTGCAGGGTGACTTCTGTTCTCCTTCAGCCTGGGAAGTTCCCAGGTTTACTTGGGAAATGCCTGGACCGGAGGAACCAGGGTCAGAGGCAGGATGCCTGGCACCTTCAGTAAGGAATGCAAAGTGAGAAGCCAAGAAGAGTCACAAGTGGGGGGTGCAGAGGAAGCAGTTTGGAGGCCACAGGCCCAGACCAGGGCAGAGGAAGGGCAAGGGCCCGAGTCTTTGTCCAGGGCACCTGGCTGCCTTGCGTGCGTGGGGGATAGGAAGGAACAAGGCCCTCCATGTCCCCTGCCTCGGTTTCCCCGGCGAGGGAATGGCACGGTTCCCGGCGCGGGACAGCAGAGAACCCTTCCTTGGGTCTCATCGTCCCGCAGTGTGCAGAGGCTGCGCTGGGCATACCCGTCCTGGCGCCGCTCACAGGCAGCGCCTCCCTGGCTCTGCCTCGCCCCATCCGGCCTCCTCTTCCGCTCCTCGGCGCCCGGCGCCCCTGCCTGCCTCCCTCGGCCTCGCAGACGTCCACGCCGACCCGGGCCGGCCGCGGCGCGGCTTCGCCCCCGCCCTCCCCCGCGCGGCGCCGGCTCGGCGTGTGCGCAAGCGTGTCCGGCCCCTTCCCCGCCCCCGCGGGCCGCCCCCGCCCTCCCCGCAGGCGGACTCGCCCGCTCCCAGGCCGGCCCTGCGCCGGGACCCGCCGGCCGAGGAGCCGTCGCGCCGCGCCTCGCCTCGCCTCGCCTCGCCGCCGGGCGCGCGTAGCGGACTGGAGCCGCGCGGACCTGCCCCGCCCGCCCGCCCGCGAGGGTGAGTACGGCCGCTCCGGGCCCCAGCCCCGCGCCGCGCCTTCGGGGTGGTCCGGCCCAGCACGTGGGCGCAGCGCGGGTCGGGGTGGGGCGGCCACAGCCCTGGGGAGCTGCTTCCCGGGGTCCCTTTCCCTGGACCACATTTTCGCGGGAAGCTCGATTCTCTTCGCTCCCTTGGAGTGAGCAGGAAGGACAGTCCTCCTTCCCGGAAAGTTTCTCCCCCCGCAGCCCTGCGCCGGGCTGAAGAGGCTTCCCCACCTCCAGCATCTTCTGAGTGATGGTTTCTCCTCCCACAGCTACCCCCATCAAGTCCAGCACACGTGGGCTGGCCTTGCTGGAGGTGACAGGCTTTGCAGGGTCCATCTGTGTTCAGGAGTCGCAAGGTCGCTGAGCAGAGCCCAAAGGTGCCAGCTGGAGGCTGGCCCTGCCCAGGGCCCTAGGGCCACGTGGTGGGGGTCCTTGGGCCTAGGCCACTGTGCCTCAGAGCTGCCTGGGCGGCGGGCAGTGCGGAGAGTGGGGTTGGGGGATGGTGGGCTAAAGCTGGGGGCAGAGCCCCTGGGCTCAGCTGTCAGCTCTGGGTGACTTCTTGGAGCACTTGCTGGCAAGGACCTCCCAGCCAACCCAGAACAGCCAACATGTCGGCCAGCACTGCCCCCTCCATTCCGAGTCCTGGGGGAGTCTCGGTCTGTGTGGTGTGAGGCCTGACCTGCTGTGGGGGCTTCTTGTGTTCCCCAGACTGCTCCTGAGGGCCTGGCTTAGGGGACACTGCCAGATGGCTGGGGGTGTAGACAGTTTTGGGTGCCCAGCTGCGCCCTGCCTAACCTCAAGGCTACCCACAGGCTGGCACCCCCACCTCAGGCTTCTAGCGACACCGTGCGAGCAAGGCGCAGCCTGGAAGCCAAGCTTAGGCAGACTTATTCTTTGCGGGACCTTGGGAACCGGCCTGGTATGGGCTGGGGCACAAGGACACAAGAGGCGCAAACTAGTGCCACTGTCTTGTGAGCTGGGCAGGACAGCGGCACAGACCCTGCCCTCCCACCTCCTCCTCTAGGCCCTGGCCCTGCCAGGGAGATTTTAAATGAGTTGATATGTGTTATTGCTTTGAAAGGTGCCTGGTGGAGGAAAAACTATGTACATGTTTGCTGTTAGTAATATTTCCCCCACACTCTACTCTCCAAAGCTGCCTTGTGGTTGTAGAAAGGGTGCTGGGAGGTGCCAGCTGTTTAGAGCCTAGAAATCAACTGTGGGTTTTTGCTTGCTGGGGGCTGGTGTGGGAATGCCTTGCCCAAGCCGCGGTGGCCCAGGTTCCTCCGATGCATTTCCTGCGCTGCTTCTGCTCGCACTCCCAGAGTGCTCTTGGGCCCTGCCCCCTGTCCTAGGCTGCCCCGTGGGCCCTGGGCTCCATCAAGAAGTGGAGGAGATCCGAGAGTTGGGGCCAGCGTCCCAGACTCTAAGATGACACGGAGGTTAGGCGGTGGGTGTAGAAGTTAGAAAAGTAAATTAGGAGTCATCTGCTTGGACTTTGGACTGAGAGAGCATATTTAGGTTGGGAGTGGGTTGCTGCTCAGAGACAACAGGGCCTCCCCGTGAGTTGAGGGCCCAGGCTGAGGAAGCCCGTGGCGCCTTCTGGGCCGCCTTCCCTCCCTCCCTCACCCCCTCCCCTACCCGGAGCAGTGACTCACTCCCCACTCCTCAGAAACAGTGCTGTGGCCTCTCCACCCTGCTGGCCCTTTTAGACTCCTAGGATCCAGTTTTCTGGGCAGAACCAAGAATCTGCTCCTTTCTGGAATTGTAAGAAATCCTGGAAAAGCCCTCCCTCCCTTCACCAGGTAGGAACAGAGAGTCCAGGCCCCCTTTCTGTGCTCCATCTTGAGCTGTGGTCGCTCTGTAGTCACCCTGCACTGGCTGGGGTCTCCGAGTGTCTCCTCAGAGGCTGCAGCAGAGGTTGTTCCAGTAGAGTTGTGAATTCCTCCTCTCAGGGTGGCTCAAAAGTTTGTACCGTCCATTGCAGGGAAGGGGTCACCTTGCCACAGACTAACACAGCGAGCTTCATGCCTGCCAGGCTACAGGCCTGGGCTGACGGGGAGAGGAGTCAGCAGAAGTATCCATGGGGGGTGGAGGGTCCTCGGAGGTGGGCCCCGGACGCCGGAGAGCTGGACAGTCAGTGGTGAGGGGCACCCTGCGCTCACGGCACCTGCTCAGCCACGCGGGCGAGTTCGACCTCTCCCTGCTGCTGGCGGCTGCTGTTGCTTGTTCCTCTCGCCCTCAGGACCCTCCTCCTCAAGACCTGGCGCCTTGCCCCGAAGCTTTTGGTTTCCATGAGGAAATGGCGATGGCAGGCAGACTGGGGGACCATGGTCATTATTTCCCCTCTCTCCTTTGTTGCCGCCTTCCCAGAGGTGTTCAGTGCTTCTGTGTGAGTGTTCTGGACGCCCCTGCATGGGCACCTGGCTGTCTTTGGCCTCAGAGAAACCCCGACCCCTATTACACACCGGGGTGTGTAGGGGGTTGTCTTCATGCTACAGGTGGAGACTCTGGCCGGATGCAGCCTCCAGCGGGAGCAGCGGCACGTGCTGCCCAGGCCCAGCCACATGCAGTGGGGCTTCTGATTGGAGACCCTGAGCCCGGGGGGCTGCACTCCACCAAGGGGCTGCCAGAGCTGTTGCTTTCCAGAGCGAGGAGGGTGTGAGTGTCCAGAGCTGTGGCTTTTCTTTTGGTCCCTTGCCTGGGACAAGGAGACCCATATCCAGGCCACAGCCCCATCTCTGCCCCTGCCCCCAGACTGCCCTGCACAATGACGATGTGATGGTTCTAGACTCTGGAGCCCTGGGCTCTGCTCCTGGCCCGGCAGGGATGAAGGTGCGGCTGCTCGGGCTGAGGTGAGGTGTGGGTCTCGCTAGGCCCTCAGTTTCCCATCTGGCCTTGAGTGCGAGGAGGGCCTGGCTACAGAAGCCCAGTCACAGCTGGGATCGTAGGATAATCCCTTCTCCCCACCTGAGCTCATTCAAGGATTTTGCTTTCCTGTTTAGAGGAGGCAGCTAGGAAGAGTCCAGGGACCAGTTTGGAGGGTGCTGGGCCAGCACACTGCTGTGTTTCTGCCTTGGGTCTAAACCTTCCTCCAGGGTGCGGGTTCCAGGCACTGCAGTGATGCTGCTGTGTCCTGAGTCTGCCCTGTGCCCTCTGCCAATCACAGCATGGGTGGACATCTGTCCTCATAACAGAAAGGTCTTAGCAAATAACAAAAATAGTTACTGCTTATCAATCAAGCACTTTTAAAAGGCTGGCCCAATACACTTAAAAGAAAAAGATGTGCTAGACACTTTACTACACTTCATGTGAACCTCACACCAGTGGGCCTATTATTAACCACTTCGGTACGGCGCTCACCGGCCGCGAAGCCTCGCCCACAGCCGGCACTCCCAGTCCGCACGGTAGTGTGTGCTGTGCATTGACGACGCATCCGTTTTGCTCTTGTGTGATGAGGAAAGCTGTAGAGCACTGAAAGCTTGTTTTACTTTACAGGCAGCTTTAGGAAAATAACTAGAAGA
>VBSM01000335.1:3030634-3055218 GCA_008086735.1 Cheirogaleus medius | reverse complement strand
TTCTTCCACCTGTTTACATCCTCTGCTATTTCCTTCCTCAGTGTTTCATAGTTCAGGGAGAGGGAGATTTGAGTGTGTTTATGGGTCAAAGACAGCAGAGAAGGAAGGAGATGGAAGACACAGGGCTGAGGGGGCATTGATGAGAAGCGATTCTGAGAGGCGAGGACAGGTTTCTTGTGTCCAGTTGGAGGGTTAGAGGGAAGAGGAGTGGTAGGCAAGCCTAGAGCTGGCAGGCAAAGGGCAGGCAGCTCCAGGTTTTCCCTACAGAACTGAGGGATCGTTTGACTGAATGTTTGTTTAAGATCACAGAACTAGGCTGGGCGCGGTGGCTCACGCCTGTAATCCTAGCACTCTGGGAGGCCAAGGCGGGAGGATAGCTCAAAGTGAGGAGTTTAAAACCAGCCTGAGCAAGAGCGAGACCCCTTCTCTACTAAAAATAGAAAGAAGTTATCTGGACAACTAAAAATATATAGAAAAAATTAGCTGGGCGTGGTGGCGCATGCCTGTAGTCCCAGCTATCCGGGAGGCTGAGGCTGAGCCCAGGAGTTTGAGGTTGCTGTGAGCTAGGCTGACGCCATGGCACTCTAGCCCAGGCAACAGAGTGAGACTCTGTCTCAAGAAAAAAAGATCACAGAACCAGTAAGGAAACCTAGGCTTCTGCCCCCCTCCCTCCCCATCTTCCCAGGCCCCCTCTCTGGAGCATTCAGCCATATCCCTTTGATGGCTTCAGGGGCCCTGAGGCATCAGTCTCTGCCCCAGGGGGTTTCTAGTTCTTTTAGTCCAGCAGGTGCCGTTGTGTCTCTCTGTGTTCGGCTGTGAGTGCTGGGCCAGCATGAAGCATGGTTCCTGCCTCCACAGGGCCATATTTCTTCCCCACGTGCCCCAGGTTCTGCCCTTTGGTGAGTTCTGTGGCAGAGCTCACCAGCTCACTTCGGCTAGGGACATCTTGGTTCTTGGCAGAGCGCCAAGCAGGCAGATAGTCTTCCTGCCTGGGTTAGCTGTGCCCTGCAGGTTGCTGAGCTGGTCTTCTTGGCAGCTGGTCATAGGCAGAGGCTGGTACACCTTGGACGTGAATGGATCAGATGCCTGCTGTCCCACCCGGGCACCCTACTGTGACTTTCCCTGCCCTTTCCTACCTGGGAGCTCCATCAGCAATGTGGGAGAGATCCCTGCCAGGAGAGGCACCAAGTTGTCCCAAGGCCGCAGCCAGCCTGAGGAGCCCTGGGATGCCAGGGCCTCTGAGCAATCCTCTGGACCCCACAAGGGGAGGGCCGGGCTCGCTAAAGCCCTGATTGGGTCTGTTGGAGCAAGCCCTAAGACTAGCCAGTCTGCGCAGCACAACACCAGCCAGTTTGGGAATAAAGACAAGACAATGCAGGACTTTACTGGGGAAGAGGTCAAAGAAGGGTTAGTTGTCTTGTTGCTCAGGACTGGTCAGAACAGCTCACCTCTGACCCAAAGGTCTCTTCCCCAGAGGTGGGCCCAGAGGGTGGAACAGCATGCTCTGTGTGATGTTTCCATCTTGGCTGCTTGTTGGACACAGGGGAGGTGGGTCTTTTATTGTTCTGCTTTTTACCACTAATGCCTGGGCCCCATCCCTAACCGATTAAATAAAAACCTGGGAGAGTGGGTCCTACACATCTGTGTATTTATAAACTCCTCAGGTCATTCAATGCATTGTGCAGCCAGTGCTGTGGCCAGCTGATTTAACGGGAGATGCAGTGAACTCTGCTCATGGAAGGGAGACTGAGAGAAAGGAGGGAGGGTGAGAGAGGATACAGCTCTTGAATCCGGAACGTTAGAGCTGCAGGATCCTAGGGCAGAACTTTGCAACTCCAGGTGTGGTCCAGCCAAGCAGCAGGGCCCCTGGCAAGCTGGCTGGAATGCAGGTCCACGGAGCCACCATGCTGGCAAGTCAGGGTGTGCACAGCGAAGTTTGGGAAGTCGGTGTCGGATCCTTCAGAGAGTATCCAGGCTGTGGAACTCCTGGGGTGCTGGGTAGATCAGTTGACTCAGAATTCCTAGGTGTAGTACTCAGACACTCATCTTTTAAAAAATGTTTTTTAAGTACCCCAGGTGATTTTCTTGCTCAACCATAGTCAAGAACACCCGCCTTGGTCAGTGCTTCTAGACTGGAAGGCGAATCACCGGGATCGTGTTCAAATGCAGTCTGACTTTATACATCTGGAGGAGGCCAAAGATTCTGCCTTTTTAATAAGGGCCCTGTGATGCCCATGCTGCTGATCTCATGTATTTTGAGCAGCGGGGATCTATTAGACTGATGTCCCAGTTTGATAGCAGGGCAAACTGCAGGTCAGAGCAGGAGGCATGGTCATCCACAGTCACCCTCCTATGTGCTGGCAGCAGGCTGGGGGCTGGGGCTAGAGTTGGGAGCAGGACAGACCCCAACCCAATCCTCATGGGCATCTATCCCAAAGGGGGAGACAGACAAAAAGCAAACATGGGTAACGAAGCTAATCACAGATCGGAGAAGTGCTGTGAGCGAGACAAGAGGGCCACGTGGCAGGGCATGGCTCCGAGGCCGCTGTGGGCATAGGGAAGGCAGCCGCTTCCAGGACAGCTGTCAAGGGAGTTACTAGAACAGTGACTGTAACTGGGGACGTCTGATCACAAATCTTTCCTTACTGGACAGGGCCATTCTCCATCCCCTCTGGGGCTTGGGGACAGGTGCTACTGACCCTGCTGGGGAGTCTGACCTGGTCCCTGCCTGACTCCTCCAGCTCAGGACTCTCATTCTGTAGTGTTTGTGGACTTGGAGTGGGCCCTAGGGGTGCCGTGATGGGGAGCAGAGCATTGACTCATAGGACGGTGTTCAGGACCTTTGATCTGTGATATGCAGCATAGACAGGCCTCTGTGCAGATGCTCCCTGCCCCTGAGAAATAACTGAAGGTTTTTTATTTATCCCCAGAGAGTACAAACATCAGGGCTTCCCTCCCTTTCCTGACTAATAGGAGTTACCTGGGCTGCTTGGGCACATGCCTGCCCCAGGCAATACCTGGGTTGCTGGAGACAGTGCCCAGAGAAGGGCCCAGGTGATTCTTTGGATCCAGATCATTAGGGAAACATGATGTGGATGTTAGAAACTGGACCTGGGCATCTTCTGCCTCTTTGTGTGGCTGTGGAAGCTGCAGGAATCTCCTCTACAGTGACTCAGCAGCATGTCCCTGGCGGAGTTGGTGACCTTTAGGAAGCCTCTGCCTGCGTGCATGTAGCGGCTCACCCTTCCCATTGTGCGCCCTTCCCTCGCCACCTCCCGACTCCTCCTGGACCAGCCAGACCCTCCTGGCTACCTGCGCCCCCCATTCAAACTCCTTCGCTGAGTTACTGTCGGCTTGGGGGTGAGGCTTGGGCGCTGTCTGCGTTTGGTCCGGGTCTGGAGGGTTAGAGGAGCCTCGTGAGCCCATGGAATAGCCCACCTGGACTCTGGCCTCTGGCCCACGTGGATGTGTTAGGTGGAGTTGGGGGGAGATTAAGGATGGAGAGGTGGGCGGTAGCCAGCCCAAGGGATGCCTCAGATGGTGGAGAATTGGGAAACTTCGGTTGGGTAAAATATGAATCAATCCCTCACAGTTAGCTTTTGTGTCAACAGTGGGCAGATGTAGCCATCTGCTGTCCAGAGAGGGCCCTTCCTAGGTCAAAATGTGGAAGAGGACAGTGAGAGAACCACATCAGAGAAGCTAGAGCAGGTCAGCCTGGCTCGAGACCTAGTCCGTGAGGACGCTGCCCTTTGCGGAGTTAGCAGAGTATCTAGGGTGAGAAAGGACACTCTGGGGATGGCCCCTTAAAGGCAGCTTTGTGCTCTCTGGAGGAGGGGCGGGCTGGATGGTGGGTGTGTCCTGCTCCAGTGTCTAGGCAGGAGTGTTGTGGAGCTGACCAATGACACCTGTGACTCCTACCTCCTAGGTGGCTCGAGGCAGCCGGGATGACAGCTCTCCCCAGGAACCCTGCTGCCTGCTGAGGAACATGATCAGCAAGTCCCGTGAGTGTTGTACAAGAGCCCCCCACCCTGAAGGACAGGCTCCAGAAGCAGTCTTCAGCAGCATCCTGGGATCCTGGGGGCTGTGGAGGGACAGATGGGGAGCCGGGGCCCCCTCTCTTCATCTTGAAGGACAGCGGACACTTAGGTCCACGCCCTGAGCCTGGACCAGGAGGGGGCCAGGGATGGATCTGCTTGAGTTGGGGGTTGGAGGGGCCCAGAACGGGGCAGGTGGGAGGGTGGGCAGGGGCTGTATCTGCCTGTCTCTGCCTCCAGCTCCTCTGTGCATGTGCCCTGCAGGCTGGAAGCTGCTGGCCATGCTGGCTCTGGTGCTGGTCGTCATGGTGTGGTATTCCATCTCCCGAGAAGACAGGTATATGGAGCTGTGAGTCAACTTCCATGTCCTTCCATCAGTTCTTCTCAGGCTTAGGGACGAAGCATCGTGGGTTGCGGGACCTAGTAGGACAGCCAGGGCATGGCCTCTCGCCTTCAGCTACTGGTGCGGATCCTTTTGTGGGGCTCGCGTGGGCTCTGGGATGACTCCCCTGGGCCCTCACAGGGAGAGCAGGGGCAGGAAGAGCCGGATCTCAGTGATTTGTTTCAAAGTGAAACTAGGCTGAGACGACTTTACACAAGTCCTTCTCCAGCACTTGGGACCTTGTGCCATGGGAGGCTGAGACTCTGCAGCGCTGCCCTGGGCTCCTGGGTCTGACTGGGCCTCCCGCCCCTCTCCTTTTCTGTCTCCAGTTTTTATTTTCCCATCCCAGAGAAGAGGGAGCCGTGCCTCCAGGGTGAGGCCGAGAGGAAGGCCTCTAAGCTCTTTGGCAAGTAAGCACCGGAGGGTGGGGGCAGGACATGCAGTGAGCGGGGCCCGAGGGGTTCACAGCACGGGGCCTCATGCTGGCTAGAGCAAGACCTGGGTTAGGTGGAGCCAAGAGGGAAGGGGAGCCTTCTAACATCAGTCAGGGCCCTGACCCTGCTTCTTGCGTCAGGATTAATTCCTTTCTTATTCCCACCGTGCTCTCACCTCTCGCAGCTACTCCCGAGATCAGCCCATCTTCCTGCAGCTTAAGGATTATTTCTGGGTCAAGACACCGTCTGCCTACGAGCTGCCTTATGGGACCAAAGGGAGTGGTACGTTCCCGCCTGGCCCACGGGAATGGTGGGCTCACGTTGGCCACACTGCTTCCTGTTCTTTGTCATCCATGGCCCCAGTGCCCACATTCTGAGCTGGGGGGTGGCGGGGGAACAGCAACCAGGACTCTGAGGACAGTGGAGGGAGGGCAGTTAGCCTGCAGAGCACCAGATGTCGGGCCAGCCCCTCCATCGGTTCTTTCTGTAGAAGACCTGCTCCTCCGAGTGCTAGCCATCACCAGCCACGCCGTGCCCGAGAGCATCCAGAGGTAAGGAGAGCTCCTTCTGCCCTAGGCCAGGCGCCTTCTCCTCCTTCCTGCCCTGGTGTGAAATAGTCACGGCCTGGGCATCAGGTGCTGAGCAGGCAGAGGCTGCTGAGGGTGTCAACAGCAAGGAGCCCTGCAGAGGCGCACCCCATGTGCCTTCTCTCCTCTCCGCCTCTCTCCCCTGCTCTGCTCAGGTTCCTCTTCCTTTAGGGCCCAGGGCTGCAGAGCCAGCATGGCCATCGGCAGGACCACTGGGGACCAGGGGCTGAGGGGGGCTGGGCACCGATCCCGAGATGGGCCCCAGGCAGAGGCAAAGCAGCAAGGATGAAGTGGAGCGGGGTTCCTCTGGGTTTGATCGCCCCTCTTCCTGTGGCAGCCTCAAGTGCCGCCGCTGCGTGGTGGTGGGGAACGGGCACCGGCTGCGGAACAGCTCGCTGGGAGACGCCATCAACAAGTATGATGTGGTCATCAGGTGTGTGCCCATCTCCTCTTACTTCTGCTTGGGAACTGGGTGTCCCAAACGGGGCTGTAGACGGGCCCAGGGGGCTGTGGTGATGGGCATCCTCCTCCCCCTGTAGATTGAACAACGCCCCAGTGGCTGGCTATGAGGGCGACGTGGGCTCCAAGACCACCATGCGTCTCTTCTACCCTGAATCTGCCCACTTTGACCCCAAAGTAGAAAACAACCCGGACACACTTCTTGTTCTGGTAGCTTTCAAGGCGATGGACTTCCACTGGATCGAGACCATCCTGAGTGATAAGAAGCGGGTAAGTGGGTGGACTTGGGGGGACAGGGACCTGGGGATGGGGACACTGCCCGAGTCAGGACCTCATACTCCATGACATCTGCCTTGCAGTCCTAAAGAGCTGGTGAGGGGACGGCATGACCCGGGCTCCCAGCAGTCAGGCCTCCTGCTGAGGGTGGTGTTCTGTTGGGCTTCTGACCAGCCTCCCCAGCAGCTGGGCTACAGGCCCACAGGAGTCAGGTGGTGGCAGCGCAAGCACCCACGCTTGATGGATATCTGGGCCAGGAGAGCAGCCAGAGTGTGTGTCTGCCTGTGAGGAACCTGGGAGCGAGGACCCTCCAGCAGCCATCTCCAGGCAGGGCAGGTTAGGACAGCGAGGTCCGTGCCCTGACAGACCCAGAAAGAGCGAACATACCACTCTGCCCTCCACTCTAACGCTGAGCCATCTGAGCTGGCATTTTTGCTATGTTTAGACAGCCTAAGACTCGAGCCTCTGCCTCCTGTTAGGGTGTCCTTGGAGAGGGGCCATGACTGGACCCTATGCTCTACTCACCTGGTCACCCAGCCTCCCTAGGGGTGCCCTTCCTGCTCTCTTTCCCTGGTCTTCTCCTCTGGTCTCCCTCCTCAGGCATACACTGCACCTCCTCTCCTCTCGCCCTGCACTCCCGAAGGCCTCCGCCACCTCCTGGACTCCATCCTGGCTGAAGGCCACTGGGTTGGACTTGAGAAACATGTCTTCACCTTCTCTCTCTCCCTTCTGACTCCATCTTCCTAGGTGCGAAAAGGTTTTTGGAAACAGCCTCCCCTCATCTGGGAAGTCAACCCCAAACAGATTCGGATTCTCAACCCTTTCTTCATGGAGATCGCGGCTGACAAGCTGCTGAGCCTGCCAATGCAGCAGCCACGAAAGATCAAGCAGGTGATGATTGCTGGGCACGGGGATGCCAGGCCTGAAGGTCGGGGTCCTGGGCGGGAAGCACGTGGGACATCCCTGTAGGCTTAGGAAGCCATGGAAGGACCCCATGAGAGGGGACAATAATAATAGCAAGACAGCAGCTTGCATTCGACCTCTGGGAACACACCTCTAATCAAAGATAGGCTTGTTAGCTTGCTGCGGCCAGCGAGAGGCACACTTTGGACAACTGTGGGGCATCTTCAAAGTGGGGACAGGGGAAGGGTCTGTGTCCGGTTTGGGGGCTAGAGTGAGAGGATGGCTTTGGCCAGCGCCGGTCAGATTCTGTAAACCGGGGAGCTGCTCAGTCTACTGGTCTCGTCCATGGAACAGCTTGAGCCCATGTAGAGTTACTGTTAGGTACTTGGTCTGTGATCCTATCTTGGAACATATTGGTCTGAGTGAGTTAAAAGAGTTTGTGCTTCAACGTTTGTCTTGCGTGTCATAGTTTGGTACAGTGTGTCAATTCTTGGGAGTCATGATGCATCTATGCAAGTTATGGTTTTGATTTCAGTGCCCTGGTGGTCTTCAGCTGGTGGGCTTTAACCCACTTTGTAGCTTCCCAAGTTCTTCCACACGCATCTGGAGCCCCTCAGGGAAACGAGGTAGATCACACAGATGGCTATGCCGCTGCCTGCGTTGGTTTGGCCGGTCAGCCACTCGGAGCCTTGGTTTCTTGTCTGTATGGTGGGGATGCTATCTGTACTGACCTTTGAAGGCCATTGTAGGATTTAAAGAAACAATTGTGTAAAATACCTCTTATGGAGATCAGCACACAGCGCCTGTTCCATAAATATTTGACAGATTTTGAACAAACTATTTTATGCTTTGCTGAACATCCATGTGTGAATTTAGCTGTACACGTTGAATGCCTGCTTTTGTGACTGGTCAGTGCTGGGCCCACGTCTGCAACTTGGGGAGTAGGGTGCGCCCCTTGCCCTAAGGGAACTCAGTTCAGCAGAGTAAGCATGCGGTTGCACCGTGGAGTGGTCAAGTGCCTCCATGGAGAGTTGTTCCAAATGCTGTGGGACTTCAGAGGAGGGGCAGACATCTGCCCAGGGTTGTCTGGGCAGCTCCCCAGGGGAGGTGGTGCTGGAGCCAGGCGGCAAGGCTCCTGCGGCGGCTCACTAGACAGAGGATTGGGCAAGGCGTTCCATTTGGTAAGAGCCAACAGCTCCTCCGGCACTGGGTTGTGTTAGTGCAGAGGAGTTGTGTGGCATCAAGGAGGAATTCTGCACCAGGATGGGGTGTAGATGCAGACGAGATGGGGAGGGAGGTAAGAGAGGGTGAGGACCTGAACTCAGCTCCTGGTGGCAGGAAGGGCCAAGGAGGGGAGGGATATGACAGTGTATTCATTTTCTACTGCTGCTCACTGATCACCACAAGCATGGTGGCCTATGATACACATGTCTTGGCCCATAGTCCTGCAGTTGCTAAGTCTGGCACAGCGGGGCTGGGTTCCCTGCATGTCACAAGGCTGAACTCAGTTTGCCAGCCAGACTGAGTTCTTGTTCCAAGGCTCAGGGGGAAATTTTGCTTCCATACTCATTCAGTTCCTGTGGTTGTAGGACTGAGGTCCCCATTCGGCGGCTGTCAGCTGGGGAGGGCCCCCCCCAGCTCCTGGGGGCTGCCCACATTGCTTGCCATACGGCCCCTCCTTCTTTGAGCCAGTGACGGCACGATACATCCTTCGTGTGCTTCCAATCTCTGACTTCCTCTGTTTCTGGTCTCAACACCCAGATTTAAAGGTTCTGGTAATTAGGTCAAGTCCAGCAGGATAGCCTCCTCTCTTATGGTCAACTGTGCCATGTAAAGTACCATCACGTAACACAATCTCACCATACTCACAGGTTCTGCACACATGCAAAGGAGATTATACGAGGGCTGGGGTCCTCTTACAATTCTGCCTGCTACAGCACATATTTCACAAGTGGAATTGAGGGATTTCTGACCAGGTCTAGGTTTCTGGCTTGGGAAACTGGGAGGTGGTAATATATTGAACCAATACAGAGAGTGCATGGAGGAGGAGGAGGAGTTTGGTGAGTTTGAGGAGCCCGTGTCCAGACAGAACAGGCTAGAAGGCCATGGAAATGTGGTTCTGCAGGGGCCCAAACTGGCTGAGAAAACACAGTGGTGGTGAAAGCAGCAGGGTGAAAAAGAAGGCGGGGGCAGGGAGCAGAAGGTGAGCAGATAGGATAGCTCAGGAGGGATGCTGGGAGAGAGCGTGGCAGAGGCCTGACGGGGCCCAGGAGTGACCCCCAAATGGGTGTGGGCTGCTGAAGTGGTCTGCAAAGCGTGTTGCCAGAGCTGAGGAAGGCAAGATTCGTGAAGTGAGAACATCAGGCTGCCTACCCTGCGGAAGAATGAGGGATGGAGGAAGTGAAGTTCTCACTGCCACATGGTGGGCAGGAAAGGTATAGCTGCCCTGCTTCAGAGAGGGGGAGAGCCCATCCCCATAAAGGGTCACACAGCTAGTGAGTGTCAGAGCCCCCAGATCTTCTGAATGAGGTGAGGTTCTCAAGAAGGAAGGCAGAACCTTTCCCCTCCTTTGAGCCTCAGTTTTCTCATCTGTAAAAGGGGACTAATGATAGTATCTACTGCCAAGCGTTTTTGTGAGGACTGGATGAGATGATGTATTATACTAGGTAAGATACTCAACAGTGCCTGACACACTAGTGCTCAAAAAGTAATAGGTTGTCATTATTGTCATTCTGATTGTCGTCATTCCTCCCCTAGATGTGTGGTGCTGTACTGTTCAGTGTGGTAGCCACTGGCCACATGTGGCTATTTATTTATATTTATTTTTAAAGTTTAATTTATTTATATTTATTATTATTTTTCTAGAGATGGCATCTCTCTGTCACCCAGGCCGGAAGGCAGTGGCTGTGCATAGGTGTGATCACAGCTCACTGCAGCCTTGAACTCCTGGGCCCAAATGTTTCTCCTACCTCAGCCTCCTGAGCAGCTGGCACTGCAGGTGTGTGCCACCTCACCTGGCACATGTGACCATTTAAATTTAAATTTTGATTAGTTACAATTTCAATTAAATAAAACTTTCAGTTCCTCAGTTGCACTGGCCCCATTCACATGCTCAGGCTTGTGGCTGTCACACGGGACAGCGCAAATGAATGTTTCCATGACGGCAGGACGTTCTAATGCAGAGTGCTGGCCTGGGAGGGGTGGGAGGAGCAGGTGTCCCTCTGATACCTCCCGCTCTTTGTCCCTCAGAAGCCCACCACAGGCCTGCTGGCCATCACCCTGGCCCTCCACCTGTGTGACCTGGTGCACATAGCTGGCTTTGGCTACCCAGACGCCTACAACAAGAAGCAGACTATTCATTACTACGAGCAGATCACGCTCAAGTCCATGGTGGTAAGCAGCTGCTCGTGAGAGCTGGTGGGATGGATGGGCCTGGGAACCAGACAGTCAGAGGGACACTGGGCGAGTGAGTGTGGCGTGCTGGGGCTCAGAGGCGGTTCACAGGGAGGTTATTCAGAGAGTCAGGACTGGAACTGAGGCCCCGGACTCCGTGGCCGGCATCCTCTGTATGCAGCCAAGAGCCAGCACAGGGAAGGGAGCTCCCAAGAAGTGTGGGGCCATGGGGAGTGGGGCAGGGAGACTTTCCTGGGGACAGAGAGATCCTGGGAGTCCCTCAGTTCACTTCCTTGGCTATTCCCACAGGGGTCGGGCCACAATGTCTCCCAGGAGGCCCTGGCCATTAAGCGGATGCTGGAGATCGGAGCTGTCAAGAACCTCACGTCCTTCTGACTTGGGCGAGAGCTGCAACCCATCAGTTGCCTGCTCTGCTGCCTGGGTGACCCCCATCTATGGCTGTGCCTGATGCCAGCATGACCCACTTGGACTCACCGTCTGTTTGTGGACGGAGTCCCAGGACCGGCCAGGTCTGACATGAGGCCATGCACTGGCCGCTCCTGTGGAGCCCAGATCCAGTCAGGGTGGAGGCCCTGGGGCTCAGGCGCCCAGCCCAGGCAGGGGGCTTGTTGCTGCAGCACCTCCTCTCTGCCAGCAGCGAGAGATTATTTAATGGGCTATTTAACTATAGGGCAGGAAGGTGCTGTGGGCTGGTCCCATGGCATCTAGGAAAGAGGCCAGTACAGTGTTCTGCCCACTTTTTATAAACTTACATGTGATGGGCTTACAAAGGCCTAGCTAGACACAGAGCCGGTCTCCCAGGAGGGTGAGGACATCAAGATTGGGTGGGTGCCCTCCAGAGAGGGTCTGCTACCTCCCAGCAGGCATGGGAAGAGCACTGGTGTGGGGGTTCCACTGAGAAGGGGACCTCAGTGAGAGAAGAGGTTAAAAACCCACCATTAAACTATTTTTCCTAAAACGGAAGCAGTTGTGATGCTCTGTATCCTTTTAGGTTGGGGAGGGGACAGGTGGGGGTGTGACAGCAGCATGGCCATTCAGGGAGCAGTTGTTTCTTGAGAACAGCACAGCGCTTGGTGCCCGGTCATGCAGTATCCCCCCTGCGTTGTGGGTGAGCCAGCGCATGGGGCCTGGCTCCTGCCTGCGGTTTACTTCCCAGAGGGAGGGAGGGAGGGGCTGAGGATGCCAGGTGGGAGTGGCAGGTCCTCTTCCAACTTCCTTCCTCTCTTCCTCACCATTCTTCAGTTACCAAAATCTCATGCGTGTGTGTTTTAAGGACAAGGGTGGGGTCTGACAAAGAAAGCCAAGTTTCCCTTCTCAGATTAAGGGGAACCAGAAAATGGAGTTTATAGAAGGTCCCGCCAGCGACCCAGGCTGCCAGGATGGGGTGGGCAGGGCTGGGGAGCAGTGTTGCAGAGATTCAGCAAGGCCTGCCAGTCAGTCGCCAGGCCAGGGGATGAAACTGTTTTTTTCCTAGGTCTCTAGAATCCTAACAGCCCTGCCATGTAACTGTCTCTCCCGCCTTTGTTCTTCATCTTCCCAGGCCTCTGTTTAGCTGCCAGCTGGGCTTCCCGCCACCCCCACAGCTGTTCCTTCACATCTGGAGCCAGGAGAGAGAGTTGGAACTCCCTCATGGGGAATGAAACTCACAGCTGTGTTCCTGGCTGGCTTGGAAAGAGTTGCAGCCTTGAGGTTTTGAGACAAGCCAGGCTGGGCCAGGACAGATAGAGGGCAGTGATTTGGGAGGAACAGAGGAAGATGACACAGTTCTTGAGAGGGGGTTGGAACGGCCTTGAGAACACCAACCTCATCCCACAGGACGGCCCTGCTCTCTCAGGCCTGGCTCCTTTGTCCACTGCTCTCCCCCTGGGGGAGGGGACTCAGAGCAAATAGGACCCAGCACCTGCACCCAAGCCCCCTCTCCTCCACAAGGGCTAGCGTTGCCTTCCAGGTTTTGTTCTGGGAGGAACCTTGCTGACTCCAACAGGGGTGTGTTGGCGGGGGGGGGGATCTCAGCTCTGCTCGCCCAGAATGTATGCAAGGGAATGTCCACTTCCCCGCCCAGGGCCATCGAAAGTAGCTGTCTGCGCACATAATCCAGCTGTCCTGGACCGAGGCCACTGCCTGTACTGAACGTGCCCACACTTGAGCCAGAATCCAACGCACGGGGATGGGCCAGACCATCCCCCCAAACTACACACACACACAGGAGCATGCTACATTCTCGTTGGGTTACGTTTGTGATACCGCGTGCAGACAGTCTCTCAGGATCACGTACAGAGAACACTATGCGGGGTACACCCGGACAGACCCGCTATGGCGGAGCCACCTCCAGGGCGCCCGGCGCCCCAGCAGACCGAGGCAGCGCGGAGACCAGGGCGACGTGCCGCTGGCGCCGGCGGGGTCTTCGGCGTGCTGGGCCGGGCTTGCGGGCGCGGGGAGAGCAGCGGGGGCGCCCCCCGCCAGTCCTCACCCGGCTCGGCACTAACCGCCCCACGCGCGGGCCCCAATTCGTACGCTCCGTGACGCGGGCGGGGTGGGTCGGCCAGTGGGGACATCCAAGAATGGAGGTTCCCGGGTTTTACCCAGGCCGCTGGGGACGGCCCGGGAATCTGGATTTTAACAAGCGCCCGGAACCGCTGCTCTAGTGGTCTAGACTCTAGGATAATCTCCGGGGCCCCTTTCAGCCCTGCGGTCCGCGTGTAAACCCCACGCTAACCCCGGGAGCCCCTGAGCCGCGCTACGCAGGCGCATGCGCAGCGCCCTCCAGCGGGCGGCGGGGGAGTCGCTCTTTGCGGGTCGGTCCACCCACGGGGGGCGGGGCGCGCATGCGTGGTCCGCACCGGCGCCGGGCTGGCCCTCCTGTTGTGGGAACGGCCGGCGGCGTCGGCCCGGCTCTCGTAGTCCCCGTGGAGCTCTGGCCAGCTTGCCGGCCTCCGCCCGAGGCCCCTCGGGACGCTGACCTGGCGCCCGCCTCATGCGAGGCCGGCGTTTCCCTGGCAAGCGGCTCAAGTTCTGGCGACGGCTGCGGAGGGACGCCTGCGGACCGTCACGTGACTGCTTGGCCTCCCGGGGGCGGAGCGAGCCAGACTCAGACTGCTGGGAGGGCAAGGGGTCTGCCCCAGTAGTTCCGGCTCTGGAAGTCCATCCCTCCCCCACAGAGGGGAAACTGAGGCCAAGGGGAGCAGGGACTCCCAGCTCGACCACCTTCCTGGGCAAGACTAGAGTTTAGGTCGTGCAGGAACACATTCAGATGATATTCTATATTCACATCCCATGGTGTGCCATAATTCTGGACACTTCAGATTTTTATTTACACTTTCCAGGGGCATCAGTACACGCGATCGCTTTATTCCAGAGACTGTCTAGCCTACGAAAAGTTTGAGCTTGGAAGCAGTTCTGTCTGGGAGGCAGTAAGGTGTAGTGCACACAAAATGCAGACGGGTCTACTCCCTGCCCTGTCAGTTAGCTCAGTAAAGCTCTGCTGCTGCATCTGGAAAACGGTGATTATGCATGCCTATCTGACAACGATGTGTGAAAGTATAATGGGAATATGGTCGTGAAAACATTTCCTAGGTTGTAAAAGGTGATATCAATATTAGATTGGAAAGCTGCCTTGCATGATGGAAAATACTGGGGAGGGTATGAAACAGGCGGGGTACATTTGTAGGGCCAAATAGTTGCCCAGGTAGTAAGTAACATGGCTGGTTACAAAAACGTCTTTGTCTTCAAATCACCCACTAGCTAAGTGGGGAAGGTAAGACATCACTGAAATGACTCAAACAATGAACAAACTGCTCTCTAGCAGTGGTTTTCAAGCTGAAGTCAGACACCTTTAGGGGTTTTTGAGAAAGGTTTCTTGGGAGACATCCATTTCAGTTAAATGTAACATACCACAGTAGGTTCCTAAAGATTAATACAACCTCAGAGTTGGTAAGCTCTCCTCTAAACCCTGACCTTTTTGAAGTCTTAATTATAGTTTCAGAAAACTAGTTAGTTTTGAACATTCCCATGGTTCTGTACCAGACATGCTTCCAAGAAATCAGATTTTCTTTCCAACTTAAAAGTTTAACCACTTCGGTAAGAGCGTTGACTTTAGCCGACAGCCACAGATGAATGCACACAGCCCAGTGTCGACTTTAGCCGACAGCCAAAAGCTTTTACTTTTACAGCTTTTATCTCTGCAGTTGCAGTGTGTACGTTCAGCTAATAAGTTACTACGAATCTGTGACCTTTTAACAAGTCCTTAGTAGGAGTTATTATAGTTATTTTCCTAAAGCTGCCTGTAAAGGAAAACAAGCTTTAAAGCTTTCCTCATCACACAAGAGCAAAACCGATTCGTCGTCAATGCACAGCACACACTATTTTGCGGACTGTGAGTGCCGGCTGTGGGCAAGGCTTTGCGGCCGGTGAGCGCTGTACCGAAGTGGTTAAGGAGGGGTATGGTGTGTGTCTGTGTGTCTGTATTTACAGCCAGTTTTCCTATCCAGTTCTTTCTCAATGAATTTACCTCTCTTAAATATCTTTGGGATCCTGCATCCAAGAAATGAGGGGACATCAACTTTGAGTCTTACTAGATGACAGATTAGGAAGAAGCCCAAATGTATTGGAAGAATAGCAGTTAGAGAGCTTCTTCACTTAAAGGGACCACAGAGAGTGGGAAGCAGGTGGGACAGACCGTAGTGCTAAGAGAGTTAGTGCAAAAGAGTTTGACAAAAGTTTTTAGGGAAAAATCAACTTTGGGAAAGGCAGGTGCTATTTCTTTCCCCATTTCAGGTTCCCAGGGAAGGCTAACAATTTAAACACCTACCCTCTGAACAGAAGTGTAGCTTCCTCTTAAGAGCCTTGGGAGGCTGGGACAGTGGTATTGGGTGGGGAGAATGAGAGGAGGCTGGGATGTTGATGCAGCCATAAAGAATGGAATTTGGAATCACTACACTGAGTTCTTCCAGAACCATCCATCATTCTGTGGCTCCCCAACACTATGTACATACATCACCAACTTTAACACTTTGGGAGTGGCTTCACTTGCTTAAAAATGTGTTTCTCAGCCAGGCGTGGTGGCTCACGCCTGTACACCAATCCTAGCACTCTGGGAGGCTGAGGTGGGTGGATCACTCAAGGTCAGGAGTTCAAAACCAGCCTGGGCAAGACCGAGACCTCATCTCTACTAAAAAAATAGAAAGAAATTAGTTGGCCAACTAAAAATATATAGAAAAAATTATCAGGGCATGGTGGCGCATGCCTGTAGTCCCAGCTACTCGGGAGGGTGAGGCAGGAGGATCCCTTGAGCCCAGGAGTTTGAGGTTGCTGTGAGCTAGGCTGACACCACGGCATTCTAGCCTGGGTAACAGAGTGAGACTCTGTCTCAAAAAAAAAAAAAAATGTGTTTCTCTTCTTAGTAAGCATATAACTGCTCTACTTGAGGAAAAAACATACAAAGAGTACAGTTGGAGTCTGGTAAGGACATTCCTTCCAGTTCTGTGCTCACGTTTCCTCTCTGGATTTATGTTGCACTGATGTAGTGCTTATATGGCAGGAAAGCTAGAGAGACTTTTTAGTTAAAAGTCAAATAGAAAGTCCTTATCTGAAAATTCTGCTTTAGATTCCTGAATCCTTATCTATATCACGTTATCTCTACTTGCCTTCTTCTTTTAGTGTTTCTCTCAAGTGCAGTGCCCGTTAATGTCATGAATATACTTTATAATCTTTATGCAGCAGAGCCCTGGCCCTTTCATTTCTTGCAGAGATGCTGAAGGTGGTATCTTTCACTTAGTCCACCTGAACTTGTCTTTGCCTAATTGTAGATGACCTTTAGGGCTGAGGTCCCCAACTGCCCCCCCACCCCGTCTGTGGAAAAACTGTCTTCCATGAAACCAATCCCTGGTGCCAAAAAGGTTGGGGACCACTGCTTTAGGAGATTTGAATCCCTTCCTATATTCAACTCCTATCCTGAGTAGTACTTTTTCTCCTGCACAATTAGGAATAGATTTCAGAGAAACTGCATTTAAGATCCCAATTCTCCCAATGAAGATCTGGACTTCCTGAGACTTCACTTATCTCCTTTTTGAACATTAATACTTTAGATCCACCATAAAGAAGACAATTATAAAAAAGCGTTCTTTGAATGTTCTCATAGCATTCCAAGATATTGCCAGGGGCCATAAGGTTAAGGAGCAGAGGAAGGAAATGCTTTTGCTTGTTTGGTATTCTCCAGTCAGGGAGCTCAAGGAAGCTTGCTGCCCAGGGGTTGAGGATGTCCTGGCCCTGTGGGTGGGCTGAGTGGACTGTCCCACAGAAGCGCATTAGGAACATGGAGGGACAGGCAGATTCTGGCAGAGCATAAATATAAGCAGGGAGGGAGACCACAATTCGATGACCTATCTTGTGAATGGTCTATGTTCACACAAGGCCTTTGAAAGATGAGGTTGTGGTAGAAAAACTACAGGGCTTGTGTTGTAGTAAAGGGAGCTTTCCGTGTTGTCAGAGACCTTGCCATTAGAGAAGAGGGAGGTGGGCCAAGGAAGAACAGCAGTTAGAGAGGTCCTACTCATCCAAGAGAACAATTCCTTACTTTTAGAAAGAAGAGTAGCTTGTCATTTTCTCACTTTTCCCAGTTTGTGACCTGGTCAGGAAGACTGGAACACGGAGGGTCGGGGAAAGGATGGCTGAGGCCTGCTGGAATCGAGAAGCCACTATTAGCAAGAGAGCGCTCCTCAGGGACCCCCAAGACTGTTGCTGTTTTCATGTGAAAGCTGCAAATAACTGGTATGTGGTTACAGCTCCTAAAAACAGCTCAGATAAGAGGCTTTTAAAAGACCTTTTTAAAGGGGAAGTAAAATTCAAGATTAAGTTGAGATGTCATTGGCTGAAATCTAAAGGTTTGTTTCTTTAGGCACAGCAAGTGGTATTTTATTTTATTTTATTTTATTTATTTATTGAGACAGAGTCTTACTCTGTTGCCTGGGCTAGAGTGCTATGCCGTCAGCCTAGCTAATAGCAACCTCAAACTCCTGGGCTCAAGCGATCCTTCTGCCTCAGCCTCCCGGGTAGCTGGGACTACAGGCATGTGCCACCATTCCCGGCTAATTTTTTCTATGTATTTTTAGTTGTCCAGTTAATTTCTTTCTATTTTTAGTAGAGACGGGGGTCTCGCTCTTGCTCAGGCTGGTTTTGAACTCATGACCTTGAGCGATCCGCCCGCTTCGGCCTCCCAGAGTGCTAGGATTACAGGCGTGAGCCACTGTGCCCGGTCCAAGTGGTATTTTAAATAAACGTCTATATGTGAATTAAGATAGTTGTTATTTAAATATTTATATTTTTATTTGATAAAGAGTGTTAAGTTCCTAGAGAGGATCGCAGGACTCCACTTCATCTTTTTCTTTCTGGGCCATCACAGACCACGCACAGGACACTCGGAAAGAGCGGGTCAAACCTGTGGTGTGTACCTTGCAGCTTCGGCTGGCCGTGGTGACAGCAAATACTGTCCTCACACTCCTCTCCAGCCAGGAAGTGAGAAATGGAATTCACTCAGCCCCTGTTCTGCTCTGAGAAATCTCCCAAGGACTGCCTCATACTGTTTTCATTTCCTGGGTCCTTTCTGTGCTGGAAACTTAAAGGCAGCTTCGTGGCCTGTTGCTTAAGAGGATTTGTTTAAACAGGCTTCGTCAGAAACGGATTTGATGTGACATTTTAGCTCTTCATATGAGAACAATTCCTATTCCAGGGAAGTTGAAGATGTGGTGGAAATAACCCTGGCCTTTGCAGACTGATAGTGGCCTGAGAATTAGAAACTGGGCTCCCATCCAGTGCCTCTGAGCCAATAATGAAGTTTAAAGCTATCAGACAATTGGATCCTGGCCTTGCTAGGGGTGGGGGTGATTTGATACACAGCATAGCTTTGTTTTCCAGGGAGCTGTGGTCTTTCCAGGATGCCAGTCCTCCCTTCCTAATGGAGTGGAGGCTCATCCTTGTCCAGCCTTCCCCAGAGTGGGCACTGGCAGATGGCCACTTCCATCCACTTTCTAGGATGAGAGTGGCATTGAGTTTGCACTATAGGATCTTGTAGTGGAAATCATGTACATTTAAATCTCATGTTTGTCACTTGTTAGGTCTTGATCTTGGGCAAGTCTTGTGCCACCTTTAAGCCTAATTCCCACATCTGTAAAATGGTGATACGTTGTAGAATTTGTGAAGATTAAATAAGATTACAAATGTAGAGCACTCATTTTATCTACAGGGAAATTCAGGGCTTCCCACTGCCTTTTTTTTTTTTTTCTTAAAAAAAAACAAGCTCCCTTTACCAGCTTTTCTGCATCCTCACTCCTTTGTGAGAAGGAGCTAGGGCTGGAGACAGCTGAAGGATGCACGTAGCTCGGTGTGGCTCCCCCTCAACGCTCCAGAGTCCCCAGTCCCCCTCACTTTTCCCTGCATGCTGTTCTGTCTCACAAAGACTGCATTTGTGCCTCCTATCCTTTCGGTGGTTCTTTGCTGTATGTGTGTATTGGAGAGAGCCCAGAGGGTTGGGCGCTGTATAGCCCGGTCTTTGCCACTGTCCTGACTCTCTGCTCAGCTTCCATGCTAGTCCATATTCTTACCCTGGGAGTGCTCAGGGCACAGGAGGAAGCTCATTCTGTTCTACAGGAGAGCAGATTTCTTCCCTTTTCTTCTGGTTGTTCTGTTATAACCTTGAGTTCCGGGAAAGAATGGGCACCTTTATCTTATTAGCTCTGCGGGTGGGGGGATGGAGATAGGGACAAGGAGCAAGGCAGGCTATGGTGAGGATTAAGAGGTAGACTGTCCCCTCTCCAAGGTGGGGAAGACCAGGAGAAATTAGTGGACAAATCCTCTTAAGTCATCTTCTTTCTTATTCTAGCATGCCAGGGCATTTTGCATACGGTCTTTGATCCTCTTTCCCTGTTGGCAGAAGGAAACAGAGGGAAAACATCTATGGGAAGAGGGAAACGTTGTTGCAATTAAGCTAAAGGGGGCAGGGGCTGACATCCAGGCATCTGCGCCAGGCCAGGTGGTTCTTAGAGCAGGGTGTGGGATGGGGATGTACACTTACATTTCTGATCAGTGTTTACTCCCTTGGGCTTCGGGACTGTGAAGGAAGATATCCAGGGAACTGGGGAACTTTGAAGCACTAGGAAATACAGTCGAAGCAAAAAATCCCTCTGAGTGGAGGAGCTATGAAGGCTATGTATACAATCTATGGATTGGGACCACTCAAGGAACCAGTGTCTAGAAAGAAGCACAGACATGTGTGATAAAGGTTTCCATGATGGGTAAGGTACTACCAGGAAAAATTGGAGAAGAAAAGTCTACAACTGATGAGGAAACTCCAAGCTTAGGGACAGTTTGGGTTCTTCCAAGTTCCACTTGAATCCCTGAACTAGTGTTCTCCCCCGTTTATCTACCCGTCTGCCATGCCTACACCAAGCTGCTGCCCAGCAAAGCCATTCTCAGAACACTGAGTCTCAAGTTAGAGTATTAGGTGCTTAGTGCTTTAGACTCCTTCAAGAGGGACTCCTCCTCTGAGCCTCTAGTGGAGGGAACTTTCCCTGCAGAATATTGCTGAAAGAAAAGGTCTAGAAGGACCTGGCCAATGTCCAGTATGACACTTTGCCTCCGAGCTGTATTTGGTGTGAGTCAGGTGGTTGGTGAGTCCTGTTTTTGCATATCCTCTGGGTTGGGCCCATCCACAAAGGAGAGGAATCTGCCTGTGGGTTTTATTGCCAGCACAGCCAGAGCTGTCAACTGCCTGCCTTGTCTAGGAAAACTGAATCAAAGAAGGGCAAACACCTGGAGTTCCCAAAGTGTACCCTGAGCACTTGGGCTCTTCCTGTGGCTCTGCAGGAACAAAAGGACAGAATGGACTTGTTGGAGTAATGGTCCTAGCATTTATTCTCAGGTGGTGAACAGGAGAGTGAGATGTAGAGACACTTTCTCTCTTGCTCATGGAGTCTTACTGAAGACAGGATCATTGTCCTTGTGTTCGTCAGCTGAGAACATGCGTCTCGCCATCTTAAAGATCTGACCTCTGGGCCCTTCAAACCTGGCACCTCCCAGGAAACACTCTCTATAACTTCAAAGAACCCTGACCACAGAAACTCTCACACTTCTTATATTAACAGAGTGCTGAGGGGGAGGGGAGAGTACACAAAGCAGGAGCATTGGTGAGGAGGCTCTGAAGCACATGGCCTAGCCAGGGACGTGTTGGGCAAGGCTTTCCCCAGTACTTACACTCTCCCTCCTTCCTTCCTTCCCCCTCCCAGCACTCCAGGCTCCAGCTGGGCCAGTCCCACCTTAGAGTTCAGAGGTATCAAGTCCAAGGACAGAACTGTAAGAGTATGGACACCAACACCAAACAAATCGGGGGTGGGCTCCGGCTAGTGTGATGAGAGACATGCCCCTTTGGCCAGGGCCATTTCTGGCCTCTCAGCCTCCAAGGTGTGTGCTGTGAGCAGCAGGGAAGCCCAGGTCTCTGGGACAGCTCAGTGCTGGGAAGAACTTCCTCCCTCCCCCAGGGCTGGACAGGAGCACAGGCACAGGGGTAGGGCTTACTGACGGCAAGGGGTAGAGTCCTGGGGAGACCGGAGAGTAGTCGGCAGTTTCATGAAAGCAAAGTTGCAGCTGCCACTTGTGCCTGTGGGAGGAGCAGGTGGAGAGGGGCTTCCAGGAAAGGAGTGGGGACAAGGGCGTCCAGCAGTAAGCACACTCACTCGGCTGTGTCCTCTGCGCGTCCCCATCCGCCTGCCTCTGGGACACTGCAGCTGGGACCCGGATCTGTGCTTGGTTAGAGCTGCAAAGGAAAGTGGTGGCAGAAACGCTGGGGGGCTGTCCTGGAGGTGGCCAGTTCTGGGGTCCTCTGCAAAGTTCCCCTAGTGCCTGGAGACCCTAAACAGTGCCCTCTTCCCGGCCGGTCCCCACCCGTGTGTGTGATCCTCAGACGTGGGTCTGCATCCGCCGCTGCAGGGGCCGGCTGGGGTCGGAGTTCTGCGAAGAGGACTGGGAATGGTGGGAAGAGGAGGCGGAGGCCTTGCTGGCCTTGTCGAACTGCACATAGCCATCCTGCTTGCCGCTGCTGCTGACGCTGCTGTCGCACTGCGTGTCCAGGAAGGAGCTGCTGTCGCTGAGCGAGCCCCTCTGGAACTCCCGCTCGCAGAGCTCGATGGAGGAGCTGCCCATGCCCAACACGAACCTCTGCCCGTAGTCGTAGAGGCGGCCCTGGCCACTCAGGGTGCTGTAGATGTTGGTGAAGGACATGCCCGTGGGCACGCGCTGCTTGGCCGCAGGCCGCAGGTCTGGCTGGCAGCTGGAGAGGGAGATGGTCGGGGTGGAGTGGTGCTCTTTGAAGGTGTTGACGCTGTAGTAGCCGTTGGTGGGGTCCTGGGTGGGCGAGAGTGGCAGAGCGTCACCCGGTGCAGCCTTGCTGGTGCTGCTTCACACAGGGAGGGGCAAGGCAGAGGAAGGGAACCACCGGGGAGGGGACAGTGCAGGCCGTGGGCGGCAGGTGAGCGGGGACCCACGTGCGGAGGGCTGGACAGTCTGGGCGGCAGGCAGGGGTGAGGGCTGGTGGGAGGCGAGCAGAAGCTCTGGCCCAGGTCTGTGTCAGGGCAGTGCAAAATCATTTGAAAATCGGATTTTGATTGTTTTTTGTTTTTATCCAGGACAGGGATGCATAATTTTGAAATCTAGGTGTGAGGAGGCTGTGGGAGAGAAGCGTGGGGACCTAGCCTCAGCACTGTCAGTGCTGGGGTGGAGAAAGCAGGTGCTTCGGGAGCAGAGTGTCCCACCTTAGGGGTGGGTAGACACGTGTCCCCAGGCTGCCTCTGGCCCTTCTCTTCTCCTACTTGCTGCTGTTCTTTCAGGGATTTGGGGATTGGCTCATCAGAGCTGGAGACAGACCCTGTGGCTGTGTCTTATAACTTGTGGCTCGTCTTACCTTCAGGTTCTGAAACTCTTTTTCTTCTTCTTTGAGAACCTCCAGCTGCTTCAGTACTGAGTCTTGTTGGAATTCACCCCGGTCCATCTACAGTGCAAAACAGTTGCTTAGTGGAGAAGAGGTGGGCTAACCTCCACTTCCCCAAGGAAAAGATGGGGAAATAAACTCAAAAGATTGCCATATGTTTCCCCGCCCCCACCCTCACTGCCTGGGCCACAGAAGGCAAGGGACAGAGTCAGGGTCAGTTCCTGGACCCCCATCCTAAGAGACAGGAAGGCACAGGGGTCGGGGGGTGGATGGGGCGTGGGCAGGTCTCTGAGGCCACACTTTCTTTGCCTGGGGTAGGGCATTACCTTGAGAAATCTCACATTCAATTCAATTCATTGAGCATTTATCATAGATCCCGGCCAGCACTGTGCTAGGGCCAGGGGTACACAGATGAAGACACATTAAGATGCAGCTCTGCTTCTCAGGGAGATGGACTTGTGGGTAAGTGACTACAGAGCAGCAACCCCTAGGCACTGGTCGGCTCCTTTGGGCGGTCCATCAGCCAGCGCCAGGGCCTGATGAAGGCCTTGAGAAGGAATCATGAGGGATAACTGCATGCGAGACGCCAGGGACGCGGGCCACACCTGTTATACACAGCAGTGACTTGGGTGCACTGAGAAGTTAGCTTCCTTACTGGATGCCAACCAGCCTGAGAGCACAGATCACTTCCTTCTCTCGGGTCTCCAGCACACGTGGTCCAGGGCCTTGCACATGAGGTCACTGACCAAAATGCTTTTGGAATAGAATCTCTTACTCTTTGATTCATCCATGTTTAGCACAGTGCCTGATACACATTAGGGCTGTTCCAAAGTTATGTTTATGTGGAGTCAGTGGATCGGTGACTTAGCTCTCAATTACTGAATGCTAAGATAGTTACAGGGTATAAGAGGAACAAAGCACACCCCCACACACTGTGGGCGCACGAGTTACTCAGAGTGGCTACAGTGACACTCAGCCTGTGCCACGTACTGCTGCTGCAGCCGTGCCAGCTAGCCCAGACCCCCTGCTCGCTGCAGCCATGTGAGCTAATCCAGGCCTCCCTGCTCACTGGGCTGGGTGGTTGTTTCTCCCTTGCAACTTGTCTTCCTCATCTCTTTTTGGAGCTCCAGGGAATCCGCCAAAGTATTTCATTTGCCAGTAAATGCTCTGGCTCTCTCTGGGTTGGGGTCCTTCTTTCCCACCAAATTCAACCCCTAAGCTGCCTCTCTTTGGTGAAGGGGCCATCTCAGGGCCGGGGGAGTGAAGATCTCCCCAAGGGAGGCTTAGCCACAGAGCCCTGAGCAAGTCCATTCTGCTGAGTTGGCCCCTGCTCTTACCTGACTGCTGAGCACCCCCACCTGTTCCTGAGGGTTTGGGTTGGGTGATGTGGAGACACTTGGAGGCAACAGGACAGGAGGGAATTCGAGGTCCCATTTGGGAAGAAGGACAGACCTGATGAAGCTTATGTGCAGAGACATTCATCCCTTCTCAGGTCTAGGCTGCGGCTTCCTTCCTTGTAAAACTAGACACTCTTCTGCACCAGGCACTATGTCAGGCCGGGGGAACCAGACAAGCACAGACTCAAGAACGTGACCTTTGCCCTTGAGCAGCTCTGGGATCATCGGGGAGGCTGGCGTGTAATTAGAGGAATGCACTATAAAAGAGGTGCATGCAAAGTGTTTCGGGAGAGCAGAGTGCACAGCTCTGCTTGCAGGAGAGGGACAAGCACAGAAAATTATGGAGTTGGCATTTGAGTTGATTCTTACAGAACGTGAAATTCAACAGACAAAATCAACAGGCCGAGGGAACAGTGTAGCACAGGCCTTCGCGGCATGAGAGACTTGAAGGCCAGGAATCACAAGCTCTGTGGAGTGTCTGGAGGCCAGATGTGCCTGGCTGGGAGACAGAGCTGGAAAGGTTGGCAGCCCCCTCGCAGTAAGGGCGTGGATGACTCGCTGGGCGGCAGGACTTTATCCACCAGACATGGAGCCACCAAGGTTTTAAGTAGGGTAGTAACAGGATTGGATTTGTATTTTAGAGGGACTCCTTCTTCAGGGCCCTAGAGCAGGGGTCCTCAAACTGCGGCCCGCCGAGGACATTTATCCGGCCCGCCGGGTGTTTTTG
>VBSM01000335.1:3007035-3020881 GCA_008086735.1 Cheirogaleus medius | reverse complement strand
GGGGTGCGTACAGGCGGGGTGCGGGCGCGGAGGCGGCCGGGAAGGCGCGGGGGTGGCGCTGCGGCAAGACAGAGCTCCGTCCGCGGCCCGCGCAGCCACCGCGGGCGCCCAGCAGGGGGCGCTGCCGCCGCGCGGACCGGGCCTGCCGGCTGATGCGCACGTCGCGGACGTCGCGTGGCAGCCCCGCACCCCGCCCGCCTCACGTGCCACCCGGACGGCCGGGCGAGAGCCGGGCGCCACCGCCAGCCCCGACGCTGTGGTGCCCAGGCCGCGTGCGTGGGGGGAGGGTACGGAGCGCGCCCGTCTCGTGCACCACCCGGGCGGGCGGAGCCTGTGCCGCGCGGCCCGCCGGTTCTGCCTGCGGTGTAGCCCAGGGCTTGCCCGCGTGGCGCCCGCGTGACGCCCACCTGGCGCGGGGAGGGCAGGGAGGGAGCAGCCGCGTTAGCCACGGGCTCAGCGAACGTCCTGGCTGGGCTGGGTGGCTGAGGGCTGGGTGCGGGGTGGAAACCCTCGCGCCCCTCCACTCCCTGGGTAAGGGTGGGGCTTGGATGGTAGGTAATGAGGAAGGAAAGCACCGGATCAGGAGAACAGGCAGAATCATGCTGGGAACAAAACAAAGTTGCTGCAAACATAATTGCTGATTAGCCCCCTTAATTAAAGCAGATTTGCATTTCTATGAGTAGCTTTCAGCCAAAAGAGGAAAAGGTACCAGGAGACACTCAGGTGACTGCTACTGAGTTTAGGATGGCAGGTGGGGGGACCCTCCACCCTCAGATGCCTTTCAGAGTGGGCGGAGCCCTTCCTCCCTCCTATCCTTGAGCTCCAAGACAGCCGAGGATGTGATGTTTTGGGAACCTGAATGGTGCTTTGCTTTGCTGCTGGGCAGAAACTCAGGGAAGCTCACGCCGGAGGGTGGGGGCGGAGGAGGAGATGGAAAGATGGGCTCTGGAGAGCACAGATTAAACCCTGGGCCAGTGCCAGTGCCCAGGCTGTTGTGCCCATCCAAGAGAAATGTCCCCTGGCCTGTTCCCCAGGGGCATTCTCTCCTCCAGTCACCTTTTTCAGTCTCTGTTGGAAATGCCCGAAAGCCTCCAGCGACAGCAGATATCAGCTTCTCTATCTGCCCCCTTCTCCCCAGAGCCCACGATGCTCCTTCAATAGCTTCAGGCTTGGAGTCTCTGGAGGGCACCTGTGATTGTGAGGGTCCCCTCAGCTGGCCACAGGGTCAGCACAGTGGAGCTTGCCACAGGGGAGGGTGGCTGATTTCACTGGGCCACGCGCTGAGCCGAGTGTCAGACACCGGCGCTGAAAGGAAAAGGCTGCAGCCTGTGTTGCCATGGATATATGGAGGCGAGATCAGATGCTGTTATTTTTAGCCTTGCAGTGCCAATTTATTGGTGGCATCCTGGGGACACACAGGAAAGGCAGGAGGACTCCTGAGTCAGGGCTCTGCCCAGGACAGGTGGCCTGCGAATGCTATGGGGTGCGGTAGGATCACCCTCCCTCTGGGGCTGTCACAACTCTGGGGTAGGGGAGAGGAGTGGAAATAGTTGTTGGGGAGCTGGCTACTGGGGCCAGCAGAGCCGGGTGGCTGAGGAGGCACCAAGCTGGGTTTCATTTTCTAGCAAAGGGGGAGAATAGATGAGGCTGTCAGGGTTGGCTTCCTGGGCAGGAAGGAAGCTGAAGCCCACTGGGCTCATTTCAAGAACTCAGCTCACGCCACCCTAGGGCCTTGCTCTGGGGCCAGGACCCAGAGCCCTGCAGACATAGGTCTGTGGCTCAGTTCCAGCAGAGGCTCAGAGTCTCGGGGCTTTGATTTGAGGCAGGCTATGGTGGGAACAGGAGCTCCCAAAGGGCTGTGGCACAGCAGAGATCAGGTGGGGAGGGGGACCTTTGGAAACGGCAGAGGAATCAAACGAGCAGCTTTGGTTTCTGACCATGGCCCAAGCACCTGTTAAGATGGCAGGCATGTTGGAATATTCATCCTGGTGCTATGGCCTTCTTGAGTCTGGCCTGAGCTGAGTCCCAGCTTCCCCATGGTTGTCTACACCCTCGTCCCAGCCTGGTCTGACCACCTCCCCAATGTTTCAGGTAACAGTCACCTGTTAACTCCCACCATGAAAACACCCTCCTGCTGTAATTATTTTTTATTATATATAGTAAGACATGTCCCTGCCCTTAAGGGGACCCCTGGGCACTTGATCTCATGGAGGTGGTGACAGGGGTCTCTGGTTGAGTGGCCCCAATGCAAGGAGAGTATGCTGACCAGGAGCTGCAGAGACGCCCCTTTACATTTCCCACAGGCCAAGGTCTTGGTAGACGTGGCATCTGTGTTGGCCACCCAGGGACCTCTGACAGTTTTTTCCTGGCCAGGATAAAGTTCATCATCTACTATTCTTAGGGCTGAGACCCCTTCGAAGGTAACAAAGGAGGAAGGAGGTGACTAGAAAACTCCCGAGGCCCCTCCTCACCTGGCAGGGACTCCAAGAGGTGGACATAATTGCTGTCGACCCCTAGTTGGAGGTGATAGCAAGACCCAGAACCAGCGACAGCCCATTTGGGGCAATGCCTGGTGCCAAGAGAAGGGGTCCCTCTGCTCTCTCCCTACCCGGCCCGCCCCATGGGGGTCTTACCATTGACAGTCAGGGTCACCTCTCGCTCCCCGGCTCCCACGCGGGGCACCACAGCCCGGCACACGTACTTGCCGGCATCCTCCTGGCGGACGGATTTAAGGGTCAGGGTCTTCTCATTGCTCAGGACCTAGGAAAGTTGGGAGGGTCAGACCCTGAGAGTAGAGGGAGGGCTCCCTCTGTCTCTGGGAACCAGACGCCAAGAGGCAGGCCCGGGGTGACGGCTGCAGTCACCAGCATCTCGGGGAAACCCAGGTGGGCAGGCAGATTCCTGACACAGACAGTGCCCTGTGGGCTGGACAGAGGAGACCCTGTGTGGCTGTAGGTGGGCCTCCCAGGTGCAGCCTGTGGGGTGGGGGCGCGGGGAGGACCATGTGTGACAGGAGGGGGACCCCTGGCTGGGGACTCGCAGGCTTCTTCCTTCAGGGGCTGATGCCCACCTCTCTGTACCTGTGGTGGCTTCTGTCCCAGAATGGCCATGGGTGAAATTATCCTACAGCTGGACTTCTTTGAGGGTCCCTGACCTGTGTTTTCTGAGTCCTTTTCAATGTCTTTTGGTATATAGCTTGGGGTAATGAAAAGAAAACAGTCTTTGGCATTAGCTTGATCTGAGTTTGAATCTTGGCTCCAGCCGTGAATACCTGTGTCTCTTTGGTCAGTTACTTGTCTTCTCAGATGCTCAGGTTCCTCATCTATATATGGGGACAATGACATCTCGTGGGACAACTACACAGAGGTCGGTTTTCTCCTGCCTATCCCTGCTTCCCTCCCCAAGGCCCTTCCTGTTCCTCCTCACAGGAAGGACACCCCAGACTCTCAGGTGCACTGAAGAACTTGCACATTTTGAAGGAGGAACACAGGTTGGAGAAAACACAGCTTAACCTCAAGGCTAAACGGCAACTTCATTTCGGTGGGGTTGAAAAGCCTTTCCAGGTGTTGGTGACCACCTGCTTTTCTTAATGGCCGAGTGCGTTCAGGGGAGATGCGCACACGTGGGCGCCACGGCTCCCTCTCTGCTTTCTGGAGTCCTCCTCCCTTTGGCTTACACTGGAGGCCGACCCTCCAGTCTAACAGTGAGAAGGGGCCTGCAAGGCGGTTCCCTCTTGCTCCATCATCCCCTGGCCCTGCCCCTGGGGCTGTGCTGCAGACTCACCACTCCGGAGCCCCGCTTCATCCACACGATGGTCAGGGAGGGGTTGCCGATCCAGGCGCAGCTGAAGACGGCATCAGAGCCCAGGTCCACCAGCAGGGATTGCGGCTCCGTGGTCATCCGTGGCCCGACTGTGGTAGGGAGGAAGGAGAAGACGGCTCTAGTGGGCCAGGGAGCTCAGGGACCCTCCGTGCTGGCCCTTGCTACCCCAGCTGGGGGAAGGAGACAGCAGGGACTTGTGCAAGCTCAATCTGCTTCAGCCCACTGCCTTACACTTTGGTCCTCTTCCCGGGCTAGGCCTGGCATCTAGAAGTGGGACTTGGGAGAAAGGATGAGACCCTCTGCTCAGTTTCTCTCAGGCCCACCGAGGACATAGGAGCACAGGCCCTGGCAAGGCGATCGGGCCCAGTTTCTGTCTGGATTTACCGCCAGGGCTGTGCCTTCCCCTCCCCTCCATCCTGGTCCCACCTGACTTGGGAAGGTCGGGGAAGGCCCTCATCTCTGTGTGCGTGTGTGTGTGGGGGTTCCTCCTGCCTTGGAAATCTTGGGCCTTGAGACTCTCATGCCTCAAGTCAGTTCCCACCTCCTCAGGCCTCAGCCTCCCCCAGCACCAGTCCAGCTCCTTGCGGCGGGCCCAGGTGGGCTGGGGCTCTGGGATACGGAGTGGACGTGGGGCTGCCCCCACTGCTCTGGGCTGCCCTCCTATTCCAGAGGCTCCGGACTCCTCCTCAGCCCTGCTGAAGCAGACAGCCCTGGTCCTGGCGCCCACACCTCTGCTAGGCATTGGAGGGTGCATGGGGCACCTCTACCTTCCGCCGGCACAGCCACAGTCTCCTGCAGACCAAGCCTTGGTCTGGAGGGGCGCAGCGGTGGGGTTTCAGGCCCAGGGACCCTGAGCTGTGGCCAGGCGGTCCTCAGAGTGCTCCTTTCAGGGAGCAAACTGAGCCTTGAAACCTGGCGTCGGGAGAGCAAGATCAGTCCCGTAGAGTAAAAATGTACCTTCTGTTGAGGCTGTCGGGGCGAGTGGGAGGGTCAGATTAAAAGTTTGTAAAAGTGCTTTTAAAACTGTAAAGGGCAGTGCACGAACTCAGGATTATTGTTTTGAGTGTATCTAGCCAGCTAGTCCACAGCATTGGGCTGCCCACTGTGGTTCCTGCCAGGTCACTGGTGAGGAGGGGCATGTCCGTGAGTCTCCTCAGAGGGAAGCAGAATAGTGTGTGGACGGGTGATGATTCGGTTCCCACTCTGCCACTTACTTGCTGTGTGCCCTCAGGTCTCCATCTCCTCATCCAGAGTATGGGAATGATAACGCCTGACTATTATGGACTGCATGATGATGCCCCTCCCCCAGTTCATATGTGGAAACCTAACCCCAGTGGGCTGGTATTAGGAGGTGGGGCCTTTGGGAGGAGATTAGGTCATGAGGGTGGAGCCCTCCTGATGGGATTAGTGGCCTTATGAGAAAGAAGAGACACTGGGGAGCTTGCTTTCTCCCTCCCTCCCTCTCTCTCTCTCCTTGTTAGGACATGGCAAGGAGGTGGCTGTCTGCAAGCCAGGAAAGGAGCCCTCACCGGAACTGCCCATGCTGGCACTCTGTTTCTGTCGTCTGAGCCACCCAGTCTATGTAATTTGTTACGGCGGCCTGAGCTGAGATGCCATCTCATTAGGTCATTGTAGGGATCAAAATAAACATGAAACACCACAAGACGATGTATTTTGTAAAGTGCCAGGCATTACACACTTGTGAAGTGTGAGGGCTCTGTTGTGTACAGTGAATCTAGCCAGGGTTTCTCCAGCCCTAGGCAGAGACCACCTGATGCCTGTTAACCCAGGGAGACTCCTAAGTCATGCACTCACAATAGACGTCAACCGTGCGGCTGAGGTTGGTGCTGCCCAGAGCATTGGTCACCTCGCAGGAGACAGGCTCTGAGAAGTACGTGTAGTCCACGGTGGTCCTATACAGTTCTCCAGATGCCTCCTTGATGATCTGGCCCCGCTTTGCCCACCTGCAACAGAAGCCCAAGGGGCTGGTCGTCCTCAAATGGCAAGGCCACCCCTCTGGGAGCCAGATGCATCCATCCCACAGGAAACAAGGACACCAGACAGCCTAGCCAGTCTGCTCTGGGCTGCATGATGGGCCCTGTCCTGGGCGACCAGAGGCCAGGGTCAAATGGCACATGCATGCACACGTGCACAGACACACATACACACAGAAGTGAGGCTCTAGGAAGCTTGGTTTCCAGACCAGGCGAGATGCCATAGGAGAGTTGTGACCTAGGGCCTCCATCTCCTCACCATGTAGCAGGAGTGCTGATTGCATTAGGAGGAGAGGTGTTAGCAAGTGGTCCTGACTGCCCCTCTTCCCACTCGGCCAGCTCCCTCAGCTCTCTATCCTGCCTCCTCCCACCCCTGGGGGGGGCCCTCATGTAGCCCCTGCAGTCCCAGAAGTCCTTTTAGCCTCCCTGCTGGCATGGCACTTGCTCTTGTTCCTGCCCAGGCTCTGCCCTCCCGCCCTGGCTTTGCTCTGCCAGAGGTAGCGGCTCCATCAGCCATAGTTTGGTCTGGGGAGGCAGGTAGGAAGGTCCTTCCATTGGCCAATCGATATCACACCAGAGGGGAGACCAAGCAGCCTTGGGCTTGGCTTGGCTTTGGCCCTGGGGTGTGATCACATTGGATCAGCGACCTGGCAGCCTGCTGGAGCCCCACAGGCGTGCACGTGTGTGGATGCACACATACATGTGTCCGTGCATGTGTGAGTGTGTGCATGTGCATGTGCATGTGTGTGAAGGCGGGGTTTTCCTTACAGATGCCCAAGAGGAGAGTTTTCCGAGTCCCCTGGTTTAATCTCATTGCGGACAACACTCACTCTCTGAAATCGCAAACCTCCTAGCCAGGTTCCTCTCACTGCAGTTCAAGCCTCTTTTGGGGTGTTTGGTTTTGCAGAGCTGGAGAGGTCCCTTGGCCTCCCCAAGCGTTACCTTGCAGCACGCTCCCTGGAACCACAGCTTCCCTGCTGCCCGCCTGCGCCCCCTTTCTCTCCTGCCCTTCCCTCTGTCAGCACTTGCCCCAGCCTGGTGGCCTGCCCCGAGAGATGGCCGCTTCTCTGCATCGCGCTAAACACCTAGACTGGCCTCGTGGGGTTGTTATTGAGAATTAATATTGAGTAATTATTAAGAACACGATTAATAATAACAATTATAGCTTAACAACACAGCAAACCATAGCTCCCTGAGAGCTTACGGAGCTTCCCAACAAACCATTATGAGTTACTCATGAGTCATTTCAATTTCTAACTTTAATTCAATGACGAGACTTAATAGTCAGGCCGGTCCCTGCCCGAGGCAGATGAATTCAGTTCCAGGCACACAGTTGGGGACCTGTGTCCAGCCCCAATCCCTTCCCCCTGCCGAAGTGAGGGGCCACCTTGCAGGAGCAGGGGGAGGCCAAGCAGGGAGCTGGCTGGGCTGGGGTGGGCTTGGGCCCAAGTGAGCTGTTCTGATGGGCAGGTCCTATTCACTTCCTCTTCAGGGTCCCTGGAGAAGACGGGCTTTCTCCCTTCTGCCTCCAGGGCCCATCGCCATGAAAGTCATGGAGGGTGGCCCAGCCTGGCCTGCTTGGCCATCAGCAGGAGTCCCATCAGCCTGGGGTCCCGCAGGCCTGGAACCTAGTGCTCCAGGTGCCACGGTCCCCTCCTCCCAGACCTGGCAGTGGGGAGGGAGCCAGAGAGGGAGAGCCCAGAGGACAGGCTCAGGCTGGCTGGGAGACACCGTCCGCATCCCGGCAGAGTGGGGCTGTCCGACCTGGTCCTCTGTGCGGCCACTGCCCCAGCTGCTCCACAGCCTGCCCCCCCGTGGAGGTGGGGGACGGCCCTCTCCCAGCGTCACCGGCAGGACAGCTGTGGGACTGGGTCCTCAGGTGCCCAAGGCCAGGCCTTCTGCAGAGGGGCCTCTGGACCCCTGACAGGCCCTGCTCACACCGCTCTCAGCCAGTCCTTTCCTGCCCCTTCTCTATCCTCTCCCCCACCAGAAAACCCTCTGAGGGTCCCTTCCAGAGACATGGACACTCAAACCACTGCACCCCACAGCTGGCCACAGGGTCAAGGCCAGGAGCCACAGAGCAGTCCCGCCCCTTCCCTTTCCTCTCTCCTGGCTCTTTGTCCTCCTGCCTCTCCTCCCTCCTCAGCCCCTCCCCTGCCTCCCCTGTTGCTGTCACCCCATCCCAGTCCCTGTAAAAGGGAGTCAGCCTAAGCCTGTCCCAATCAACGTCTAATTTGGTTGGAACAAATGTAAGACGATTAATTATGTATATCAGGAAATCAGGAGGCCTGGCATGTCACAGCCTCGGGCTGTCCTCAAATAGCCCCTGTGTCATGTCAGGTGGTGGTGCCCGTCCTGCTGTCTGCTGAGGCCACCAAGAGACCTTCTGAGGAAAGGGCCCCAGGGGTCCTGGTGCTGTGTGGTCCCTGGGGTGGCTGAGGGGAAGCTCCCATGCCCAGCCACATCCCCTTTCGGGTGCTGGGGTGCAGAGGACACGCCTCTCAGGTGGAGCAGGGAGGAAGCACTGAAGACGAACGGAAGTAAAGAAACAGATTCTTGTAATCTCGTCAGACTCAGCCAGGAAAATCAGTGCGCTGCTGTGATGAGATCTGCTCACAGCCTTCCCTCTCGGATCCTGACATCGCATCTAGAGCGAGTGTCCGGCTGCTGGGCGACAGCTCGCTGGAGTGACGGGATGAGTGGCCGCGGGTGGGCCTGCGTCCCTCCCAGGCCGTCCAGCTCTTCTGCGTTAACCTGGGGGCCAGAAGGGCTCCCTGAGAGTCTCTGGAGTCCTAGAGGGAGACTGACCCTGCACTAACATGCTTTCAGGGCCCCAGCTAGTCAGAAGGCCAGGAGGGAAGTCGACCGATAAGAACTGCTGGGCACCTGCAGGGAGCCCTGCCCTCCCCGCCCTGCCAGCTGCCCTCGGCATGCCTGGGAGGGGCTGGCTATGAGCCCTCGAACTCCAGGGTGGGACGGAGAGGAGGAATCCCACAGGACACCCGAGCCCAGGAACTTGCATGCCCTCTGCTTGCTTATGTATTAATTGTTTAGCATGAAAAATACAAACTCCAGAATTATTGAAAAGTCGTTAAGAATAGTCCCATTAGCTGCCATCTTCCCTTCCCCTGGACTCTGCAGTTGCTAACATTTTTTCACCTTGCTTCATGAGCCCTCCCCGCGCAGATTCACACCTCCTCCTCTTCTCACTACTGTCCTGCCTTTCTGAGGTCGCTGATCCTGGGAATCAGGGATGTTTGCTTAGCCCGTCCTGGGCAGAGGTGGGTGTGGGCTGAGCAGTCAGGCCTGTGGGCTGAGGCTGCGGGGGTGCCGCCCTGCTGTCTGCGTAGCCCTCAGCCTCCACGCCCACAGGTGACCCGGGGCCTGGCAGTGAGGGGCAGTGGACATTGGAAGTTGTGTGCCTTGGTCTCTGGGGGCAGCTGGGAGGGTGAATGGGGAGTCAGTGCATGTGAGAGGCTACCCTGGGGAACTGGCACGAGAGATGTTTGTTGGGCAAGTTGTACCTGGTGTTCAGGGACCACAAGCAGAGAGCTGAGAGCAGAGGAGAGAAGCTGACTTGTATGGAGAAGCCGGGCCTGGCAGGTGCGGTGTGGAAGCCCAGAGAGAGGACATCTCATTAGGCTTTTTCCTGCATCTTTGGTCACTTCCAAATAGATGCCAGACCCAGACATGCTCCCTGGACCTGAATGGGCCACGTGACTCCAGGGAGCCTGATGTCCTGGGCTTGGAAGGGACCCTGGAGGTCATCTAATCTTTCTGCTGCCTTTCGTCCAGTGAATGGTTAAATCGGACAGGACAGATGGGTTTTCATCCTGTTTTAAAATATCCTCAGGGATATAGACTATGCCCTCTTCCCGGCTTCTGTTCTAGTGCTGCTTAATTACTAGCACTGCAGGGAGTGCCTCCTCATGTCTAACCTGAATCTCTGGCCCATTTTCTTTTCTTCTGCCCGCTGGGCCACACTGCCTCGTCTTTCCTGTTCTCCACTCCCCTGGCCAGCTTGTTTCCTAGTCCGGGGCCATTAGCATCCTTGGCACTTAGTAACCCAGATCCATGGCAGAACTGAGCGTCCTGTCTGGCAGGGGAAGAGATGGGGGCAGTTAGGCGGCCGGGTCCACATGCATCTGAAAGGAGGGAAGTTTCCTGAGTCTGCCCTTGAGCACCTCTGAAATCACTTAGTCTCCTGGAATTTAGAGTGGGGATGGTGCACCGGCAGGAAGGAGCAGCTCTCTGTGTGCTGGACCGGTCGGACACATTGAGGAGGAGCTAGTCTATGCCGTGCACTGTGCTGCACTGTGCTGAGACCCACCAGTGACTACATTGCGGTTCTTGCCTTCTAGATGCCTCATGGAAAGGCAGAGACAAGCATGTAAGAAGCAGTGATGCTTTTATCAGTGTTATGAGCAAGGGACATCCGGGGCCACGGGCATGTATGACCCCAGGTGTCCAGAGACAGGCCCGCTGTCCCAGGAATCCCACCCTACCCAAGCAAACAGTTTGACAAGACCAGAATCCAGGTTCTGGTCTTGCTGGTTCGCCTGGTGGTTTTAGTTTTCTTCCTGAGCCTCTCTCCCTCTCATCAGAAACGGGGAACAAACAAATTGTTCAAACAGAAGGAGTGACCCGCGCTGCCTGCATGGAGGAGGGACGTATGCACACACGAAGGAGGCCAGCGGGCAGGGGCGTGGTGCGGGGAGAGGCTAGTGGGCACCCACCGTGAGCCAGATAGCACTGTGGCCATGCTGCAGACCTTAAGTGACAGCCCGTGAGATAGGCGTGGGGGTGGGGCCAGTGGCCAGGTCGTGCCTGCCCTGCAGTGACTCTCACCTGTACTGGGTGACAGCTGGGTTGGCCTTTGCAGAGCAGTGGAATGTGACAACGTTGTCCTCCAGCACTGGCTGCGGTTCCACTGACAGGTTGACAAGTGGGGGGTCTGCAGGGAGAGGAGAATCACTTGTAGACTGGAGGGAGAATGGGGCAGGAAGACCCCCAGGAGACATGGAGGGTAAAGGCCAGAGATTCCACCACCAGGGATCCACAGAACGGCCACCTCCTGGAGTGGGGCTGGGGAGGGTCAGAGGAGGCTGTTGCTCTGCCTGGAGATGACCGGTCCAGCCAGTCCTGGGAGTGGGCTCAGGGCCCTGTGGACTCTAGGTCTGCTGTCGACAAGAACAGCCAGCCAGGAAGCACAGCCACCTGGGCGCGGGCAGCCCACCCCGCAGCTCCGGGTAGAGCACCAGGGAGGAGAGGCAGGAAGGGAGCCGGGCAGGGAAGTGTGGACGCTCAGCCCCGTTTCAGCACAAACTTCCTGTCTTTGAAACGTCTGTCGATTATCTCTTCGTGTAAAGGTTCTGGGGCATCTGTGAACGTGCAAGCGGCATTCACACCCTTTCATCAGCAATCATCTCTGCTCAGCCTGACTGGTGTCACAGGGCCTCAGCTCCCGGCTGGGGCTCGCTTTCTCATTTGACATGAAGACAAGCCACGCTCTGAGGTGCTAAACGGTGGAGGGGAGCAGACCGAAAATCAGAGAGAGGGAGAGACAGACAGAAACCAGAGATACAGAGATGCACAGACCTGTGCAGCTGACCGAGGCAGGCAGAGGCACCCCTGCAGAGCAGAGGCCTGGGGCCACCCAGGATGAGAGAGGGCGAGATGAGGGAGGGGGACCGAGACGGCGAGATGGGGTGACACACAGAGACTGAGAAACGCAGAAGACTGGGAGAAAGAGACAGAGACCTAGAGAAGCGGAGAGCAGAGCTATGGGGCAGGACAGCGAGACCGGGGTGTATGCAGAGACACCTGATAAGACAAGGATTTTAGACAGAAAGCAGAAAAGACCAAGGGAGACCCAGCACATGGAGACAGAAAATGACAAGGTGCTGGGGAGGAAGACCAAATCAAACCGTGTGGAATGAGAAACGAGGGAGGGACAGACACTGCCAGCTGCAGAGACGGAAATGGGGCTCGAGGGTCTGCCGCAGACAGGGGCGGCCGTCGGCCTGGCCCAGCACTCCAACCTCTCCCGAGGCTGATGTCACCCCTGCTGGGCACCCCAGGCCACCCACACTCCAAGAGGGCGAGAGGAGCCAGTGCCACCCGTCTTGCTTGTGCAAGTCTAGGCTGAGTTAGGAGGGCAGCCTGGTCCTCAGGGCCTAACCAGGGCCAGACCCACAGCCAAGCTGAGGAAATTGCTGGAAGGTCACAAGGACTTTCTAGAGGTTCAGCCTATTTTTAGTAAAAGAAGTAAAGAATCCAGTTTCTCAGAGGCCATCAGGAAACATGCTGACCCACGAGGGGCGCCACAGAGGCATGAGACTCCAGCCTGCCTGGTCTGGGTTCCTGGCTGAGACCTAGGAGAGTCCTTCACAGACTCTCAGCTGTGGACCGAGCCTGCCGTGCCCCAGAGTTGAGATCATTTGACTGCTCTGATCCAGCCTCTGCCTGCTGATGCTCGGGACCGACCACGCCTTCCTGCCCAGGGCTGGGAGCAGAGGCTGGGGCTGGGAGATGGGCCCGGAGGCTATGCTGGTGTCTGTTTCCTGAGTAGCAGGTGGCTGGCTGGCTGAGCAGCCCACTCTCTCCACATTATCTCGGGAGATGGGGAAGGACCGCAAATCCGGGAAGCACCTGCTACTGGTGCATCCAGCTCGCCTGCCTTTTCCTGGAGAATTACTAGGGAAGTGATGCGTTTTTCAGTGATCTCAGACTTGGTTTTTAAAGCATAATTCAAGTGGTCGCAAAGATGAGTGTGATGAGGTAGCCATGAGAGCTCTCCTCCACCTCCCAGGAGAGTTGCGATCACCCCAATCCTGCAGCCCCTCCCCAGCTGTCCCCCAGCTTCCAGGCCAGGTGGGATTGGGAGTCCCAGCTCTTTCCATGCAGGGCTGGCCCGCTGTGCTGGGCACTGGTGGGACCCTTCCTGGAGAACATGTTCACCCAGGAGGAGCCTGCATCTTGTTGACGCAGGGACTTGATGACTGCCATCTGCATCGCAGCGCGTGGCTGGCCCGCACCCACACATGTAGTCCGTCACTGTGAGGAGCAGTACCTCAATCCAACTCTTGTTTAAGGAGGCACCAGTTCGATAGAATCTAGACAGTTGTCACAGAACCTGGGCGGCTGTTCCAGGACGCCCACCCCTCACCTGAGTGTCCTTTACAAAGTGACGAGACTTTGGGAGGCAGGAAGACGGAGCACGCCCTGCAGCGCAGCCGAACACACACACCTGCCGTCATCAGTGCACCCTGGGAAGCCTCTCTCCTGCATCTTCCCTCACAGCACCCCTGCGGCCCACTCACCAGTCAGTGCGCCTCCCCCAGACCACAGGTGCCCGAGTCTCTCCACTCCTCTCCTCTGGATGTACCGAACACAAATTTCCAGAGTCTGCCAAGCTCCAGAGGTATAAATAGTTTATGTTATATCCAACTATTAAACATGATTTTAATCCCACTTGTGATGCCGGCTGCATGACTTGTAGGAGGGCAGCTTTGATGTAGCTGGTGGAACTGAGATCACACTGAACAGATGTTACAGCTGAGAGTCTGTTAGTGTTTCTATCAGCAAACTGCGCGTGTGCGTGCATGCACGTGTCTGTGTGTGCACACGTGTGTTTTCGGGGGAATTGTCACATCAAAGAGGGGGTAGAAAAGAGAGAAACTTCATGACTTAGTGATTTCATAGCGTATCCATTTGAAACTTGGCATCTGGACACAGAGTCCAGATGTGGCAAGGCTTTGGTGGTGTTAAGCTTTCTCTCCCATTACTCAGTCTGGGGGCTTTGTCTTCCATTGGGTAACATGTAAAGACCAAGGGAAACAAACAACAAATGTGCTTTTGCTGAGTTTGGATGCTTCTTGGTTGACTGAGAAAATGAGCAGGTTTGTAAAGGCAGCTCTGCTCCACCCCATGGTGCCCACAGTAAACAGTTTAATGCTTACTGCATGAGCAAATGGATAAACGGAGGAGGAGGAGGAGGAGAGGGAGGGAGAGAGGAAGAGGAGAAGGGG
>VBSM01000335.1:2995240-3006935 GCA_008086735.1 Cheirogaleus medius | reverse complement strand
GGGGAGGGGAGGGGGAGGAAGGGAGAGGAAGGTGGGGGAGGAGGGGACGAGGGGACGAGGGGAGCAAAGTTATATGTGCTTTGCCCGGCAGGCACATAAATACTCTCAGCCCTGGGGAGACGAACTGCTGAGACAAATGGACGAAGACCTCTCTTCTGCTAGGGCTGTGGGGACACCTGGGAAGGGGCTGCCACACACCTGTGACTGTAGGTCCTGGCAGCTGATAGGCGTAGAGTGCTTACAATATGTCAGGCATGAATGATTTCATTTGATCCTTACTGCAACCTTAGGAGGTAAGCGTTATTACCATGCTGAGATGCACAGATGAGGAACTGAGGCACAGAGAGGTTAACTAACCAGGTCAGGGTCACTCAGTAAATAGCAGAGCCAGAATTCAAAGTAGGAAAAATATGATGGCCTTCACTACTGCGCTGTACTGCCTTGAATGGGGCCGATCTAGGACACCAGGCAGCTGGGTCCCAAGCCTCACCCTGACCTCATTCCGGATGGCTGTGATGTCCTGGGAAAGGAGGCCAGAAGGGCCCAGAGACCTGGCAAGGCCTGGTGCCTCCCGGGGTGCAGACGACTCTGTCTCTGTGTGCCCTGGCCAGGGATGCTCCACTGGCGTGCTTGCGAATACGGTGGGCCCTGCTGGATGGCCACTTCCTTGCTGCCTGGAGAGGCTCTCGAGGGTGCGGGTGGCCTGGAGCAGCAGCTCTGCCCTTCCCGCCTCTCCCTCCAGGGAGCCACAGCGGCCAGAGACGTTGTCTTGGCAACAACTGTTAGCAACCCCCTCTCCCCCCACCACCCCCACCCCAAGGATCTTCCTTCCCGTCCTCATTCATGGAGAGCTGCAGCAGCGAGCTCTGGCCAAGCCTGGAGCCGGGTGGCGGAGCCTTTGTGCTGGGTGTCCAGAGCCCGTTGACACCATTTGTTTCTTCTTCCCTCTGGAGCCTGAGCAGGATTCTAAACACTGGGTGGGAACTTCTGCTCTCTGGCTGCCAAGACAGGTTCTGGAAACCCTAAAACTCCATGTCTCTGGACTCCAGATCCTGGAGAGTCATGTGGAGCCAGAATCCAGAAGCCTTAGATGGGCCAGGGCTGTTATGAACATGCTAAGAAGGGCACGACCGCCAACCTGCACTCTAGCCTTGTAATTTAGAGCTCGGGACCACAGTGGCCACCAGCATGCGGGGACTTTATGCTCTAAGAGAGAAGTCCACCTCCGAGTGCTGATACCTCAAATCTAAACGAATCCAGTACTGGGGTAAGGCCACTGGAGCCACCTTGCTAAGCTCTTCTTGGTTCTCTGAGGCTGACAGGCACCTTAGGGACACTTTTAGGAGAATTTCAGGAGTCTCGTTTAGGAGGCTTTTGGGATGTGATGCTGGTGGAGCTTTAAAGCATCGTTACTGTTAATATGTGAACCATAACAACTGAGTCAACTGAATCCACTGAGGCCTGCCCTCGTGGGTGTACAGGAGTGTTACCGGGGCAGGCTCTGCAAAGCTGCCCAAATTTGAAACCTGCATGGGTAACTGAATCAATATTCAGGTGCCTCAGTTTCCCCAGATGCCTCCTCCAAGCAGTTGTAAAGATTAAATTCGATAATGCATATAAATATGAGCTAAATACTGGCCCTTCTTTCTCTTCCTCTCATCCCACTGACTGACGCTCTGTGAGGGTGGCCAGTACCCCTCTGCAGGGCACGGTGCTGCGTGCCTGTCCGGAGCCCGAGAGCTCTTCCGTCCCCAGATCTCCACTCTGGCTTCTCTCCAGCAGTGGTGGGGCCACCTGGCCAGCCCCGCAGGGCAGCAGCTGACCATAGTTATTAATATGGAAGCTCCATCTTGTTCAGGTGTCGAAATGTGGCTTATAGATGTCCTTTACTGAGGACCTTCATCTGCGAGGTTGCTTCCTGGGATGGTAAGAAACACAGAGGGGCCCTTCCTGTTCATACTTATAAACTAGCCAGTCCACAGAGCTGACCCGTCTCCTGCCTTCAGGTGGCCAGAGCTACAGGGAGGGGTGCGTGTCTCCTGCCCTGGGCCTAGCTGAGCCGGGCGGGGCCGCCAGTACTCACGCTGGATGTCGATGGTGACTGAGGTCTCCTTGCCTCCGGGGATGGCTTTGTTGGTGGCACGGCACACGATGCTCTGCCCATTCTCCACGTCGCCGGGGGAAAGGAAGAGGGTGCTGACGATGCTCTCTCGCTTGCCATCCCGGAGCAGCGTCTGGGCGGGGAGGGGAGAGGGGAGAGAAAGCTCCTTGTCACTCGGCTGTGATGGCTGGATGGGTCGTGGCGGACAAGCTCAGAGACAAGAAGGTAGAGTCATGGATGGAGGAAGGGAGTCTGCTCAGGAGTTGCAGGGGCCAGTCTTGTGGGTAGCCCTGGCTTGCTGGCCTGGCAGAGTGCTCGGCTGTGGAAGGAAAAGGCACTGAAAAGCCCCACCGTGTGTGGAATCAGCCTGGGGCTGCATGCCAACGCACAGGGAACCAGGCTGGGCTTAAGGGAGACAAAGCTTCAGGAGGTCCTCCGTAGCAAGGACCTCACACCTGCTCTGCCTCTGCTGTCTGGGAGAGCCTTGGGGTCTGCAGAAGCAAGGAGACGGTTTGCAACAGGCAGGAGCAGTGGCAGTGCGCAGGGGGTGCTGCTTTGGGCGTGGGGGTCATGGCAGGGTGGGTGGGACGTAGCATAATTGGTGCACGCTGACCTTGTGATTATTTCCCTATAGAAATCCTTTCAACTATTCAAAGCATGTTTCGTCCTGACCTTGTTAGAGCCACAGGCAGCACAGATGCCATTACCTTCCACTGGCCAGGTGAGGGAACAGGTGAGATGGGGAGAGGCTATGGAGCTTGACCAAACTCACACTTCCAGTTGGTGGTGAAATAAGTACAAGGGTTCTACAGTGGGGTGAATAGTGTCCCCCCAAATTCTTGTCTACCTGGAAACTCAGAATATGGCCTTCTTTGGAAGTAGGGTCTTTGCAGACTAGTTGAGTAGGTCGTAATTAGTTAAGAATCTCTAGATGAGACCATCATGGATTTAGAGTGGTGACTTTAAATCCAATGGCTGGTGTCCTTTTAACCACTTCGGTACCGCGCTCACCGGCCGCGAAGCCTCGCCCACAGCCGCACTCACAGTCCGCACGGTAGTGTGTGCTGCGCATTGACGACGCATCCGTTCTGCTCTTGTGTGATGAGGAAAGCTGTAAAGCACTGAAAGCTTGTTTTACTTTACAGGCAGCTTTAGGAAAATAACTATAATAACTCCTACTAAGGACTTGTTAAAAGGTCACAGATTCGTAGTAACTTATTAGCTGAACGTACACACTGCAACTGCAGAGATAAAAGTAAAAGCTTTTGGCTGTCGGCTAAAGTTGACGCTTGGCTGTGCGCCCTCATATCACGGCTGTCGGCTATAGTCACGCTGGGCTGTGCGCGTTCATCTGTGGCTGATGACTATAGTTGACGCTGGTACCAAAGTGGTTAAGAAGAGGAGAAGACTCAGCCAGGTGCAGGCGAGAAGGCCCTGTGAGGAAGGAGGCAGAGACGGCAGTGATGCTGCCCCAAGCCAAGGAATGCCAGGAGCCGCCAGGAGCCGGAAGAGACAGGAAGGATCTTCCCTGGAGCCTTTGGAGGGAGCATGGCCCTGCTGATAGCTTTGTTTCAGACTTGGCCCTACAACCATGAGCTTGGAGAACATGAATTTCTGTTATTTTAAGCATGAAGTTGTGGTCCTTCATTATGGCAGCCTCAGGAAACTAACACAAGTGCTCACAGGTCCTAGAGACACTGGTGTCCTGTCTTCCGGGGGCCATGGTGTCTGTCATTCTGTAGCTAGTCCCCTCTTCCCTCCCTGGGCCCCTTTCCAGCTAACCCCCCACAGTCACTGGGGCCCACTGAGGCAGGGCACACTGCGAGAGCTGTGCTGGGGCGGGTGGGGACTGGAGTCTGTCTGGTACTCAGAGACTCCTGGTCCCAGGAAGGGACTTCACTCCCTCCAGGGAAGAGTGCTAGATGTAGTCCTGTTTTGCCCAGGAACAGATGAACAGACTGCAGTCCCTCCAAACCTCCCATGCAGTAACAATGGCATCGTCCCTAATTCTCACAAGGGCCCTGGAAGGGAGGGAACATTATCTCTACTCAGCAAAAGAGAAAATTGAGTTCAAAGTGAGTTGGGAACTTGCTGGTGGAGCTAGGATTTGCACTTAAGAGTGGGTGAGCCCTGAGCCACGACCCTCTGCCGCAGCCCCTGGAGATGCCGGAGGGTGGGTAGTACTACCTTGGCACTGCAGGTAGGAAGAGTTGGGGCGATGATGGAGCTTGTTAGCGGCAACATGCAGGCTGCTGGAACCCTGCTTTCTGGGTCCTCAGTCCAATGTGGGGCAAGCCTTGTGGCCTCAGGAGAACAGGGCCTGAGTCTCCATCGAGAGGGCCCACCCTGCTTTAGGCACAGCTTAAAATTCTAGAGACAGCCACGGAGCGGGGCAGTGGCCCTGGCCCTGGGCAGAGTGGTCCTCCCAGAGGGGCTGGAGGAGAGTGATGTGCCCAGACCCAGCAAGCCGAGGGGTCAGAGCCTCAGATCCACCTTGGGGCCAGTGCGCCTCACCAGAGGCCAGCAGAAGGTGGGGTGGGGCGTAGTTGAGCCCCAAGCCAGAGCCAGGGCAGGAGGGAGCTGGGCGGCACCATGGTACCAGGTGGCCTGGGGCTCTTCAGCAGACCTCACCCCTACAAATAGTCCAGCAATAAGAGAACACTTTCCTGAATGAAAATAAGACCTGGATCGGAGGAGGGGAGATGGGAAGGGGCTTGCTATTGTTCTTCCTGTCTCCTTTACTTTTCCGTGGTGCTGACAAGGGACATTTACATAAGCTTGTGGTGGGTTCCAGGGCGGTGAGGGGAGCGGGCCTGTGGGTGCCAGTGGGGGAGCGGGCCTGGCTCTAATTAGGTCCCTGCCTGCTTCCCTCCTGCCTGCCCCCGCGCGCTTCTCCACCTCGGAAGGATGATTAACGACGTATTTATTGGGTCTGGGTGTGTGCTTTTCTGGGAAATAAAAATTCTGGTTCAAGTTGTTTGTTCCACCTGATTAGAGGAAAAGGGAGATGTATTCATTAAACAAGGCAAGAGCCAGGAGAAGGCAAGCGCCCCGCGCCACCCCCAGGGAGGCCCATGAGCTGGGGACCCAGACTCAGGCGGGTGTCCCAGGGAGGAAGGTCTGGTCTGCTGGCTCAGCTACAGCCACGGCCACGGCCATGGGATGACTGAAGCACCAGGCGGGTGGGCGTGGGGGGCAGTCTGTACCCTCGTTTTTTCTTCCCTTTATTCCTTTCTGATCTCATCTCTCCTTTTTTCTTCCTCTTTTCTCTTGTTTCATTCCTTTTGTATGAATCTCCCCAATCGTCACTTTTCTCATATGCAAATGGAGCCTTTGGACTTGGCGGCCTTGAAGGCCCTGTTCACGCTGGCCAAGCTGCGCAGTATTCCATCATCTGCGGATCCTGCCCTCCCAGCACCGCCCACCCTCGATCTCTTCCCCTCACTGGACGTGGCTCTGGAGGCACACTGGGCGCTGCGCCCAGCTCCTGCTTCAGAGCCTTCATCAGCATGCAGAGCAGCTCTGGGAGGGAAGTGGGTTATTAATGGTGGGTCACATGTTTTGGAGGCCACCAACTCCAAGGCTTCCCTCCAGCTTGGTGGGCACTAATGTGCTGCCAGACTGCAGCCTCTGGGTCTCCCAGGCTGCCCCACGTGACTGTGATGGTGGCTTCCTAGGGTCCACGAAGACCCAGCCCCCATGAGTGCAGATATGGACCAGGGGCCAGGCGTATACGCGGCGTGCTGTGTCCTGTGCACAGGAATGAGCACGCCGGGGCACAGGCCTCTGCAGGTGGGTTCCCACCCACCCCTCACCTGTCCCGTCTGTGGGTGTCCACGGCCCTCTGCCCACTGACTGCCTCTAGGAGCTTTCTGGACTGTCCCAGTGCCTGTGGCGCCCCTGGCTCCCCTCTGAGCTCTGCCTGCTCCCGGGCTGCTCCAGGGCTGTGCACACCCCCTCGCCCCATCACTAATGGACCCGGTGGCCATCTCTCTGGTTTTCCAGCAGCAGCTTGGGAGGCTGGGGACAGAGTGTACCCTTGGTGCGGTTGTCCAGTGTGGGCGGTGGTGGCCACTCTACTCTTTCCAAAGACTCCAGGACCCCTGTTGGACAGTGGAGAGCCAGGCTGAGCCCTCAGAGGTGGGATTGCAGTGGGTGGGTGCCCGGTCCAGGGCTAACTATGGCATGCTAATTGATATGCAAACAGCGGCAAGGCCTTGAGCAGCCACGGCCTGGCAACCAGGCCTCTCTGTTCTTGTGGGTCCCACTCACCTCCCCCACCTGCTGGGTCTTTTTTTTTTTTTTTAATCATCACTGTGCTTCCCCTTTTTATAGATCCTGTGGGCCTGCTGTCACTTGGATTGAATAGGGAGGTGGGGAAGGTGGGGAGCTGCATAGTGCTGTTTGTTCCCGACCCTGCATCCAGCGCGTGGCCTGAGGCCTTCACAGAAGGCCAGGATGAGCGGCTGCATACCGGGTGGAGACTCTAGGCTCCTAAGCTGGGCAACGGGGGGTGTGGGGTGATGGGGTGACTGCAGGGAGCAAGGGCCCTAGGGTGTGAGCACTCATGCCTTTCCTGAGCAAGTCTCCTGAGCTCCTCTTAGCACGGCCTGACAGGCGAGGCTGGTGGTGCCAGGTGGGCCGGAGCCTGCCCTGTGGGCAGGTGGCCGCCTAAAGCCGAGGACGCAGGGAGGTAGAGCTAGGGGCAAAGGGCTACAAGGTAGACACGGACATGAAAGCAAACCTCCCCCCTGGCCTGGCCCGTACCTGGGAAGTAGTGGGTGGGGCAGGAAGCCAGCTTCCGGAAAGAGTGCTCTGTGGGCCTAGCCTATACTCTCTTCTCTCTTTGTCCCTAACCTCTCCTTCTTTCCCTGGTGTGTGGACTTGTGGGCCTTCCAGATGAATGCCATGTGGCCCCATTCTGGTGCCAGGCCAAGAGACGCAAGAGGAACAAAGGAGGAGCCCACTGTCCCCAGATGGCCCAGGGCTGGGTGTCAGGGAAGAGGCGTGGAGAGAGGCCCAGCAGTGCGGCCCACCCCAGCACCCAGGTTGAGCTGCAGCATCTCCAGCCTGTGCTGGCGAGGCCGGAGTGGGGAAGGGCCTAGGTCCTCCGGGAGGGGCGTTTCCCTACTGGACACAGGGCGGAGTAGCCCGAGAAGGGCCGACTAGTGATATGGAGACTGAGACCAGGGCTTTTTTTAATGAAATAGCAATGTAACCTGTGGGGCGGGGGATTGGGGCTCCCTCTGCGGGAAGGGAGCCAACAGTAATAGCAGCTAATCCCATGACTCGTTCCTTACAAGGTAGCTTCAATGCATAATTCCTTCTAAGTCACACACTTAACAAGTGCCTATGATTAGTATCATCCCATGTTGCAGCTGGGGAAACTAAGGCAGAGAGATTGCGTCACCATAACATGCGCTGGAGCCCAGGCTTGAACTCAGGTCTGTGGGACCACGTGGCCTGCCCTGTGTGACAGGGGCGCCTGCATCTAGGAGGCGCGGACGTCCAGGTGACGGCGCAGCAGGGGCAGCCGGTGCTCCCACGGCAGTGCTCACGGCAAGCTCGCTCAGCCAGACCTGCTTCTCCCTCCACCCTCACAACCAGCCTTGAAAAGTGGGGCTGTTGTTGCTCCCCTCGGGCGGATGAGGGCGCGTAGGCCCCGCAAGGTTAGGTCACAGCTGGAAGGTGGCAGAGGCTGGATTCAATTCAGGCCGCCCAGGTGCGGAGCCCACAGTCGTAGCCACCCACGTGGCAGGAGATGGATACGGAGGGCTTCAGACCCCAGCGCCAGGGCTGCCTGCGCGGCCTTTCCTGCGGCCCGGGGCCTGCTGATTGCCTGTGCACCTGCGTGTGCTCTCCTCGTGCCCTTCCCACGCACATGCCGGCTTGGGCTGTGACCATGGCCCTTTCATGCCCGGGAAGCAGGGGTCTGGGCTGGGCCCCTGCGGGGGGAGTGGAAGGGTGGCTGTGACAGCCCCGACGGCCTGCCCCACGGGAGCCCCTGGATTGCCCACCCTTCTCAGCACACTCCGAGGCCGCAGACCTGTAGCTTGTCAGAGCTGAAGGCACCTTTCCAAAGTGTCTGATCCAACGCCTGCATTTTGCAGATGAGGAAACTGAGGCCCAGGAAGTTAGTTGCCTGTGGTTACACAGAGTAGGATCTGGAGCCCAGGCCCCTGGCTGCCTGGGGCTGCCTTCCCTGTGCAGCACCCGAGCACGGGCCGGCGGGCGGTGGGCGGCAGTCTCGGCTGCCCTGCTCTCCAGCGGCACTGGGCCAGCCTCTCAGAGAGACCTTTCTGGCATGGACGAGGATGACTGGTGAGCTCAAGGTGTCCCTGGACAGGTCCAGTGGAGCGACCTGACCTCTCTCCTCACCAGATGGGTGTGTCCTCCATGGGACATAAACCCTGACGGGCCAGGCTGGCCCAACCTCAGGGAGGGACTGGACAGGCACCCAGGCTGGAAAGAAGACCCCTTTCTCTCCTTCTCATCTTCCTATGGGTGATCCATTCCCTGTGCCATATTTTTGTATTTCGTAACACGACAGGGTGGCTCCAGCCCAGGCCATGAGCGGGGATGCGTCTCCTGAGAGGGAGCCTTCCCCCGACAGACTTGTGCCTGAGGGAGGGCGTTTGTCCTGGGTTTTGGCATCAGGCCCTGGGCTGACCCTATGGCAGGATGGTCCGTTTGGGCAGGAAGGAGACACCGCAGAGCAGGGCAGGCTTGCCTCATGTCCTCTACCGACGGCAAGGGCCTTGCTGACCTTTCCAAAGCCCAAAAAGTGGTGCCGGGGGTGGGCTGGGCCTGGGGAGCAGGCCGTGCACCTTCTATCCTGTGGGGCTGAGGAGGGCCTCAGAGCTGAGGAAAGCTGGGGTTGTGGGGGGAGAACCCCAAACCCTTGCCCTGGGCTCGCACAGCCTCTCAGTGGTGCCCTCTGGGCTGTCGGCTCTGCCCGCCAGTGCGAGGCTGCGCGGGGAGGAGCCAGGGAGGGCAGAGGCCTGGGCCAGCGCGGCCCACTCAGGACTGCGCCGCAAGCCGCAGTCTTTTATCTGCAGACGAAAGAGCTTGGCCCAGCTGTCCTGCAAGGCCCTGCTCATCTTAAAGGCTCTGCGGTATGTAAACCCCATCTGGGACTCAATGCACAATCTCCTGGAGTCGATTTTGGTGGGGGCTGTTTCAAAATGTGCTCAGGGTTTTGTTTTTATTCAGGTGCGGTGAGGCTGACAGGTGAGGAGCGACTGCTGTAGGGAAGAGTTTGCTGCTCACAGTTCCCAAGAGGCGGGGGCATGCCACGTCACATAGGGCCACACGTGGATGACGCCGTAGGAGCCTGATAAAAGAAGGCTGTGGGGACTTGGATGTGTTGGTCTGCATATCAGAAGCATGCTTGCAGGCAAGGTGTTTGCTGCCTCTAGGAGTTAGCTCGCCCTGGTCCCTCCCTGGGTCTACAAGGCCCCAAGATGTCAAAGCATCGTAAGATACAGAAAATAAAAAACATGATTAATATTGGGGCCAGTCCAGGGCACTTCCAGGAAGAGAAAAGCACTCCTCTTGGTAGGCACAGCAGGGACAGGGCCTGGTACAGGATTCTGGGCTAGATTTCAGCCCTCCCTGGCCCCTGAGCCAGGAACCTTGGACAGCGCAGAACAAACAGCCTTCCCTGGCAGTCCTTACAAGGTGCCGCATTTAGCGAATATTCATAAAAATAAAGCAGGGCCAGTTCAACTTGAATTTCATATAAATAGTGAATACTTTTTTAGTATAAGTATGGCCCAAAAGTATGTCCCATGCAATATTTGGAGCATATTTATACGAAAAAATAATTATATTTATTGTTTTTCTGAAATTCAAATTTAACTAGGCATCTATCTTAGCCCACTTGGACTACTATAACAAAATACCATAAATTGGGTGGCTTAGAAACCACAGGAAGTTATTTCTCAACATGCTGGAGGCTGAGAAGTACAAGATCAAGGCAGATTTGGTGTCTGGTAAAGACCCGACACCTGGTACATAGAGGGCCCTCTTCTCACTGTGCCCTCACACGTGGAAAGGTCTCCCTTGGCCTCTTCCATAAGGGGACTGCTCCCATCCAAGAGAACTTCACCCCTGTGACCTTGTAGGGTAGGGTTCCACCTTAGGAATTTTGGAGGACACAAACATTCTGACCCTGACAGCATCCTATGTTTTATCTGGCCACCCTAAACCCTGGCTACTTGTACCCCTGAGTCTCTTCTTCAGACCACACCCCATTCTTAGGGTCTTCAGGGAGCCCAGCAGTTACCCTGGGGGCCGGGGGAGAACCGGGCAGAGAGGCAGAAAACGTCAAAGGGTGGACACACAGAGGAGGAGGACAGCGCAGCATGAGGGAGAACAGGAAGATGCAGAGAAGCAAAGTGCAGACACAGGCAGAGGCGAGGAGAGCTGGCTCCCTCCCCAGCACAGGCCTCTCACCTTGGAGTAGGTGGCTCCATTGATGACTTCTCCCTTTCGCAGCCAGATGATGGAGGCTGCAGGCTTGGCATTGTCTGCATGGCAGGTGAGGTTGAGGGGGTCCCCCGCCCGCAGGCTGATCACCGGCCCCCCCAGGATGATGGGGTCATCCGGCGGCACTGCAAGACAGGAGCAGAGAGGTCGGGCTGAGGCCCCGCCCGGCCCCCAGGCAGGGATGGTGGGCTGGGCTGGGAGGACGACAAACAGTAATTATCATACTTTACTAAAATGAGTAATCCCTGGTATTGGAACAAGCAGTGACAGCACAGCAGCAGTGATCCTGACATGGGCACCGCCTGCTTCCTGTGGAGGAAGGTCCTGTTCACCACGGAGTCCCTGCTCGGCGTGCAAAAGGGCCCGGACAGGCGTCACCAGCTTCTGAGCTCTGCGCCCAGACAATGCCTGTGCTTTTTTTCAAACTTCTCTTCTTTAAACAAAGCACTGTCACATCTGTTGTCTGGTTTAATCCTCACAGCAATCTTTCAAAGCAAACATTATTATTATCATCCCAGTTGCACAAATCTGGAAACTGAGGCCCAGCAGGATTAAGTGACTTGCTCAAGGTCATGTGGAGAACGAGTGGCAGAGTCAAGCCCTTAACTGGCGTGCCAGGCCAGCCCTTCCCTGGCAGGGGCAGGTGACAGGGTGGCCCTTTATGGTGGAGACTACACTTCAGAGGGCTGCGCACACCCTGGCATGTCCAGAACCACTCCAGCCCATTATCCCAGAGTCAGAACAAGGCTTTCCCAGCCCGGTTTTCCCGCTGTGCTGTGTAGTATGGTCTGCGACTTGGAGGCAAGGGGTGTCCATAGTGGGGCGTGGCCACCACAGTGCCCAGCCCTGTGCCTGGTGGAAGCTCCACAGATGTCTGCTGGCTCCAGTGGAGCCAACGTTTTGATCCCCACAGTGGCCATGGGCTATAGGACTGGCAGGAAGGATGGTGGGGTATCACTATTCAGGGAAGACGTCCAGAGAAGTTGAGTGACTTGTCTAGGGACACACAGCCTCTTCCGGTGCTCATGCTCATAGACATAGTGAGGATCTCAGGCCTCTGCTGCTCCCTGGGCAAGCCACAGAAAGGGCAGGGCTCCCTGGACA
>VBSM01000335.1:2963143-2995140 GCA_008086735.1 Cheirogaleus medius | reverse complement strand
GGGGGGGGGGCCTTCGAGGGCTTCCTGTGGAGCGTGGGCGTGACCAGCTGCGCTGCAGGCAGCTTTATGCCCCCTTGGTGGGCGGGCTTTCCAGCAGGCGGAGCTGGGGCTGGGGGCGAAAAGGCCAGCTTCACCCTCCGGAAGGCAGGAGCCCCTTCCTTCTGCGGGGCAGCTTCGCCCAGCTCGATGCCCAGGACGGAGGCGTTCTGGCTCCCGAGCTTGTGCAGGCCTGGGGAGACCGAATGCCTGGCCCGTCCCGCCTCAGCCTCCCCAGTGATGAGCCATGTGGCGTGGACCGTGGCAAGTCCCTGGAGCAGAAGATGCAGAAGGAAGACGGCCACGTCTCCTGTGTTGGTTTCCTCAGGTATGCAATGTGAAAGCACACAGAGGATCTGGAAAGTGCCCCAGTGCTGGCATTGTTGAGTCTAAGACAGGGGTTCAAAACCTTGACTGTGTATCAAACTCTTCTGTGGGGGTTTTCAAACTCCTGTGGCCAGGCCACACCCTGACCAACTAAATCCCAATGTCTGGAGGTGGGCCCAGGCTCAGGGCCTTTTAAAGCTCTCCAGGGGGTCCCAATGCGTGACCAGGTTTGAGAACCAGCTGTCTCTGGGCTCTTTGCTCAGGTGCGCTCTGATCCTGGTGCAGAGGCTGGGAAGGCCTTTCCGAAAATCAAATATCATGAGGCCCAGCCCTTCTTTCTTGCTCCTCCCGCGTGTGCTGTGTTTGTGGGACGTGGAAAGAGAGGCACGCAGATGCCAGAGGAGGGAGTGGGCTGAGTGGTGGGAGCACCGGCAGCACACAGAGCCACACACACCGCGCTCAGAATGGGCCCCGATTGCGTCTCCCAGACTGGTGCCGTCTGGCTGGCTGCTCGGCCGCCCTGCACTGCTGATTGGCCTCGCCTCCTGCTGGCCAGCTGCCGCGGGAGTGGTGTGGCTGGGACCGGGGTGAGGGTGAGGAGGGGAGATGGGGGCCGGAGGCTGAACAGCAATCACCTCGCTGGGCGGCTGTGGCCTGCAGGGAGGGGCTGTTCCCGCCCTTCAGCCTGCGCTGGGCTGCGAGATGCATTATCCACACACGCCTCGCAGGACTGGTTATCCTCCCGAATGCCACAGAGTTTGTTCTCCTAATTTTTAATCACAAGGAAGGTGGAAGCATTAGCCTCTTTGTGATTAATCTGGAGATAAAAGTAGTTGATTGTTTTGGTGCTGTGCTTGTTGTCAGTCAAGGGAAAAACTGCCTTAACTGTTGAGGGGCCACGGCCTGGTCCTGAGGGGATCCTGCAGGCCGGGCTGCGGGAGGGAGTGAGACTCCAGCTCCCGGCTGGCTCCTTGGGAGCTGACGGCGAAAGGATGTATCCTTCGGATTAGGACTCCACAGTCGCAATGACCGTTGGCTCTTTACAGTTTACTCTCACTGGCCAGGATCTGGGCAGGCAGCTGGGGCTCCTTCTGCCCTGCCCCTGCCTGGCACACGCCCTGCAGACTGTCCACACCTGGGTGGGCAACGTGGGGCACCGCCCCTTTCCCTGTGTGCGGGAGGAGACCCCTGAGGACTTTCCCCAGCTCTGTGCCCAGGGCAAGGGGGTCTTGTGTGGAGAGGTGGGGCCGGAGATGTCACGCAGTTCAGTTCTGCATTGACAGAAAAGGAAACTGAGGCCAGAGAAGGAAACAGGCCAAAGAGCACGAGAGGCTGACCCAGAGTTCCCAGTGAGTGAGGGCAAAGAAAGATGAGAGTGGGCTTGGGAAGTGTGTCTTGGGAGGTAGAGCTGGGAGGTAGAACTTTCAGCTAAAACTTAGAGGTAGAACTTTCACCCCGGCTCCAGCCACACCACTCCCGCCGCAGCTGGCCACCTCACCCTGCACCTAAAGGCGGTGCAGAACCGCCACGCATGCCTGCAGCTGTTTCTAAGAAGTGCTCCCACGAAGGCCATGGACTTCTGGGCTAGCACATATGGCTACGGGTGGCCACCTGACTGTCCTTCCCACAAGACATCAGCTGGCCATCAGCTGGAGGGTCGCGTAGGGCTGGGGTCCGAGGGCTTCTGTCCACTGTGGAATTGCTTGTCCCCTCCACCTCCCGCCCTGTACCCAGCCATTCTACAGCATCGAGCTCATTTGACTGGCTGGTCGTGGCCTGCCAGGCGGGCCAGCCGCGCCCGACCAGACTGAAAAAGCTCTCCCAGCCAGATGGGGCAGCACGGTGGGGGCTTCCCCCAGAGTCCACCTGGGTACCCCAGTGGGCCCCTAGCCGGGCCTCCAGAGATTGCTCCGATGCTCTGTCAGCCCGGATGGTCTCCGCGGCAGGTGATGGGGCCCGGCTGCCCCAGATAGCACGGTGAGCGCCTCTCAGATGCGCAGCCCTGGAGAGCTGGACTGCATCTCCTTCGACCAGTGCAGCCACATCCCTCTGTGTCCCGGCCCTGCCTCAAGCGACAGAAAGGCACACTGGACGGTGAGAGGGCCTTGGTCCCTCTGCGGCTCCCTGCTCCCTGTGCTGTCTCCTGCAGTAGGCAAGAGAAAGGACCCGCGCTGCTCAGGCACGCCGGCTTTGCAGTCAGAGGTTCTCCTTTCAGAATAGCGCCCTTTGCACATGCCACTTCTTCAGCTCAGAACACTGGCATCCCGCTCCCCTTCTTCTCCTGGGTCATTCTCCCCCTTTGAGACTTAGCTAACCGTCCTTCCAGAATCTCCCGGTTGGGCCAGCTACACAGACTTCTGTCTATGACCCCGTAGCATCCTGGACATCCTCCTGCCTCAGTATCTAACTTCCTATGGAAGTGTCTGTGTGTGGGTCTGTTCCCTGGGTGGCGACTTCCTTTGTCCCGAGCCGTCAGGGTGCCTGCCGCACAGCACACAGTGTGCTTACTGAGCTGGACTTGGCTTGAGTTCATCCAAGGGTGGGGAACCTGCGGCGTTGGGGCCACATGTGACCTTCTGGATCCGTGAGTGTGACCTTTTGACTGAATGAATCCAAATCTTACGGAACGAATCCTTTCAGTTCCATTGGGTCCTTTGGATTCTGCTGAGGGGCTGCACTTGGGGATCTGGAGACCACACGTGTGTGAAAAGCACTGTTCCAAGAGCCTCTTATTTTATCCTCAATATCCTTTGAGGCAGGAACTCTTAGGATCTCCATGTTCTAAGTTAGGAATCAGGCTCAGAGAGGGCAAATTACTAGGCTAAGATCACACAGCTGCAGCGGTGGAGCTGGAAGTGAGACTCAGGTTTGTTTGCGCCTATAATATGGTCTACCAGGGTCAGAGCAGCTCACAGACCTCCCCTGGAGGCCCTTCCCTCCCTCCCGCCCTCGCCCTGACCCTGCAGTTCTGAGAGGCGGCCAAACTGCGGGGGCATTCAGACCCAGCAGACACTCTCCTTTCTGCCTCCCCCACCCTGAACTCCAGAGGCTCCAGGTCCTGACTTGCAGCTGGTGCCGTGGCGTTGTCTGCTCAGGGAATGGGTGGATGAGTGTGTCGCCCGGCCCTCCCTGGCCCACGCCCGCGGTCTGCCCTATTCTCGTTCGGCTCTTGCCCCCGGCGCCAGCCTCCTCACTGGCACAGATGTGCCACCTAATGGCCAAAGTGCAGAACTGCAGAACGGAGACACAGGAGTGGGTGACCCGGTTTTCATGGTCTGCTTCCCAGCGCTAGCCGAACACTCACGCGGAAAATCTGTGTCGAGTGCCTACAGTGTGCCAGGCCCTGCTCCAAGCCCTGGGGATGCAAAGCTCCTGCCTAGTGGAGTTTACATTCTAGTGGGAGAGACAGATAATAAACAAATAAATATTATACATAATATAATGCTGGGTGTTGATAAGTACTAAGAAGAAAATAAAACCAGTGGGGAGTAGATAATCCTAAATTGGCCTCCAGGACTCTCTCCTGGTCTTCTCCCTTCCTCTCTGCCTGTTACTTTATGTCTTCTTCCCACCCCTTAAATGTTGGTTAGTCTTGCTGGGAATGTCTCATTCTATACACTACCCATAGAAAAGCTTGACTTTCATGTGAACTCAACATCTTTTTTTTTGTTTTTTGAGACAGAGTCTTGCTCTGTCACTATGGCTCGAGTGCAGTGATGTCATCATAGCTCACAGCAACCTCAGACTCCTGGGCTCAAGTCATCCTCCTGCCTCAGCCTCTGAGTAGCTGGGACTACAGGTGAGCACCACCACCCAGGCTAATTTTTCTGTTTTTAGTAGAGACGGGGTCTTACTATTGCTCAGGCTGGTCTCGAACTTCTGAGCTCAATCGATCCTCCTGCCTCGGCCTGCCAGAGTGCTGGGATTACAGGCACGAGCCACCGTGCCCAACCTCAACATCTTTATGGCTGACAAGTCCCAAGCAAGCATCTCAGGCTCAGACTTCTCTTGAGCCCTGGAGTCATGATCCAACTGCCCACAGGACTCCACAGTTCAGCATGTTAGACACCAAGCTCACCATCTCTCCCGCTACGCCTGCCTCTCCCCACGCTCCCTGCTTTGGGGAGTGGTCCCACCATTCAGTTACCAGGCCAGAGCTCTGAAGTCTTTCTGGATTCCACTCTCCTTCCTCCTGCATTGCTGACCAGCCCGGTTAGTTCTCAGAAGTATCTCTGGGATTTGTCTCTCTTTCCAGTCCCACCTGTCTTCCTGGCTCAGGCGCTCATCATTTCTTGCTTGGATTCTAATAGCTCATGCCCCAGCGCCCCGCAATCCTCCACACTGTTCCTGAGAGATGGTTACAAAAAGTCCGATCATTCAATCACGCATGCACCTGCCACGTGCTAAACAGCCAGCATTCCTTTGTTTAAAATCCTTCAAAGTCTCCTCACTGCCATCTGAATATTCTGAACTTCTTGGTCCCTGTCAACCTCTTCAGCCTCATTTTTCACCACTTCCTTCCTCAAATTCTTTTTGTGGATAAGAATCACCTGCAATTGTCGGAATAAGTCACTCTTCCCCAATTGCCCTCCTTTCGCTTGGCTAACCTGAAGGTCAGGCGACTTGGGTTCAAATCCTGAGCCCTGCGTTTGCTAGCTTGTGGACACGGGCAAATTGCTTAGCCTCTCTGTGCCTCAGTTTCCTCATTGTAAAATAGGGAATAAAGTAACAAAACCAGATTCACTGTGCAGTTGTCAGGACCGAGGGGGATGCAATATGGGACAATGAGGGGTCTGAGGTGGTATGGACATGGTGTGTTTGTTACTAAAACTCTAAGCTGACTGGGCTCACTCCCTTGAAAGATGATGGATGGGCAGGTGGCTGAGGCTTAGGAGCCTGGCGCTCTGCCCTGTGGGGAGTAGAGGTCTGTCGCCTCCTGCCCCACCAGCAGCAGGTTGCAGATCCTTCGATCCCTGCTTGGCTTGGCTTCCCTTCTCTCCGGTGTCCCAGCATTGTGTGCCCATGAGAGGGAGGCCACTGCCAGCTCGGGGCTGCAAGGCATGTGCAGGCCCCACGTGGCGCAGGGATCGGCCGTCTTAGCTAAGCTCAGCCCAGCTCGCTGACCCACAGCTTTAGGGCAGTTTATTATACAGTGTCAGGGCTTAGAATGCGATACGATAGAACACAGCATGCCAAAATATGGCACCTTGGAGATTAAAACACTCCCTGACCTTGCTGGGAGAGAGCTGGCTATAAAGGAGTTCTCTGATCTATCTCCACTGAAAGTAGGTCACAAAACCCTCATTCCAGAGGGTCCTGCTCAACACCTAAAGGAAGAAATGCCACACAGGAACTCCAGGAAGAATCTAATGAGACAGGCCTTACTAAGTTCTCCTAGTTTATTACCATGAGGTCATACCTGCTTTCTGTCCACTCAGACTTCTATACAACTGCCCATTCGTCATCAAACCTAAGCATAAAAAGACACAGTTTCCCCTCGGTCTTCTGGTCTTCACTTCTGAAGGCCACACAAAAGTTTGGTTAAATAAATTTATTTTGCTTTTCTCTCGTTAGTCTGTTTTTTGTCTTTTTTGTTTTTTTGTAGTGGTATCAGCCACAAACCTTGCAATGAGTGAGGAAAAGCTTTTACTATTTCTCCGCTACAGCAGCAACAGCTATCTGATGTATGTGGTGTAACCTACTACCTGATTTGCTCCTGCGGCTGCCCAAAGCTCTGGGCCCCTGGAGTAAGCTCAGAACTGGGCCCGCAGCATTAATGCTCCCTCCACTCCATTCCAACCCACTGTGCCTCCCTATGGCCAGAGAACTTTCCAGAAGCTCAGTCTCTGCTGCTCACAATGTTCAACGGCTCCCACCACCCCATGGAAGTCTGTTCTTCGTCATGGAGGCCATTCAAGGTTCTCCACAGCGAGGCCTTATCTTTCCAGCTCTTCCTCCTGTGCGACTCCTTCTGCAAGGACAGCCTCCCCTTTGGAACTGCATGCTCTGTTCTGGCGTGGGAAGTTCCCTGTGCTGGGAACCTCCTTGTCCCAAGTCTTACCTGGAATCCCCACCTCTCTTCAGTTAGCCCAAGGGCCTTGTTAACTCTTGGTCATTCTTCAAGACTCAGGTTACTGCTACCTCCTCCAGAGGGTCTTTTCTCCGTCTTGGCCCCTGCCTCTCCCAGCTCCAGCCTCTGCACTGCCCACCTCCCTGGGTGCACGTGCGTGGTGCTGTCACCATCTGCTGGCCCCACGCTGTGAGCTCCTGAGGGCTGGTCCTTGCCAGGCTCAGTACCTGGCTCACAGTGAGCACTTGGTAAATACTTGTTGCTGGTGTCTTGGCCGATCCCACTGGATTAGAACCAAGCCCTTCCCTGCCCCGCCCTTGCTTGTACCTCTTACGCTGGCCCTCGCCACAACTACATTACATTGACATATGCACCTGCTGCCAGGCAGGAGTCTCCGTGTCTGTCTGCATTCCTCCCACCACCTAGCCCGTTAGCTTGGATGCTGTCACATGCAAACATCTGTAATGACATGAATAACAGCCAACAGTGATGTGTGGCTTACAGTACAGCAAGAACTCTCTGGCTACTCTGCAAGTATCATCCAAGTCTCAAAACAACCCTGTATAAGACAGATACAATTATGATGCATATTTTAGATGTGAGGAAACTGAGGCACAAAGTAGTTAGGTTACTTGCTCAACATCACATAGCTGGTAAGTAGCAGAGTTGGGTACGTAGAGGGTTACCAGATTTAGCAAATGAAAGTACAAGATGCCCCATAAATGTGAATTTCGGATAAATAACACGTTTTCAGTGTAAGTATGTTTACCTAAAATTCACTTCTAATGGGGGCATCCCGCATTTTACCTGGCCATCCTGTAGGTGTGTTAGTTGCACATATGAATTAATATAGGTGTCCTTTCCCCTCTTCAGACCCTCCCACATCTACCGAGGTCTACATAAAGAAGATTTGGGGCAGGATGCAAATGGAACATTTTAAGGGTGTGGTATCCCATATATTCTGCAGCACAATCGCACAGACATGTCTCCTGGGAGGTCGGGGGCGGAGGCAAGGCACAGGTTTAGGATGATGGCACATGCTTGCAGGAAGGCAGGCTGGAGGCAGAGTTTCAGCTCCACTGCTTACCTGTGGGGAGGGGACCCTGGATCAGCTGACCTCAGAGGGTCCCTGCAAAGGTTCAGGACCCTGGGAGGCCCACTGTTCACCTGGAGCTCACGTTGCTGAGGGGCAAGAAGGGAGCCCTGGGTCAGAGCGCCTTGCTACACTCCCGGCTCTAGCAATCAATGGCTGAGGCTACAGGCGAATTATTGAATTCTCTGTGCTGGATAATATCCGTGTCAGAGACATCGTAGTGTCTATTCCACAGGGTTGTTGCGCTAATGAAATGAGTTAATGCAAGAGTTATAAAAGTGTCTTGTCCCAGAGTTGGTACCATAGAGAGAACTCAGTACATTTCAGCTCTTAGTATTATTATTGGTTGTCTAGTAAGTCACTCCACACGGAAACATTGCATGTGAAATAGGCTTGTTTCAGCCTTTTGTTCTGTGCCTTCCTTGTTTCGCACCCCAGCCTTGGATCCCTAGGTGGCATGGTCAGTGCCTTGCCTCAAGGCACCTACAAAGCCCCCTCGGACCCAAAGGCACACGGCATGCAGGACGGGCTGGGGTGGCGGGACGGCAAGGGAGACATGCTCTCAGGGACTGAGTCACACAGTCACTTGTTTCCCATCAAATTAGGAAGGCGAGCATTCCGGTGATTTTCAGTTAAACCCTGAAAGAGGGCTGAGCCGTCTCCTGGGGAGGAGCTGTGGGAGGAGGCGGGGTCACTAGCCCTGAGACAGGGGCATTGCAGGGTGTGTGGGCGCAGGGAGGGAGGTGGGTGGTGAGGGCCAAAGCCATCTCCACGCAGACAGAGCCGCCCATTTGTGGCCACCGTGTGGATGCCAGCGTGGGAGGGCTTGGGGTCACCAGCAGGGAAGGGGCGGCATGGGGCGGGGAGTGTGTGGGACTGGCAAGTAGGGCTGGGACGGGCATGGAAGAAGAGCTGCAGGGCCACCGGTGGGCACCAGGGCCATCTGGGAGGTGGCTTCCCACTGCCCCCAGTCCTGCTGAGCAAGGGGCTTGCTCCTTTGTCTAGCCCAGCTCCTTTGCCGATGGCGCGGGGCACGAGAGACCTGCCCACAGCCCTCACAGCGGCTCACAGTGCTGGGCTTCGACCTTAACCTGATGGGCTTCATCTCCTTAACACAGCCGGGTCTGGGGAGAGGCCATCAGGGCAGCTGCCATGTACTTAAACCTCACAGTAACCGCCTGCGGTGGGCCCCTGTAGGGTCCTCGTGTTACAGATGGGCAAACTGAGGCATAGCCTGGCCAATCCATGTGGGGCAAGTCACACAGCTGGCTCAGCTTCTGCCACCCCGGTGGCCCAGTCCTGACTGCGGTGCTGGGGTACACATGCGCCAGAGCCGCCTCCGCGCACTCTGCTCGTTTTGGCAGCTTCCAGGCAGCCATCCTGACCCAGCAAAAGGCTGGGCGGGGACTCAGAGTATCCCCATCCGTCCCATAAATAGAAAGCAGAACTGATTCTGTTGGTTTTGCCACAGGCTCCCCACTGGCAAATCCACCTCCTCAAGGAGCTCTGGCTCTCGGTAAGGAGGAAAAGGAGGCCAGGGGGAAATTTTCCCCACCAACCGCCTCGAGCCCCAGAAGCCAAGGGGCATGGGAAAAGGGTGGTCACTTGTCTAAAGGGCTTGAAAAAGTAAGCATAAGAAATTCTAATAATTGTCTTTTAAAATGACAGACTCAGAACTCTGCTTTTTGCATGATAGGAACGTGCTTTTGTTCCACGTCATTGTTGGTTACAGGACAGCAGCGATGACAGGTGGAGGGGTGGAGAAGTGACCACGAGGGAAGGGCACAAGTAGAGAAAGGCAGAAGACGCGACACAGAGCCCAGTGGGCACCGTCACCTACGCAGGGAGGAGACAGACGTGAGCAGAGCAATGCACCTGCCCGAGGGACGAGAGCCTAAGACCCAGTGGCAGCGCAGGGAGAGAACCAGCAGCATGCTTCCTCTGGGCCTCTTGCCACAAAATTCATTTCAGGAAATCCCAGAAAACCACTCAAACGTACCCTTCACTTTATGCAAATTTACCAGGTCTACTGTTTGCCAAATTCTAAGAGAAAAAAGTCAAATTCTTTTTCTGACCTGGTTTTTTTTTGAAAAGGTACAAGCCTCTAAATTTGAAAAAGGGCAACGTTTTAAGAGTTTGTTATAAGAAAGTGTTTTAATTCTCATCTATTACTAGTTTGGACTTATAGATATTTTTGAAATCTCCCAAGTTCCTCATTTTTCACATGGAGAGACCACCTTTCTCCCCGGAAGCTGGCAGGCACTGCTCCTCTCTTGCCCAGAGAGGGCTCGCCACGCCTGCTGGTGCTGCCAAGGCAGACGGACGCATATGGGCGTGGCCGCCTTGCGACTCCAGCGTGTCACTCAAGATGCCAGGTCGGCGGCCTGCAGCGTGTGGCGGGCGGGGCCTGCACACCGCCGCCCGCCAGCTGGAGCACTGAAGAAGGCTGGCCGAGGGAGGGTGCTCAGACCGAGCTCTGAGCGCAGCGGCAGCAGACTGGACGAAGGTGCCATCTGGACCACGCCGTGGCCTCAGCAGATCCCACAGGCAGCTGCGAGGCTGCAGCGTGCGGGGCAGGAGAGCCTGGCCTTTGTACCACGTGGGGACAGTCACTGGAGTGTGCTCCCCAGAACGGGACTCAGCAGGGCACTGGCCACACCCCATGCGAGTCCTTCTGTCCTGTCCCGGCAGGGGCGGAGGGAGGCCTGGCTGGCACAGTGCGGCGGCAGGGCGCTCCCAGAAGGCAGGTGGGCGGCCTCTTCTCCTAGGTGCTTCCTTTCTCTCGGCCAGTATTCAGTGGGATGAGAGGTGGTTTTGGCACCAGGATGCTCTGTTATCAGAGCGAGCCCCTTAGAAGAAGAGCTCGGATCCCAGGCCTCCTCCCTGCCTCTGAGCACTATTCCTGGGGCCAGGAGGATTCCCATCTGACTTGGGCCACCCTGCAGCTAGTGTTTGAAGGTGTGACGGGGCCGGGCTGTGGCTGTGCAGGCCCCCCCACCTCCAGCCCCAGGGGGTGGTGTCAGGCGGGGTGGCTCAAGGGCACTGCCTCTGCTCTCGGGGTGATCTTGAACATGCTTCTCAATCTTTCTGAGCCTCAGTTCCCTCATCTGTGAAGTGGAGCTAGTATGTTCCTTGCATGGCACAGGCCTGACTGAGAGGCGCATGGCAGCGACAGGATGTGGCGGGTGCTGGAGGCAGCCAGCGGTCACACGAGCCCGCAGCTGCTGCTGGAGACCCACCTTCTCACGCTGGGCGGTTCTGCGGGTACAAGGAAGCCCAAGGAAGCACACGTCAAACACAAACATGCAATGGGAGGGAGCAGCGTGGGCGGAGCAAGGGTGTCTCACAGGGACCTGCGGCCCAGGGAGGGCTGTGGCGGGTGCTCTGTGAGCTGGGTCCCACAGGGAGGGCCTGCCAGATGCCCTTTCTCCTCTGGCCTCTCCCTGCTCCCACCTGTTCCCCACAGGCAATGCTCCCGAAGTGACAGTGAGATCACGTCGCCCCTCTGTTTATGGAGTCGAAGGCTCTGCGGCACCCAGGCCTGGCCCACCTTGCAGCCTTGCCCCATCCGTCCCTGGCCACAGGGCTCCTCACCCAGGCACTGCGGTTCTGGCTTCCTGGAACTCCCTTCCTTCCCTTTCCTGACTTGTGGACACCCGTGTGACCTTCAGGCTTTGCTCAAATGCCCCCTCATGTCTGCTGGACTGTGATTAAGCATCTGGAGGTCAGGGACCAGTCTCATCCACGCGTGTGTCCCAGTGTCCAGCCTGGCGCCTCGGCCGTGGGCTGGGCTGGGTGGGAACCCCCGCTTTGCCTTGCAGAGCTGGCTGCCTCGGAATCGCAGCTGGCTGGTCCACGTGCCTGGCTCGCCGTGAGCTTCTGCACCAGGGGAGCCGCCCTGTCATGTTCCTCCTGGCCTGTCCTGGCCCGGCCTGCACAGAGCAGGTGCTCACCAGATGAGGGACGACCAATGATTGAAGGGTAAGAAGGATGCCTGCGTGGAGGGGGAGTCAGGTGGGAAATCAAAGCTTCCAGAAGGGGTACTATGGAAGGGCAGATCTAGAACACACCGATAAGTATTGAGCACTTGCCATGCTCCAGAAGGTCCCCTTTGGCCACACTGGCACTCCATGTGGGTTCCCGGGCCAATTTTGGGAGATGCTGGGATTTGCGGTCCACAAGGACATTGCTGGTTCTGAGACACCTGCAGGCGTTTTCAACATCGTGAGTTCGGGCCCAGCATGGCTGTGTCCTCTGGCTCTCTGAAACCCTGGACAAGTCCCTTACTCTCTGCACTCCCCACTGTCCACTTCCACCACCGCTTTCTCAGCGAGCAGTCAGCTATGCCTAGTGACCGTGAGACCCTTAATCACCGCTGTTCTCTTGCCGTCTCCCTCTAAGGTTCTCTTTCCCTGATTAGCAACTGACCTGCCATGGAAAGTGTTCTGTGCACGGCGGATGCTCTACAAGAAGAGACAGGACAGCGTGGAGTGGAGGTGCTGTGGGCGTGCGGGGATTGGTCTGAGACAGAGCACATGGGCTTCATCCCAGATCTCTGTCACTGTCACCGTGCAGGAGGCTGGGTGTACGCGCAGATATATTGGGCAAAATGGAAGCGCGTCGCTTGGGAACAGCACATGAGCTGCTTGAAGGAGTCAATGGGCTGAGGCGTTCAGTGTCAGTTTGAGGTGACAAGTATTGGATGTGTCTCAAGGTCACAGTCAGCTCCCATGGTGGGCATCACTGTTGGTGGCCAGGGGATGGATAATCTAAATCTGGTATATAATTGAAAATATCATTTGCATTTGACTTTGAAATGCATTCTGTGTGTGTGCGTGTGTGCTCGCGTGTGCGTGGGGGGAGGCAAGGTGGTGTCACTTTCCAAGTATGTTTTAGATTCCCATTAGTGTTACTTTGCACTCACTGGACGCTCACAGGGAGAGGTGAGCAGATTTCTCCACACGAAGCATTCTCCAGGCCGGCCTTGTCTGTGAGGCAGGTCGTTGCCCATGGACCGTCCAGCCCTGTACTCCATGGGTGCTCTGAGTCCCTGGGGCCGGGACACTGCCCCAGGGAACAGGCCATTGGGCCAGGGACCCAGGGTTTTGTTTGCAGTCAGACCGGGAGTGAGTTCTGGCCTCCCCAGCTGCTGGCTGTGTGGCCTCGGACAAGCTGAGCAGCTCTTGGAGTCGGTGTCTTCTCCGTAGCCCGAGGGAGACCGCCTTCGAGGCGTGAGTGGGGTGTTCCACGCAATGGTGGCCGTGAACGCTCGTTCTCTTTCCTGTCTCTCCTCCTGCCTTATCTCCCGAGAATGGTTCTGCCTCCCACATGTCCTGCCAGGTGGGCTGGGGCTCCCCCAGGCCGAGCGAGCCGGCAGTTGTCATTGGGGTGGGACAAGAAGACACCACTGCTTTCCACCAGAGCCAGGCTGGGCAGGGCTGGCCACTGCTCTTCGGAGTAGTCCTGGAGACAGGACCCGCGTGACACAGGCGGGTCCCGGCGCCTGCACCGGTAAAGCGGGCGCGGCAGTGAGCGCCGTGGGAGCCCATGGCCGCTGCGTGGCGACGGGCAAGCCGGTGAGCCCCGCAAGGCGCAGGTGTCAGGGTGGGGTGGAGGCTGCGGAAGGCGGTGCGCCAGCGGCTCCCGTGGCTGGCGCGGCGTGTGCGTGGATGGGGTGCTTCTTCACGCCTCCCTTGCTCTGAGGGGGGCGGCAAGCCCCTGGCTCCCCGCCAGCCCAAGGCCACAGGACACGGCGAAAGCCTGCATGGCGGTCCCCTGCTTCCCCTGGGCCTGTCGTTCGGCTCCCGTGTTGCCTGCCTCCCTAGTCAGGGCTGCAGCAAGCGAGGAGGCTGTGTCAGGAGCACCTGCCATGTCTGTCCCCAGAGAGAGGGCCCAGGTGTTCCAGCCTGGGCCCAGAGAGGCTGAGCGATGCCCACAGTAACACAGTAGGTTACCATCGTTCTGGGTTTCCCGCAGCACAGATCTGGAGTATTGAATGGGTGATTTCGGAGTCCAGACCTTTATTTTCTTACTTGCCTTCAATAAGCCAAATGGCCCCCACCTTGCTTGCCTCAGTTTCCTCAGGGTTTATGAAATGGACAAAGGGAAAACTCACAGAGGGACATCCAGGAACAGAGAGGATGGTCTATATATAGTCTCTTCATTGAAAGGGGAAGATGGACTCAAGCTGCAGCATGAGGGAGTGAGGTTAGACATCAGGAAGAACTGTTGTTGGGGACACAGCGAGGGGAGAGTGGTTGGGCCTCTCTTTCGCCAGAGCCTGTTTATTTTTCCTGTCATGGATGAGTTGGTTGTGACAAGGTGACATGACTCTAAGGCAGGGGGATGGGCCTGATGGCTCCTCAAAGCCCCTCTCAGCTCACGTGCACTTAAACGGGCTTGCTCATTAGTTTTCCTAGAGTCCCTTCCCCGCTCCCAGTCGGCTGTGTCTGTCCCGTTCTCTGAGGGCTTCTATTTGCAGAGGAGGAAGGGAGAAGAGTGCAGAGGCCGAGGGTGGCGGGAAAGATGTCGCTGGTGTGGAAGGGGGGACAGGAGGACAAGGCTGCGAACTGCCAGGGTGGGGCAGCCAGTCTCTGCTCAGCTGCGGGGGCAGCAGCACCTGGCCGTTTTTATCGCTTCCTAGCAAACTTGGATAGATCGGCTCTGAAAGGGCCCTTTCTTCCACGCGGTTCGTGCCTCAGTGGCTGTTAATGGTGGAATATCAAGGCGCTGAGGGGCTCTGAGCTGGGCTGTGCAGGGAGCCCCAGCTCTTGCCTCTCTTAGATGCTCCGGGAAGTGACGAGGGGCCGACTAGACAGGGACCTCCTGGCCGGACAGTGAGGCTGGCCTCCCAGAAAAGACAGATCAGGGAAGGAGGGTGGAGGAATTAAGTGCGATGTGCCGCAGGACTTCCTGACACTGGACTGAGTGACCAGAGAGACTGTGGAATGGCTCGGGGTGGTGGCTAGGGAGCTGGGTGGGCATGCACTGCATGTCGTAGGGGACTTCCCACAGGCAGTCACTCACCTACAGTCCAGTGAGGTCGGCGGGTAATAGCCCACCTGCAGATAATGGCCTCCCAGGGCCGGTCTCCGCCCTCCTGGACTCAGGAGGAAAGGCTCACCCAGCAGACGTCCGGGGCACAGTGGGGCGCTGAGCTGCAACCTGGACTTCGGGTCCAGAGTGGCTTCCCTCTGGGTCCTCACCCCACAGCAACCTGCATCTTTCACTTGCTGTCCCCAGCTGGCCCCACCTGGACAAACGCATGGTGGCCAGGCAGTCGCTGGCCCAGAGCTGGCTCATCCTAGCCCTCCCTCCCTCCAGGGGTCCGGGTCCTGGAACCCTTTCCTGGTCAGGCCGGGGCAGGCGGGCCAACACCTCCTCTCTGTCTCAAGGCCAAAATCAGGAGGAGGTGAGTGAGGCACTTGTCTGGGGCACAAAATTTGAGGGCGTGCCAAAAACCTCAGTAATGGAGATAAATAATACTTCAATGCAAAAAAACCTTAAAAAATAAAAACTAATGCAAAAATGTCCATGATGAATAAAATATCATAATTTTACATAAAGATAATGGGGAAGTTGCAGTTAACTGAAAATTATTTAAGATGGTCACTTGATCAAAAGAAATGATCGCCCATGGAGATTCTCTCACTTGAAAATGTCATCAGCAAAAAAAAAAAAAAGAAACTGTCATCAGCAAAGAAGCAGACAATTGCTATTATTGGTGAGTTAGCTTCCATTAAAGCAGCAAAGTAAAATTAAATACATTTTGCTTTTGCTGTAAATAAAACATTTAAGTTTAACATAATGTTGTGGGTTTTAATACACCTACTTTTAAATGTTCCAATATCTTTTCAACTACTTTAATGTTCTGGAAAAGAAATTAGCCATTAAAATAACATAAAAAAATATATAGGGCCAGACATTTTCCTCTTGCCCCAGGCTCTCTTTGGTGGCTTGGCTCCGCTTTGTTACTGATCCCATGATGTCATGGATTTTTTTTGCATTCATTTGGATTTTTAAAAATATTGCATTAAAATATTATTTTTCTAGATTATTGAGTTTTTTGGACCCTTTAAACTTTGTGGCTGAGGAGGGTGCCTCACCCTAAACTTAGCTCAACTCTGTACCAGGAAGGGAAGCTGTCCCTTTTCCTGTCCTTGCTGGGGTAAAATGCAAGAGAACTCCTCAGGCCCTTGGACCCACCTGGGGCATGTTCCGGCCAAGAACTGTCCTGGTGAGGCAAGCACTGGCGGGGTGGGGGGGGCAGGCTGCCAGGGAAGACTGATGGCTCCTGAGGCCCTACAGACAGAGATGGGCAGCTGCACCAAGCTCATCTGTCAAGGTCCTAGGGGGATGACACTCACCTTCATCAGACTGGGAGGGCTCCCAGGCCTTAGAGATAGGGAGAGGCAGGGAGAAGCCAGGCGAGCAGAGGCTCTTGGGACGAGTGAGATTTAGCCAGGGTGTCCAGGTTGTGCACTGATCAATTCCAGGGGGCACCTCGCACTTAGCTGGTCCCTCTTAGCCCCTGTCCTCCAGACAGGCCCCAAGCCCTGCTACTCAGACCTGGGTGGGCTGGGATGGGGGCTGGGAGCAACTGCAGGAAGAGAGGGGAGCACGTGGGAGCAGATGGAGAAGGACGGCTTAGGATAGGGCCTGCAAACCTGATTTTCTTTGCCTTCCAGAAACTTCCAATAGCTTCCCCGTCAGCCACACAGGCCTCCTTGCCTTGGCTGGAGAACACTAAGAGCAGGCCTGCCTCAGGGCCTTTGCACTTGCCGCAGCTGCTGTCTGGGATGCTTCCTCCAAATGTTTGCTTGTTTCATTGCCGCATGTTCTTCAGGTCTTTGGTTTTATGTTACTTGCTCAAAGAGGCCTTCTTTGGTTATCCATATAGAATAGCCCCTTGGCACCCTGCCCCCACATCCTTGCCCTGCTTTGTTTTGCTTTATGGCACTCATGACATTATATATTTGTTGGTTTACTGTCTATCTCCTTCCACTGGTAGAAGCTCCATGAAACAGTGGCATTTTGTTTTGCTCACACTGTGTCTTCAGTGCCCAGGACAGTGGTGGCACACAGTAGGTGCTTCATATGAATGCGCAGCCGCCACTATAGACCACTATACACCACCACTGAAGAGCCTATTTCATCCCAGATAGCCTCTTTGGGTCATGGAGTTGGGCAGGGATACCTGTTCCTACTTTAAAGTTAGTAAAGTAGGGACTCAGAAAGGCACAATGACTTGCCTAAGGTCTCCCGTCAAGTCAGTGTGCTGGTGAACCGGCTCTACAGACACAACACAACACGCAAGGTCCGGATTTACGGTGTTTGCCAGTTTCTGTGGTAGAAATGCTCATGTTAACGGCCCATTTTAAGCCACCAGCTGCTGTCAGGGGGCTACCGCCAACGTGTAGTCACTGTGTGCAGGGCTGGGAAGAGGGGTGAGCCATGAGCTGTCACAGGCTAGTACAAGCTGTCTCTGGCACTCTATTGTGCCAAGTGACAGCCTCTAACATCTCACCAGAACTTCACAGTTTATAAAGCATTTTCACATTCAGCATTCATGTGATTTTCATAACAATACCTTTAGATAGGCAGCTATTATTATACCTATTTTTCAGATGAGAAAACTGAGGCTTGGAAAGATTGATTTGTTCAAGGCAGGAAGGGAGGGCGGGGTGCTGGCAACACCAGGGCAGGGAAGGAGTGACGGGAGCCCTGCCTGGTTCAGTCTTCCAGCCACACTCCTGGGATGCCCTCATCTTCTCCATCATCAGGGCAGACCTTGGGCTCCAGAACACTCGGGCAGTTGCAGCTGAATGTAAAGCTCCCCTAGCTTGCAGGTGACCTTGCTGGTCACTTGTTCAACGCACTCACTGAGTGTCCTCTCCATGGGGTCTGGGCTAGGCGCTGGAGATACGGATAGCAAGGAGACTGGGTTCCTAAGTACAGGGGACCCAGTCCAGGTTGGGAGAGACCCACAGAGCACAGTGCTGTGTGATCAGTGCTGTCGGGGGGAGCCAGGGAAGGCTGAGGCCGGAAGGGTCCTGTGTGGTGCGAGCAGTGTGGGGGGAGTGTGAGCCGGAATCACGCGTGTGCAAACACTTGCGAGAATGAGTGAGGCTGGAGCACACAGTGTCGAGGGCTGGGGCTGGAGGGGTGGGTGGGCCTAGGGCAGGCACTGTCCCTGTCCCTGTCCCACTGTCCCCTGCTCTCCAGCTGCACATCCTGCCGATCCCTGATTCTAAGTGTGCTCAGTCTCTGTGACTGTGTGGTCAGGCAGAGGCCAGCCTGGCCAGCCAAAGCCACACTCAGCCTCAGGAGCTGGGCGTGCTTGCCAGTCTTCAGTCCCTGGCTCCCCAGGGCCCAGATGAGCAGGACAGGCGTCTGCTGCCCTGGCCTTGCTCCCCAGCCCTGGCTCCCAGCGTGTGCGAGCCATCCACGCAGGGTGGGGTGAGGTGTGGGGGTGGCCAGATGCGTGTGCCTGGATTCTGGCTACAGGCGCCGTGGCTGGTGAGAGCTGCTGAGGCAGGCCATGCCAGGAGAGACGATGCGGAGCGGCAGGGCCCCACCCTCAGGCGGCTCACAAAGGGTAGACGGCTGAGGCAGGCCCACCTTGCTCGTGGGGACCATGGCTTCTCTGAAGGGCCCATCTCACATGTTTGGAAGAAGATAAAACACACACTGGTCTAGGTGCTCCAGAGGGCGACATTTGCCAGTGGGGACTGCACGTGCGTTCTGCAGCCCCGAGAAGCCATGCAAGAAGCCCCGCTGCCCTGAAGCCGCCATGCTGGAGAGACCCACAGCGATGGGCGGAGATGCCGAGGAGTCCCCGCTGCAGAGTCAGTTCTGCCAGCACCCCAGCCCCAGCCGGCTGTGTCTGCCAGCCCAGGCGTCAGACGCGTGAGCAAGGGAGGCTTTGCAGTGACCCAGCCCCTCCTAGTCCCATGGCAGAGACACCTGAACCAGAACGGTCCAACCGCGCTGGGTTCAGCCTCTTGGCCTGTAGAAAGTGTGATAGCTGATAAATGATTCCCGCTCCTTTAAGCCACGGAGTTTGGGGTAAATTGCTATGCAGCAACAGACAACAGATTGTACAGAAATGGCATCAGTTCTCAAAGGTACCTGTGCTCCGAACACTGCGAGGCACTGTGCTGTTTGCAAGATGCTTTCCTATATGTGCTCATCTCTCTCTTTACCATAACTCGCATGCTGGTAAGGCAGGTGTTCTTAATTTTCATTTTATAGATGAAGAAACTGAGGGTCAGAGAGGCCAAGTGATTTGGACCAGGGCACACAGCTGACATGTGGAAGGGCCAGTACCAGGGCCCAGGAATTCTGATGCTAAGTTCAGTGCCTTACCCGCCACAGCCCGGCTGCCAGCCTTCCCGGCTCACCTCCCACCAGAGAAGCAAGTCTTTGGCCAAGTTCAGAGTGAGGGGTGGGAGAGATGGAGGCAGAGGAAGGGAGACCCATCCGCAGTCCTGGGAGGCGGGGTGGGGCCTTCCTGGGGAATGCAGAGGGCCCTGCTGGTGGGGAACCACACAACAGAGGGAGGAGGCCCGCGCTTGGAGCCGGGCAATGGCGAGGACATGCGCTCCGGACTCCTCGGATGGTCCTTTCTGAGCGTGGGGCCGGGCACGGCCGGAGCAGCCGCACAGCTCACGGCACACGGCGCAGGGCGCGCACCCGCGCGGGCTGGCACTGGAGGCCTGCTTGGCCGCGTGCGTGTTTGTGTGGGAGGGCCGCTCCCTTTCCACCCAATGACAGGGAGGGGTGTTTTCTGTGTGCCCGGCCTCTCTGCTCCTGTCAGTCACCAGCTTATCACCAGTCAAAGGTCGGCCCTTCTGGCAGTTTGGGTGGTTCCAACCAACAGCTCGGGTCTCCAGCCCACAGGGACCGCACCCTTCCCGGAGCTGCTGGCGCTCGCCGCTGCCCTTCCGCACCGGCTCGGCTCTCCTGGGGATCTGTCATCATGGGGAATCTTCCTGCAGGAAGGTGCCCAGAGGGGTGAGCTGACTTTGCCCCGTGGCACTGCGGTCCTGCTCATGGGGGCCACCGCAGGGAGGCAGAGGCTGCTCGAGCCTGTGGGAGGGCTCTCCGCTGCTCTCGGGAGGGAGAGCCCGCTTGGTCCTAGGTGGGAGCCTAGTGCTATTCCTCCTTCCATCACCAAGCACTTTCTCTGCGCCAAGCCCAGGGCTGCTCCCAGGGAGTCCAGGCTGACTAAGCCATGGTCTCTGACCCCCAGAGAGCCCGCAGGCCCCTGCTGTGAACACACAGCTGCTTCCCAACACTCCCAGAGCCCCTGCCAATAACCGAGTTGGTCCTGGCTCCGAGGAAAGTCTCCTTCTCATTCGACAGACAAGGAAGCTGAGGCTCAGAGAGTGTGAGCAACTTGCCCAAAGTCACACAGCTAGTAAGTCTGCTTATTAGGTCCACTGCAACGCAGCCAGGCAGGGGCAGGGTTGGGGCGGCCGTCAAACCCCGAAGCCCGAGGAGGGTAAAAGAAGGGAGCATTAAGGGGAGTTCAGCTTCTTCCCCCAAAATGTCAACAGCTGAGACAAAAAGGAGAAAAAGGCCCATTGCCTCACTCTAAGTTTCCCCCTCATTAATTTCCATCTAATTTGCTCACAGCATTGCTCGGTAAACAGCAGCCTCCCTTTAAGAAGCCAGACGCGACCCGCCCTCGCAGAGGTGTCCCCACCAGCCAGGCGATCGGGGAGCCGCCCGCCGCCCTGTGTGTCAGGGAAGGGGCAGCGAGAGATAATTATAATCAGATCTAAGTAGTAATCATAACAGATCCCGACTAGAAACTGTTTTCAGTTCCATATTCCCAGAGAGGCGCCACCGTCCGTGAGTGCGCTGAGCCCCGACACCAGGGGCATGGCCTTGCAAGGGGCTGGCGCCCGCCCACCCAGGGACTCGCATCCTCCAACTTTCTGGTGAGCAGAGGAGGCTCAGTGTTGAGAGGCTTGGGGCTCAGGGCTCCCGGAGGGGGTGGCCCGTGGGGGCAGGACGGCCTGGCGTTCAGGTGTCCCGGCTTCCATGAGGGGCGCTTTTCCCTACATGCACGGTTGGGGTCTCTCCTCCCACATGGCCACCCACGTGGGCCCTCCATAAATGCCAGTGCTAAGTGGCTCAGGACCCTGAGGCTTGGAAACTTCTGGGTCATTAAAGAAACTGCACATTGCTGAGGCAGCACAGGACATTTGCGAGCAGAATCGTTATTGAATAGAATGGGATTAAAGGCATTATGTAGGAGTGTCCTGGCTAACAAAAACTGAGGAGACTTGGCTTTCCACCCCCACTTTGGTGCCCCTGCCCCAGGACTTTCCCGTTCTTTTTATCTCTGGCAACTTCTACAGACTCCGGGCTGTCCCACTTTCTGTCAGCCAGGACCTAACTACCCAACACTTCCCTGCCTTCAGATCCATGCCCCACACCCCACACGGTTCTCTTCCTGGGACCATCAGATCAGTAATGAACTCCCTCAAACACCTAGGATGGCTCCCCACTGCCCACAGCCGAGTTCAAACTCTTCGGTGTGGCTCAGAGCCCCTTCCCTTGAACCTCGCCCTGCTACTGCACAACCGGGCCCACCGCCCTGGAGCACCGCGCTCCGCACATCCCAAACACCGCCTCCATCCAGGGTGGTGGTCCTGCGTCCCTCTGTGCCTTTGCTCACTGCTGTGCTGTGTGTCCGCCCAGCGCCATGCTGCTGGGGAGGCTTCCGTGGCTGCTTCCAGATTTCCTCGGCCAAAACGAACATTCCTCAGTCTTTTGCTTACATGCTCAGGCACTTCTTTCATTCTGCCTCGCATGACAGGAAGTGGTTGTGAGTCTTCTCCCTCCTCTGACTGCGAAGTGCTTGAGGGCACAGAGGTGCCCTACTATTCCTGCATCTCCCTATGGGATCCGATACGACGCTTCTACACATCATAGGAATTTTACAAAGGTTTGGAGAATGAATGAGTGAATGAATTAACGGGAAGCTTCTACCCACTGCCTGCGTTATGACCTCAGTGTAAACACTTTGGGAGGCTGATATCTCCTTCCCCAGGTCCAAGCCCTCGAATCTGTCCCTGTTCCTGGCTGCTGTTGGGTTGCTGGAGTACGGAGTGTGATTAGATGGAATTCGGCCAGAGGATCCAGGAATGCCTGACTCCTGGTCAAGGAGCCTCCCCAAAGCCACTCGACAGTGAGGCTAGTGCAACTTAGAAGCAGTATTTTTAGTCTTATTTGATTCAAATTAATTCAAATTTAAATAGCTCCTGTGGCTATTGGCTTCAGCGCAGTTCATCTGGGAGTCCTTAGGGCAGCCCGGGGGGCCAGGACCCAAAGCCTTTGTGGTGTCAAATGAACATGGCCACAAGTTATTTCAGTGACTTACATTAATTTAGTTGAAAAACAAGATGTATTTTTACTGCATTCGTATTTTTTTCAGTGCTGATGTGGGCATGCTGATCTATCAACCAGAATATGAGACTAGCTGGGGAAATGCCACTCCCTGCCCATGTTAGCAGTGTAAGTATAATTCTACTTAACTCACCATCTCTCGAATGGTGCTGCGGGCCTGCTGCATTTGTGCAGTGTTTGCATCTGCATACAGACCCTGACCACTACCTTCCACCCCTGCAGAGACGGCTCCTTCCTGCTTCCCTGGGTCTGCGTCTCGCAGCCGCTTCCTCCAGGTGTCATTTCCTTGCTGGGAGCTCGTGCGGGGCAGGGCATTTCTGGCGCAAGGCAGATGGCTGGGCCCTTCCGCACCTTCCTCTGCGGGTCTGAGGAGTCCGTCCAGGAGGCCCCTGGCAGGAACGCTGAGGCTGTGGGCTCAGTCAGCAACCTGGGCAGCTTTCCTTTCCTCCGTCTTCTGTCAGACGGGACAGCAAGAGCCAGTGTGGGGACCGGGCAGGCTTACAGGCTAAGGAGCCTCGTTTGGGGACTGAGGGTGCCCAGGAGGGGAAGGCAGAGCTGCACACTGAGCAGATCCCAGCTCAGCCCGCCCCAGGTCCTGTTTGTGCGCCACACACCTACGGAGCGTTTTCATCCCAGGCAGTGAGTAGCTGAACAGGAGTTCAATGCAGGCTGTTCAGCTCCAAGCTCTGCGCTCTTTAAAATAGGACAGGTATGCACAGGGAAGGAACACACTGCCCACTCATCTATGGTGAGTCCATTAATTTGCACAAATTCCACTCATGCTTCAAACCTTACCTAAACTTTCTTGAAAGCCTGTCCTTGCCAACGCCCCAGCATGACTGGGCCCTGTTCGCCTCTGTCTGCCTTCATCTCCTGTTCCTGCTTACATTCGCAGTTCAAGCCCCATCCCGCTGTGAGCAACCCAGGCAGGTCTATGCCTGGGTTGGGCCAGACTGGGGCTGCATCCTTAAATGCAAGTGATATAAATGCACTGAGGGGCCGAGGTGAGCAGGGCAAATGGGAGCCAGGTGGGCCACATCCCACCAAAGGGAGCAGCCGCTACACAATTGTTGCGAAGCAGGCAAACGGGCCTCAGGTTGGCAGGTCTTTGCCAGAGAAGCCAGAAATCAGATTTTTTTTTTTTTTATATACGATTACCTCCAGAATCTTAAATGTTGGCAACAAATGTAAAAGACTCTACAGATGCTCTACAGATGAGAGCTAACCAGGCCTGCCAGTTGCCAGCTGCTACTTGTGAATCTGGGTTCAGCCATTGCAACGGTCTCTGCCCACTTGAAAAATCTCTCCCTCTCTGGCTGCCCTCACACTGCCTGGCATGGAGTATGCATCCGACCCATCTTGCTGGAGACACACACATCAGGGAAGCACAGTCCAGGCGCTCCTGTGGGTGACCCAGGGACCTGTCCTGGCGTTGTGCCCACAGCCCCTCCTCCGCAGCCCAGCAAGATGAGGTGGGTGCGGTCAGAAGAAGCCATCCCTGCTGGGCAGGCGCACCCCAGAGGGAAAGAGATTCAATCAAGGCCTGGTTCACAGGAGTGCTAAAAACCTCCCTCCAGAGAACCATTTTCTGCTATGGATTTTTAAGACCAAAGGCTGGAGAATCACTCTCCCTGTTTTTCACTTTTGGTGCTGTGTCTCTAGTCAATAAACAAATGGGAAATAAAGGATTTGCAAGAAAATAGAATGCGGTCAAAAGGTAAGTTGTGGGCTTAAAAGCCCTTAAGAGCCGGGCACAGACTTGGAAAAGTTCCCGGAGCTGGACGCCGTTTCCTCCCTGAGCCTGGCTCCCGGCCCACCGCGCCTCTGCACCGTCGGCCTTCAGCCCTGACTTCCCTCCCCTGCGTTTCACTGGTGTGGGGACTGAACAGGCTGTTGCATCACAGTAACAACGTCAACATTTCACCTACCTGCGCCTTAATTATCTTTCTGTCTTGCCAATGGAGCCTGTTTAATAAGATTTATAGTTGGTGGGAGCTGGAGTGAGCCTGTGTGCGGCTCAGATAACCAGCCAAGCTGATTTCCCCTCACTGGGTGTCACCAATATAAAAACATGAACTAAAAGCGCTACAGAACTTAAGTAATAATAATGTCAACATTTCACCTGTCTCCCCCTTAATTATTTTTCTCCCTCACTCTTGCCACCTGAGCCTCTTTAGATAAGATGGCCACACAGATAAAACCGAGGGCTCTCATTGGCTTAGGCAGATAAGCTGCTGTCTTTTCTGTGGTTCTGTTTGAAAATGGAGCTTTGCTGGCAGGAAGGCGTTCTCTTAGATCTTCCTTAGGGGGTGTAAGAGCCCGTGGATCCTGGGTGGACCAAAGGCAGCGGGGAAGGAAGGCAGGCGGCTGTACTCGTGCACGGGTGAACGTGGGCACTGCGTGGGTACCTGGCCTGGGAGGCAGGCGGCACCAGATGCTGGAAGCAGAGGAAGGACCATCTCTGTACCCCTGCCCTCCCCCCAGGGTGCTCCTAGACAGGGGTGAATGGGATTTCATAGGTTTAGGGGGAGGGGTTCTGATTATGTGTTCCATGAGGCAAGGCCCTGGTTTGGTATAAAAGCACCCGGGTAGTCCTAGCTTCACACTTTATAGCTAGTTAGCTTAGTGGCTACAGGGAAGTAGCCCAACTCTTCTGAGCCACAGTTTTATAAAAACAAAGAGGTGGGCTGCTATGGACTGAACGTTATCATCCCCGCCACCCCACAAATGCATATGTTGAAACCCTAACCTGCAATGTGATATTTTGAGGTGGGGCCTTTGGGAGGTAATTAGGGTTAGGTTAGGTCATAAGGTTGGTACCCTTCTGATGGAATTAGTGACATTATTAAAAGAGGAAGAGACAGGAGACACCTCTCCCTCCCTCTCTCCCCCATCCCCCTGACCAAGGAAAAGCCATGTGAGGACTTAAGCAGGAAGTGGGCTCGCACCAGAATCCAGCCACGCTGAAGGCGCCCTGATCTCAGACTTCCAGCCTCTAGAACTGTGAGCAATAAATGTTTGTGTGTATGCCACCCAGTCTGTGCTATTTGGTATAGCAGCCTGAGCTGACTAAGACATTGGTCTAGATTAGTCACTCTTAAACTTTGGGGGGCTTACTGACTCCTTTGAGAATGGGAAACCTCTCCTCAGAAATGCCCACATACTTTTGGAATTTTGCATCCAACTTTGTAGGGTTGAAAGGCCCATGCCAAAAACTTGGCATCATCCTGACTCCTCCCCTTCTCCCAAACCAGCTGTCCGCCACCTCCACTGCTACTGTCCTGGTCTGAGTCCCTAATCTCTCATCTGTATTACTGTGAGAGCCTCTTAAGAGGTCATCTAACCTTGTCCTCTTACGTCTGCTCTCTGCCTAGCAGCCAAGGCGATTCTTTTAAAATATAAGCCACATTCCATCTGTCCTCTGTTTAGAACCCTTCGATGACTCTGCTTCTTCACTTGAAGTAGTTTTAGCTCCAAGAGCCACAGCTGACACCTTTACTTCTATAAGTCTTTGTTTAAAAGTCACCCTCTATAGGGAAAATCCGAATTGACCTATATCAAGTAAAGAAATTGAATTAATAATAAAAAACCTTCCCATGAAGAAACCCCAGGCCCAGATGGCTTCACTGGTGAATTCTATCATGAATACCAATCTTTCACAAAATCTTCCAGAAAATACAGGAGGAAGGAACACTTCCCAACTCATTCTACAAAACCAGTTGATACCAAAGCCAGACCAAAACATCACAAGAAAAGTGAACTAAAGATCATTATCCATCATGAATATAGATGAAAATCCCTCAAAAAAATATTGGCAAACTGAATCTAGCAACATATGAAAAAGATTAAACACCACGACCAAATGAGATTTTTCACCCCAGGATTCAAGGTTGGTTTGACACCTGAAAATCAATTAATGTAATATACCATATTAATAGAATAAAGAATGAAAAGTACATTATTATCTCAATAGATGCATAAAAAGTATTTCACAAAATCCAACACTACTGATAGTAAAAACTTTCGACAAAGTTGGAACAGATGGTAATGTCCTCACCTGCCATAGGGTGTCTATGAGAAACCTTCAGCTAACATCCTATATGGTGAGAGACTGGAAGTTTCCCTCTAAGATTGGGAACAAAGCCAGGATGCCTGCTCTCACCACCTCTATTCAGCATTGTATTGGAAGTTCTAGCCAGTGCAATAAAGAAAAAAAGGCATAAGATTAGGAAATATGAAGTAAAACTATGTTTATTCACAGACAAAATGATCCTGTATATAGAAAATCTTAAAGAATTCACAAAAAACTATTAGATCTAAAAAAATTAGTTCAGCAAGTTTACAGGATCCAAGACCCATATATAAAATATATATGTTCGCATTGAACAATCTGAAAATGAAATTAAGAAAACAATTCATATTAGCATCAAAAAGGACAAAATACTTAGGAAGAAATTTAACAAAAGTACAAGATGTACACTGAAGACTACAAAACACTGCTGAGAAAAATTAAAGATCTAAAAAAAATGGAGAGGCATTCCATGTTCATGGATAGGAAGACTCATTATTGTTAGTATGGCAGTTCTCTCCAAATTAATCTATAGCTTTCACACAATTCCTATCAAAATTCCAGCAACAAATTTTGCAGAAATTGACAAGCCGATCCTACAATTTATATGGAAATGCAAAGGACTATTTGGCACTATTCTGAAAGAAAACAAAGTTGGAGGACTAGCCTTTCCTGATTTTAAAATGTGCTATAAAGCTACAGTAATTAAGACATTATGGTTCTGGCATAAGAACAGACATATAGATCAATGTATCATAATTGAGAATCCTTATATTTTTGGTCAGTTGATTTTTAGAAAAGATGCAAAGACAATTCAGTGGGAGAAAAATAGTCTTTTTCAACAGATGATGGTGGGAATAACTGTATGCAAAAATGATGAATTTAGGCCCTTACCTCACAAATTACACAGCATTAACTTAAAATGAATCATAGACTGAGACTGTAAAACTTCTAGAAGAAAATATAGGAGTAAACCTTTGTGACCTTTGGTTAGGCAGAGTTCTTAGAAATAACATCAAAAGCACAATCTATAAAAGAAAAAAATTAAATTCAACTTGATTAAATTTAAGAGCTTTTGTGCTTCATAAGACACCATAAAGAAAACGAAAAGACAAGCCACAAACTGAGAGAAAATATTTGCAAATCGTATATCTGATAAAGGACTTGTATCCAGAATATATAAAGAACTCTTACAATGCAACAAGGCAAATGATACAATCAAAAACAGGTAAAAGATTTGAATAGATATTTCACCCAAGAAGATATACAAATGGATACTTACCACATCAAAAGATGCTCGACATCATTATTCACTAGGGGAATGCAAATTAAAACCATAATGGAATACCACTTCAAACCTACTAGAATGGCCATAACAGAAAAGACAAACAATAACAAGTGTTGACAAGGATGTAGAGAAACTGGAATGCTCAGACGCTGCTGGGAGAATGGGGTAAAATGACACAGCCACTTGGAAAACAGCTTGGCAGTTTCTTAAAGAACTAAGCATAAACTTTCCACATGACCTAGGTGTCCCACTGCTAGGAATCTGTTCATGAAAAATGAAAACATATACCCACACACATACTTGTTTGTGAATATTCCTAGAACATTATTCATAATAGATCCAAAATGGAAACAATCCAACTGCCTATAGAATGTGGCATATCCATGTAATGGAATAATATTCAGCAAGAGAAAGAAATGAACTACTGGCACATGCTACAATGTAGATGAGTCTCCAAAACATCATGCTAAGTGAAAGGAGCCAGGCACAAAAGGCCACCTATTCTGTGACTCAATTTATGCAGTATGTGCAGAACAGGCAGATCTGCAGAGACAGAGCAGATCGGCAGTTGCCTGAGGCTGGGTGGGAGCCGGGGTTAACAAGGGAAGGTTTTAGGGTTATGGAAATGTTCTAATACTGGATCGTGGTGATGATTGCATACCTCTATGAATTTACTAAAAGTCACTGAGCTGTACACTTAAAATGGGTGAATTTAATGATATGTAAATTTTAGCACAATAAGCTATTAAAAAATAAAAGGAAAAAAACAGGCCATCTTCTCCCTGAGGTCTACCTTGACTGCTCAGCCCCACCTTCCCCCAGGAAACCCAGCCCCTCATACTCTGCTCTGCTTTTTTGGATTGCATTTATCACCTTCTAATACACTGTGAAATTTTCTTATTGTGTTTATTGTGCAACTTTCTCTGGTAGAATATAAGTTTCGTGAAGGCAGGAGTTTGGCCCGTTTTGGCCATTAAGGCAATTCCCAGGGCTTGGCACACGAAAGGTACTAAATACATGTGGAAATGGAATGAATGAAGAACCCTCGATTGGAGGATTCTATAAGCTCTAAGATTCTCTAATCAAGGTTAGGTTTTTGGGGTCTTTCCAGTGGTTTCTTGTGGTCCTCAGCAGAACTGTTGCCCAGGCCAAGTTGGTCTTTGGGGCTGGGCCTGGAGGTGAGACAGGGAGGTCCCAGGTGACCCTGCTCAGGGCTCAGCATTGTTTGGAAGAGACCCATGCAGCCTCTAGCATAGTTCTTTTCCTTGTTGACCTCAGGCAACCCATCTGTAAAAAGATTTGTCTTGAGCATCCTGGTGACTGTGTCTACCTCTGTGTGCAGCAGAGGGAAGTGAGCGGAGGGTGGGAGGGAGCAGCGTGCCTGGGCGTGGGGCGGCACAAGCCCTTCTGCTGGCATGGCTGTGTGGCCATCAGCCTTCTCTTCCCTTTCTTGCCTCCACCACCAAAACTGCCAGGTGATTTCTCAGCTGCTAACACCGCGTCTGACATATTTTCATATGGAAACCTCTTCCTTTATATAAACATTTACAAACACTGACTTGTGAAAGTGTGACACTGTTTTGGAAGCCAGCCTTCTAGGATTGTGGGGCTCAGCTCTTTACTTGTATGAGATGGAGGCAGTTGCATGGGTTCCTGGGGGCTGAGAAAACCTCCTCCACACGGACAGAAGAACTCAGAGGCCCAGAGCGATGGGGAGAGAAGCAGGGCAGTCCCCAGCCACGAGACTCAATGGCATGGGAAACAGACGCCGTAGGTCTGGGGCTCCTGAGCCTGTCAGGAAGGGTTTGCAGAAGCCCTGGGCTCCTGCCCAGGCCATCTTCCTGACTCTGCGGGCCCTGGGCCAGCAGGAGGGCTCAGGCGGGCTTCTTGAGTTCCTGAGGGCTGGAAGGAGGCCCCTGTGGTAGTCTGCGATCTTAAGCGGGGAGTCAGGCAGCAGTAAGTCCGAGCGGAGTTTGGAGAAGAGGTGGGACGTGACTTAGCAGGAAGGGCAAGGGCTTGGGAGCACAGAAACCCTTTAGATTCTGTCTCTTTACCTTTCCTGTTGTGACTCTCTTTGTGTCAGCGTCCTCATCCTGCAAGGGGATGCGGCCTGCCTGGTGGCGGGCTCTGAGGGTGGATGAAGCAGGTGTGTGGACCACCACTGCAGTGCCCGGCCAGAGCAGCTGTTGCTACAGTTGCTTTTCTCTTCTCCGTTCAGAACCAGCCCTGTGCTGCCATTTCTGCACAGGGAAAGTGTGACTGGCCTTACATCTCTTTGGCCCTGCCCAGCGGGGCATATCCAGGGCTCAGCTGCCTGGGCTTGGGGACCATCAGGACCCCTGAATGGGGGCTTTGAAGCTGTGTCCATCTGTGTCCTTACCAGTACCCCGTTTAACTGATGAGAACTTCTCGCGTGTGAAAGTCAGTCTCCCAAGCATGGGCATCTCAGCCCTGGGGAAGCTCCAGCTCTTGTTCTGACGCTGTGCCGTGTTTTCCATCCGTTCCCGGCACGTGCCTTGGTTCCTGGTGAGCACTCTCGCTTGGAAGCCCTGTTCTGATTGGAGTGATCCTCGCTGTGCTCTCTGGCCCAGGTGGACGCCCAGGCGTGGAATGCCGCCCCTCCTGCGCACAAACTCACGTCTCTGTGGCCTCCCACGCCTGGTTTCCAGCGGCTCCCCCCAGGGAGGGGGCTGTGTTGAACTGCCATCACCCTGACCTCTCCTCTCTCTCCTAATGCAGAGACATTTAGTTTAGCTGGTGCGTGGGTCATGAGCTTGACATCAAAAAGGACATACCAGGTTCTCCACACTTTTTTGCTAGCCATAATGCTCATGTTCACATATGTGACGTCCCATGGCACACCCAGATTTCGCTGGCAGGTTTGCAGTAGGGCCGCGTTTTAAATTACAGTCAATGGCTTCCACCTGCCTGTTACTCCTCCCCTTGTGGCAATTCTGCTGCCACGGAGGCACCACCATGTCTCAACACTCCAATTAAGAACTTTTGACCTGGGTGAATGTTTCACCCAGGGCTGGAATTCTCTCTGCAGACTCCACGACTCTGCACTACAGGACGTCTGGATAGGAAGGGAACATGCTTAAATGGTACTGGCTCTCTTCTCTCTGCACCTTCCGCTCTCCTGGGTCAGCCACTACCTCTCCCTCCGCTCCAGAACTGGGAGAGTTGCTACCATCATCTCACCTCTGGGGGTGAACTGAGTTTTTTCTATAGAAACAGGCATGTGGGAAAACTCAGCTCCTGCTTGAAAGTGCCCAGAGATAGGGAGCTTGTTACTTCACTACTTACCAAGTCACTACTCTGGTTGTTAGGGTTAATTGTTGAGATAAGAGGCTTCCTTCTTGGCCCTGGTTCTGCCCTCTGGGGCTCCACAGAATAAATATATTGCTCTTCTCCGGGCATTTGGGAGGGACCCTATTCCCCCAAGTCTTCTCTTTAGCAAGCCGCACCTACCCATTTCCTTTAATTGTGTGCATGGTCCATCTCTGCATGTCTTTTCCAGGTGCCATGTCCCTGTTAGACTCCGGGCACTTGACACTGTCCACGCTGCTGACTGATCACAGGCGGCCTGGGCCTCGGGTCAGGGCTGGGGCTGCAAGGGGTGTGGACCCCTCAGCTATTGCTCCTCCTCATCTACCCCCAAGGCCTGAGTTACAGCAGGACAGTTCTCCTGGTGCCTCCAGGGTCAGTGCACGCAGGGAGACCAAATGGCTGAGGTTGGGGATAGAGGGACACGCAGGGGCCAGTGGCTGGGACATGGGGGTCTGCAGTGCAGGGAATGGTGTGTGTGTGTGTTGGAGCAGAACAGAGAGTTGTGGGTTGTGTCTTCCATTTCTAGAGCCTACAGGGATGCCACCCTGGTATAGCATGCTGAGGACGGTGGTTCTAAGTGCCACATAAAGGGTGGGTCACAGGTCCCTAAGTGCTCGTTCGGCTGGGCCCACAACACAGGTCCCATCACAGCACCAAAATAACAAAGCCACAGCCATTCCCATTCCGGAGGCAGCAGTGCATCTTTTCTCTGCAGAAAACTGACCATAGCTGAAAGAGACAGTCCTGGCCCTGGCTAGTGGGCACTGCATCCTCTGCCTCTGCGGTGTCCTGTCCTGTCCCAAGGCAGTGGGGGCCTCCCCTGGGCTCCGGCTCCGGTCACTCTCCCAGGACTCTCCCTTTCCTGTCTTGGCCTCTGAGTCTGCCTTGGGTTGCATGACTTTGTCTCTAAACTCCCTCCTAAAACGACACCCCTCCCTCATGCATGGGCTGCCTGGGGAAGGCTTCCATTTAGTGGCATTTTCCTTTCTCATTTCATGCTGTAATGGAGATTCATTGCCAGTTTTAAATCCATAATTTGCCATGAAACCCTCGTCTCGGGCCTGGGCTGAGGTCAGAGCGGAGAAGAAGTGATCTATTTTTGGCCCTTTGAGGGCTCCCCGTCCAGCTCCAGCCTCTCTGGGCTTAGCCCAGGTGGGCCTCAGACAGCGCCCTGGGCTGGCAGCAGGCGCCCAGGCAGCTGGAGCCGGAAGAGGGCGGTTTGCTCGGGTGGAGCTGGCTGGCTGCCCCGAGGTTCCTGCCCTCCTCTGGCTCCATGTGAGACGCGGCCCCAGGGGAGTGGTGTGGCGCACCGGTGTCTCAAGCTTAACGCCAGCCCTTTCCTCCTCTCCAGCCAAGTGCCACG
>VBSM01000335.1:2929994-2963043 GCA_008086735.1 Cheirogaleus medius | reverse complement strand
TACCTGGGAGCACTTGCACAGAGCACCCCCTGCATAGAAGGCCCCCCTTGTGCTGTCTCCTGGTCTGCTGGGGCTCTTCCCTCATTTTGCTTTTCATTAGGGGACTTGGGAGAGAAGCAGACCTCACGCTGAGGATGCCACGCTTCAAGTGCTCCCCCCTCTCCCGGGCGTCACAAGGGGTGAGAGGCAACACTCCAGCCAAGTCACCAAGAATCTGTCCATTTCCCAGCAGTGCCTGATCCCCTTGAGAGAATGTTTCTGTGTCTATCATGGAGACACGGATGACTTGGCCATGCTCTGAGTCGTGTGTGTGCATGCATGCACACCAGTGTCTCTGTCCCCGAGGCCGTCTCTGTGTCTCTGTGTGTGTACGAATATGACGGATGCATACACAGGGAACCTTGTAAATGGCCAGGGGCCAGCTGGGCTTCCTGACAAAGGACCCCAGTAGGGCGCTGGACAGAGGTGGGCTTTTGCAGGCCCGCAGGGATGTTGGAAGAGACACCCAGGCCAGAGGAACCAGTCTGTGATGGGTGCAGTGGGTAAGAAGTTCCTCCAGGCAGCTGCCCCTGTGTATTGTAGGCAGTGGCCTGGATTTCACTTGCAGCCTGGAGCTGCCGGTCCCATGCTCAATGGCAGGCACCAGAGGATCAAGGTCCTGACGTGCACGTCCCCATGGTCTAAGCCTGAGCTCTCCTTGCTGAGCGGCTCAGCCTGCTCAACATCTCCCAGGGTCACGCTTGGTTAAGGCAGCTCTCGGGAGCCAGGCAAGAGGGACTCGGGGAACAACACCGTGCCTGGCTCCCAAACTATGAGCAAATGAAGGAGAGTCACAGTCAGGCTGTGGAGTGGGTTTACACTTCCATCAGCATCTGATTTCACCAGGAAGAGTGGGTCCTGAGATTTGCTCCCAGGTCCTGCCTGAATGTGGTGGCTGGTGACAGCACTGGGGCAGGAAGGCATGCCTCCCAACTCCCAGGCCAGGGCCCTTTGTCTTGCCTGGGTCTGGAGGTGACACACTTTAGGGCTGCGTGAGGCTGCCCTGGAGAGCCAGTCATTTGGTGGTGGAGCTGGGCCCTGGGGACTGGGCAGGGGCAGGAGGCTGAGCATTCTGTGTGCAGCAGACCCTGAATGGGCTCCTAAGTCCCTGCCCGGTTTCCCTTGTCCTGGTGTTGAAAGCAGGGGGGGCTGGCCTGGGGTGCTCATTTGGGATGCTGCTGCAGCTTCAAGGGGCAAGAGAGCACTTGGACAGGCAGCGTCAGGCTTCCAAGACACTCCAGAAAGGCCGTCTGACGAGAAAGTTTATTGGCCATATCTATTGCAATCGCCCTTGGTGGCACTGGGCGTGCTGGGGTAGGGGTCCCTTGCATCAGGTCTCCCCCTTTTTGGAGAGGACCCTGCCTGCCCTCTGCTCAGGCAGGGAAGGGAGGTGCTGACTTTGCCTCCATCTCTGATGGACCCCTGCTCCCTCTGGAGCTTTAGCACCTGTGAGTCTCTTGCCCCCACCTCATTTCCCACCACGAGGGTGACCCCAGGCTAGGGAGGGGGGCTCCTGACATGCCAGTGGGGCTGAGATGAAGATGGGTGATGGGGTGGGGAGAGGAAGCCAGAGCGGCCATTCCTTTCCAGGGCGTACGAGGACTAGCAGCTCAGGGAGGCAGCAGGGGGATCGTGGCGTGTGGCAGGAGGGAGGGCCAGAGTGACCCAGCTCCAGAACCAGCCACCTCAATGCACGGCCACAACCTGTGGGAGACCCTCTGCCTCAGGTGGCCCCATCAGCAGCTGCTCTGGGCAGCTATTCAGGGTGGCATACAGTACTGAACCCAGAGTGTGAGCCCCCTGCCCTCAGGGAGTCACAAGGTAATTTAGGAAAGAAAGACTATTTGTCAGCTTAAGGCAAACTCGATGGCCCCAAGTTATGCTCACCTATCACCCGCCCGAGTAGGTAAGCACCAGGTAAGCCCCAAGTGAGCACCGAGTTCAGCTGGGAGGACAAGGAGTGTGCAGTGGCTAAAGGGAGAAGGAGGAGGGAACCTGCTTCTGGCCCAGGCGACACTGGGTTGGTCCCGGCCACTGGGAAGGGCTTGAGCAGCTGGTGGCTGGTGTGTGGGGAGCAAATGCACAACAGCTCTGATGCGCCCCCATGTGGAACTGCGGGAGATAAGGATGTTTTTGTTCCTCTCTCCATCTCTGCCTTGTTTGCTGGCCCTATTTGGGGTGATTGCAGGGTAATGAAGGTGGCAGGAAGCAGGCACACAGCACAAATGAGATACAGCACCTAGGACCAGGCCAGGGCCCAAGCAAAACACGCTTAATAGGCAGATAAAGAAATCAATTCTGCTTGTCTTCCCAGGCACGTTGCCGGGAGTGGCCTGCAGGAATCCGGCCTTTCTGCTTTGCCTGCTGCATGGAAAAGCTTCTCTAGGACACAGAGTCTGATCCCCTGGGAAGCAAGGGCCTTGTTGGTGCCTCTTAACACTGTGCAGTAATGGCAGTAATGAAAACAGACACAACACTAACAGCCAGTGCTTATATGCTTTGCTGCATAGCAGGCACTATTCTGAGATGCGCTTTACGTATATTGTTCATTAAATCTTCTCTGTCACCCTATGAAGGCAGCTATGATTATTTTCCCCATTCCACACAGGAAGAAATAGGTACAGAGTAGTTAAATAACTTGCCAAGGTGGCACAGCCAGGTTTCAAGTGCAGGCATTCTGGCTTCTAGAGTCTGGGCTTTTAACCACAAAGCCATATTACCTCTCTAAATACAACACAAGGCAATGCAACACAACATTCATGTGTATTTGGGGCTCACTATCTGCCAGGCAAGTTCTCTGCTGTGAGGGTCCGTGTGAACTGCCCCTAATTTGCCCCCAAGCCTTGTTGCCTCAGTTAACCATGATAGATATTTACTGAGCATCTAGGCTGTGCTAGGCGTGATGGATGCAAGATCTTCCTGAGACCCAGTGGGGGAAACAGACATGAAAACAGTTACTCTCTATATGATGTATTGAGTGCTGTGATCAAGGTACGTAAGGAAGGCAAAAGGAGCACAGAGGGGGACAGTCAGGCCATGTGGGCTTCAGGAAGGCTTCCTGGAGGAGGTGATGTTTAAGGTGAATCTTGACAGGTGAGCACAAGTTAGCCAGGGGAAGAAAGGTGGGAAGGGCATTCCTGGCAGAAACAGTGTGAACGAGGGCCCAGAGGCCTGAGGAGTGGAGGGAGCTGCAGGCTGGTTGTTTGCGCTCCAGCAGGAGGGTGGTGGGTCTGGCCTCCGAGGGCCCGGTGTGCCCTGGTGGGAGCATGGGCTTTGTCCTGGTTTCCCACCCCTGGAGAACTGCTCAGGCCATCCCTACCGACCAGCCTTTGTATGTCTGGGAGACTGTGGATGGCTTTCTCACAACCAGTTTCTAGAAGAACCGTTTAGAAGCCAGTGCCCCCGGGCTCTGTTTCCGCTCTGCCTCCCCTCGCTTGCAGACCCCAAGTTATTCACTGCTCCTTTCCGGACTCTGCTCCCTAGAAGGTTTGGGGATTGGGAATTAGGGGAGGCTGCCAACGTGGTGGACTCAGGAGACCCTGCAGCTCCCCTGGTAGAGCTGTGGCAATGGGAGTGCACGTTTCTGAAAACTTAACAAGTTATGGACACGGAACCGACCGGACCTTATCTGTTGCCCCTCTCAGTATCCAGGGCTTGACATCAGTTAAAAAGATGCCCTCTTTATTTGAATTGACTTAGTCTCCTTCTTAAATAATTCATGTTGACTTAGGGAGCCTTATTTCTAACGAGAGCCACAGGACAGCAGAGTTAATATTAGAATGAGCCAGGAAGAAGGGGGAAGTGGGGAGGGAGGCTTGGAAAATGCCCTTTTCAGTAATTAATCCGACCCTCAGCACCCCTTCCCCCACTTCTGGTCTTCCCATCCTGCTCCACTTTTCCCTTTCCGTAGCATTTATTACCATCTAACGTCCTGCTAACGACGCAATTCATTTGTTCAGTCTGCGTATCACTCAACGACTGTCTTGCTCCCTGCTAGAGTGCAAGCTCTACCAAGGCAGGGATGGCTTCCTCTTTTGTTTACTGATGAATCCCAAGTGTCTAGGTTGGTGCTTGGCATGTAGCAGGTGTTCAGTAAATATTTGTTGATCAAATCTTTGTCACTCATTTCCTCCTTGCTCTGGGTCCCCCAACTCCTTGCTTCCCAAGTTTCCAGGCAGTTGGAAAGGTCAAGTGCAATGCCAGCCTTATAGCTCTGACCTTGGAATAATCTGGACATTTTTTGACCCTGGCATTCCTGCAGGTGGGAAAAGGAACAATCTTCATGCATACATGTGTATGTGTGTGCAACACTGACGTGTATGGCCCTGTGCTGTCTACAGAGCATGTGTGTGTGAGGTTCACAGTGATTCTATGAGACTGGTATTTTTATAACCCCCATTTTATAGATGAAGAACCAGAAACTCTTCATTCATTCGTTAGAAAAACCTCAAATACTATTGCATACCTGCTCTGTACTAAGTACTGGTTATGGAGAATTGAATCGAAGAGAACCAGGTGCAGCCCTAAGGACCTTGTCTGAAGTCGCACGGTTAGTCAGGTGCAAGAGGGTGCTCTACCTCCCGGCCAGGGCTCTACCTACCACAGCGCAGCTCAGCACAGGCCCAGGGCCTGTGATGTCCCACTGAGCCGAGGCTCTACAGAGGGCTGGGTACGGTGAACGCCGGATGCAGACGGGCCTTTGCAGGGGGGACCAGGGGAGAGGTCCACAGCCAAGTCCAGGATCTCAGGGCTGGACAGGACTTCGAGAAGTGCCATCTCCCAGCCTCAAAGTGGGATGCCGTCTGAACCACCCGCACCACTTCCCTTCTGTGCCCCAGTCACACACGGCTCCCAGTTCCAGCGGGCATGGCCGGATCTCCTAAAATGGCTGTGCAGCCTGTTGGGCCCTGACCGTGGAAGTCGTGTCCTTCTTGGAGCGAGGCGGTCTTGGAGATCCTCGTATTCCCTGCCATCCCTCACTCCAGGGATGAGAAGACTGGGATCCGGAAGGTTGGGAACCACGCGTGTCACCTTAGGTCTGCAGCCCTTTCTGGGCACCATGCCCCTGAGATGTTCTGCAGGCGGAAGAAGACGCGTCTTGACCTGGGCTGAGGCCGTCCTGGACCTCGGCAGCTGGCCGGGCCACAGAGGGAACCGGCTGACCACTGACCTGGACTGGGACCCCCAGTCTTCTCCCCTTTCAGCACCGCACACATGACACCTCCCCCTCTTTTCCTCCTCACTTCCCAGCTCCCTCCCCCTGCCTCCTGGGAATGCTCAGCTCAAAGTTGCTCCTTGCCTGATTGCATCTGAGAGCTGGAAACACAGCGCTAATTAATGTGTCTGTGACTCTAGGCTTGGCTGCCAAGCCGAGCCCCCATGCCCTCCCTGGAGCCCGGCAGGCTCTGTGAGCTGGCCCTCTGGCTTCTCCGAGCACGCTGCTGGCAGATGCATATTTTAACAATGCACATCTGGTGGCTATATAATCTCTCGTATTTGCCCTCCTCACTTGGTGCTTTGATGGAAGACCCGGGGGGCCTCCCTCTGTTCCAGCCAAAGTGTTTGCTTTGCAATTTTGCCAGAATACCATCTGATTCTGTTCTTACATCTTCTGCAGGTTCTAATCAGGCTCTTACTTTATTTAATTAAAAATCTATCTCAGGCAAATACAGGCTAAATTAGGAAGCTCTCTCATTCCTGGAACACAGGGAAGGTACCCCCGTTGAGGAACTGGCTGGGACATTTTCCTGGGCTGAGATGTCACAGCAACACAGACGGGTCTTGGTTGGGAAGGTAGGGGCCAGGGTGCAGAAGCGCCTCTCCTCCCTCTGCGGGAGCCGCCGCTCTGTCCACCTGCCGTGCACAGCCCAGAGCTCCCTCTCCAGACGATCGGGTCAGCTTCTGCACTGGGACCTTCTTCCAGGGCAGTAGGTGGGGCTGGCTGTGGGGTCTGGTAGGGGGGGAACTGCAGGCAGAGCGGGGAAGTTCTGTCCTGCCTGGGGTCAGCCTGCTCAGGATGAGGGTTTCCGTGGAGACTGCCTGAAAGGCTGCTGGCCAAGGTGCTTGCTCAAGCTCCCTCTCTGGCTCTCAGGAGCTCCACTGAGGGGACCCTGCTGAGGTCCTCAAAACTCCTCCTTCCCCCTTTCAGTTGGTCTCAGGCTTGAATAAAACATCCTCCAGGAAATCCAGCTCTGTGCCCAGAGGGCAGTGCCAGGCCACCCACTGGATTGAGGGGGGGCACATGCCTTTGGGATGAGACCCCAGACAAAATCGAGTCTGTGCAGATGGGATCCTAAGCCCTGCTCCGAGAAGCCCGGCCCTGCACCAGAGGGAAAAGTAAGATTCTGCTGGCGTTTGGGAACAAGAGACTGAGCCAAGAGCATTGGTTTGGAGTGGATTTTGAATGTCAATTAAGCTGTGTAACCTTCTGTAAGTGCTTTTGCTTCTCTGAGTCTCAGTTTTCTTATCTATAAAAGGTTTGGGATAATTTGGGCTTTAATACTTTGGTCTTTGTTATTTAACCAAGACAAAAAAGAGGAAAAGAAGTGTAAGTGGCCGGCTGTGACTGAGAAGCGAAAACCCCGTAAGGACAAACGTGTCTACATCTGTTTTTGGTGCCATGTCAAGCCAGAGGAGTGGACGATGCTTGGGCTCCTCTTGTTCCGGCATCTCTGGCCCCTCTTCTGAGAACGGGGCTGAGCCATCTCTGAGGGTGAGAGCCCACTACTTTGCTTACCAAATGTTTTCTGGCATTTTGCAACCCTCAAAATCAGAAAAAATATATTAGGCCCTAAATCCTCCTGCTCTTCTCTCTCAACCCCCACATCAAATCGCAGGCTCGTTTCTGCTTTCGCTGCCACCCTGGCTGCCGCTCCCCTGACGTCCCTGCTACTCCTCTGACAGCCACGTCCCGCCAAGTCACCCCAGTGTACTTGCCCCGCCCAACTGGGCTTACTTTCTCATTCCTTTCATTGCAAGCCAGAGGAGACTCAAAGGTTGAAGGACGTTTCTGAGACCAGCCCCAGGTTCCTGCCCCCGGCCTCCAGAAGCTGAGCTGAGCTTGGTAAGTGGCCCTCCGGGGCCCGTCTACTGCCACGCTTGGAATGATGTGCCTGGTGTGTTTGGCCATGTAGATCTGCAGACAACCTGACACACTCTCAAGTGTTCCATCTGTGAGCAGCTGTGCGCCCATCCACCCGGCAAGCGGCACAACCCAGCTGCTGATCCTGTTGTGGAACCTTCATAACACTTGCTGCTGGGTGACCCGGCACTTCCCTCTTCTGGCGGCCCTGCTCGACCCACGCCCGTGCCTGGCAGACTCCTGCATGAGGGGCTGTGAGCTGCTGCCAGGAGCCCTTTGCATCTCCTGTGCCTCAGTTTCTCATCTGGGGTAACAATCCCTGTCCCAGAGCAGCATCAGGAACAGCTGAGGTTGTGTGCGCACGAGCTTTGAGAGCTGCTGTAAACCGCTTTGCAAATGTGAGCTCTTATCACTTGTGTGCAAGGCCTGGTTCCCAGCGGCCCTGACCCTCAGCAACACCTGCCAGAGGAGGGAGCCTGCCAGGCTGGACTCTGTCTCAGAACTAGGCAGTGCAAGAGGTCACCGAGCCCATTCCCCTGCCTTCAGGCAGGATGTTCCAGGGTCAGTGGGCTCCCGGGAAGGCAAGATGAAGACAGACCAAGGGGAAAAGGTATGGCATGGAATAAGGACCTAAAATGAACTTTCCTAGGAGTGACCTGAGAGCTGGGATTCCCAGAGGGCAGCAAGGGGTGGGGAAGGCACCAGGGTCACTGGGGTCCCCATGGAAACTTGGACCACAGAGAATCCGGCTCCAGGCTGCTGCTACAGGGGAAGTGGACAGGGCTGGTTATGGCTTGTAGCACTCCAGGGAGGTCAGCTCAGAAGGAAGGGCCCCACGGGCCGTGCCACACTCCCCTGGCCTGGATCGTACGCGCAGAGCGTGCTTTCTTGTTGAATAAACAAGCACTAGGAGCCCTTATTAGCTTCCTAAGGTGCAGATACACCTGCGCAGGACAGAGGCATAGTCAGTTGGCTTTTGGCCTTCTGATTTCCCAGGCCAGGAGCCTTTGCTTGTCGCCTTTGCACGGGGGTGGTATGGACACCATGGGAAGAGGAGTAGCTGGAGCCCTGTGGGATGAAGTCCAGCCGGGGCCCTCCCCAGTCTGGCTGGAAGGACCCCCTGGAGCTGAGCCCTTGGTGCCCCCACGTGCAGCTGGCCATCTTACCCAGGACCGTGAGGCGCGCGGGGCGGGAGCGGATAGCAGCCTGGATGGCCTGGCACTCGTACACAGCGTCGTCCTGCAGCTCTGCACGCAGGATCTTCAGGTGGTGCTCCCCTGACAGGTGGTTCCCGACCACCAGGTACTGCGGGTAACCTGTGGAGACAGCAGGCAGCTCAGGGGCTGGGCAGGGGTGCAGGAGACACTCCTGACAAATAGGAACAGCAGGGGGGACCCAGGAAGGGGCATTCTAGACACTGGCCCAGTAGGCGATTCTTGGCCTGATCTCAGTGCAAGGAGAACAAAACAAGAGTTTCCCCAGGGCGTTGGGCAGAGTGTGAGTGCGTGTGCATGCGTGCGTGTGTGTGTGTGCACAAGGGTACTGTTGGTTTTAAGTTTAGGAAAATTGGAGGAGCCACTATCAGGAGAGAGAGAGATGGAAATGCTGAGTGTGGACAGACACGTGGGTTCCTGCTCTGGAAAGCGGGTGCTCAGCTCTGGGCACGGCCGAGGAGATGTGTGCCGTGATAAGAAGGCACACAGGGCGGGGCAGACACACAGACAGACACGGACACACCCCCGCAGGCGGGGAATCACAGACACAGAGAGAAGACAGAGTAAGAGAGGGAAGGAAGAAAAAAGGGAAATATTCGGAAAGTGATCAAGAGTGACTTGGGAGAAGTTTTGTTTCAGAATGGACGGGAAGTAGAAATCTGAGCCCGCCCTGCGGTGTCTAGCAACCTCCGGTCACTTTCTAGCCGTTCCTGCTGCCCACTCCCAACCCCAGGGCCTGATCAAGCATTTAGGAGGCACTCGGGACACTTAGGAATTTGGGGCCCCTTATACCATTGGCAATGAGTAATAGATAAATACAAGTTTGAGAATGATAAATCGTTGATCATCTTCCCTGCTGCTGTGTAAAGCTGAATATAAACACCAGCTTGAGCCACGCTGGCCGGGCTGGGCAGCGCTTCTCTTTCCTGGGTCTCTACCTCTAGACCTTCTCAGCTTCTCCCCATCGGACCCACTGTCTACCCGTCCCCTCACTGACAGTGTGGGTTTATAACTGGACCCCACACGCACCCCTGTGCTGGTCCCCTCCTCTCCTCAGAGGCCAGCTCTGCCCCACCCCTCCGACAGGGCCTTGCAGGACAGCTGGAGAGCTTGGTGTGCACCATGGGAGGACGGGGCTGGACACGCCTGGCCTTTTAGAGAGAAGATGAGGGCTTGAGCAAGTGAGAGAGAAACAGGAACAAAGACAGGGAGGCATGTAAGAGTTCTCCTCAAATATGTCAAAGGCTCTTAGTGTGAGTTAGACGTGTTCATGTAGCTCCTGAGGATGGCACTACACCAACAAGTAGAATCCACATGGGGAAGTACTTCAGAATATTCTGAGCTATTTGAGGTGTTCAATAAGGATGTGGGCTGCTGGAAATAGTAGTGAGGTCCCATCACCGGCTGTGTTCGAGCAGGGGATGGTGCAGAGGCGATTTCTACACTGGATGGAACATTGGACTAGAAGAGCTCAAAGGCCCCTCTCACCTCCACAAGCTAAGGGTCTTGCAGGGTGGGCAGGCCTCCCGGGGGTGGGCTGCGGCAGGGCAGTGGAGGTGGCTGCAGCCCTTCCTGGCGTGCTCTGTGGGCACTTCCTGTGCAGCCAAGCCCCCAGGCTCACGTCCCCACGGCTACCACTGTCCTCACTGTGCAATCAAATGGCCCTGCCTCCTCAGCTGTGCTGGCCTGGCCAGAGACGCTCACAAGGCCATCAGCTGTCTGCCTGAGAGCACTGACTCTTGTCCTGCCCACCCCTGCTGCCCTGGGAAGGAGCCCAGGTAAGCTCAGCTGGTGCCCCCAGGGCCGGGCGAGGGGCTGGGAGTGGGTTCTAGTCCAGTCCTCTCTGTGCTGCTGCTGCTGCCCCAGCATAGCTGGCTCGCAGCCCCCAGCCCCTCCAGCCTGGCCTGCGGATCCCCAGTCCTGTGTGATTAGTCCCTGGTCCCCTGCAGGCATCTTGGCTGGAGCTTATGTTTTTGTTGTCTTGCAAGCTATCAGCAGCAGGACTTCGCTCTCATGAGCTGCTAAAAACATCAGTGATGGGTTTGTTTGTATTTGCCTAATTAGGCGGGGAGCTGGGATGCTATCCCAAGGACTGGCAGCATCTTTCAAAAACATAGCCTCAGAAGCATAGATTCTGAGGACGTTCTAGCTCTTTCCACAGTATCATTACGCTCTTCTGGTATTCCCAAAGGAGGCAAAAGTATTTAGAGTCTGGGTTCTACAATCAAATTGCCTGGGTTCCAATGCCTGCTCTATCATTTCCTAGTACTGTTGTCTTGGGTGATTACTTTACTTCTTTGTGCCTCAGTTTCCTTATTGTTAAAATGGGAACAATACTATTGCCTCATAAAGTTATGGTAAAGATTAAATAGAATAACCTATATGAAGTGCTAGTCCACAGTAAGTAGTCTATAAATGCTAAATGAAATTAAAACAAGAGTGAATAAGGTAAGGTAGCCAAAGAAGTCTTCATCTTTCTAAGGGAGAGCAGGCAGGTTTCTGGGCCCACTGGGGTTAAGGGTCAGAGTCTCATGCATTGGCTATATAATTGAGTCAACTTCTTTCTCAACTGTGACTTTGTTTACCTGCCAAACAAAGGGGAAAATCCTTCTTTTCCCCTCCAGGTCATTGTATATTTATGAGCTAATGTCTGGGAAGTACTTGAGATTTTCAGAAGAAAAATGTTCTATCAACATGAGGAAGTGTTTTTATAAGTCGTTTCCTTTGACTGATTTTCCCGGCCTTGGTGACCAGAAAGACACTTAGGTCTTCAGCAAGGGCGCCATTCCTGGTAGACTCAGTGGGGCTGCGTGGTTAGAATGGGAGAGGACAGGGAAGCAGCAGGCTGCAGTCCCACAACACTAGGCCTGGATCCCTGTAGGAATACATCTGTAGTATTAGTGCTCTACAGATACTTGCCGTATGGAGTTGAGTTCTGTTATGCTTACTTTCTCACCAGGCACGCAAACAGCATTTATTGAGCACGCGAGTATCTATCATTATTGCCATGATGCTACTTTTGGGACAAGTAATCAAATATAGGGCATAAACTACTTTTTTATCAGGAGCTTGTGTTCATTAGCTCTGCACAGAGAGGGCCAACCAAGTCAAGCTGGCAGGAAACAGACCCTAGCTCATGAGAAGCCACTGTCCTTCAGTGCTGAGCAGGCCCCAATCCTGAATTCCAGAAGCCATTTATGGAACTGGGATCCAGAGAGTCGATTATCTATGCCACGATGACCACTCTGTGAATGATCCCTAGTGACCTGGGCCTCCTCTTGGCAACTGACCCAACAAGACCCTGTCCCTGACTGAAGGCTGTCCTGGTCAGGAAACCAGACGGCCACCTGACCCAGCACCAGGGCAATGCCGAGCCCACCCCTCCCCTCTGCCCGGTGCACGAGCAAGTCTAGCTGGGGAAGGTCATATCGTTCCCCAGTTTCTCTAGGGGAAGGGAGTTCAGAGTCTCTGAAAGTGGCTGGTTCCCATAACACTTAAACTTTATGGCAGCACAGTATATTTTGGAGATATTATTGTGTATTTTATCCATGCTCAGCTGGGCTGCAGTATTCAAACCCTGAGACTACTATTGACCATTGCTATAATGTTTCAATATACATTTTTGGCAAGACATAACTCACATTTTAAAATATTAATTTCCCAAACATCACTCGGTTTTCACTTTCCTGCAGCTGCACGCCATGGGAGAGGCAAAGTTACTTTCTAGCTGAATAATATTTTTCTCCTCTCCTCTACCCTCAGCCATTCCCAAAGCACAGGGCAATGGCGCCCAGCTTGTGCCAAGCCTCACAGACAGCCGTGTACCTCCTCTCTGCAGGGCAGGAGGGTGACGGCTGGCGCGTGATGGGCCACAGGGGCCTTCCATTCCCGCTTCTCCTGGGGAGAGGACGGACTGGAGAGGCGTCTGTGTGGGCTTACGGGGTCCCCATTCACAATTGTTGGCACGAGCCAGTGAGTCTGCAGGCCAGCAGGCAACAGCCATGGGACCCCTCATTCCCCTGGGGCAGCTTTGCTGAACACCAGCCTGGGCGGGCTGGACAAGGTTTGGAGTTTATTTTAGACATGTCCTGTCTTTCTTTTCTTCCCATCACATGATGACCCCCTAAGATCGACCAGGTTTCTTTGTGAGTTTTCAGCTTCTTGGCTCATTGGTGGGTGGGAAGCCTAGGAGAGCCAGGTTGTGCTTCTGTTTCCTTAATCATCATGCCTTGGTAAGTGGGGGATACATTTCGGGCCAAGAAACAGAAACACTTGATTTCTGGAAATCAGACTTCATGGGAGTCATGTTTGACTTTGGAGCAGACTCTCCGGGGCAACATGAAGTTAGGTTTGGAACTGAAAGCCGGAATGCAGGTACTTGTAGTTCATTACTCATAGTCTCAGGGACTCGTGGGCTCATTACTCATGGACTCAGGGCTCGCCTGACTCTGCCCAGGGGAGCTGCAGTGAAATCTGGGGATTTGATCCCCGAATGCCTGGGAAGCTGGGTGCTCCCTAGCGGTGGATGGGTGGGTAGGTACTCACTCGAGAGGTCCCTGCCCACACCCAGGGCCAAGCCATCTTTGATCCATAGAACGAAGCCATCGTACTCCGGGATGGCGCACAGTAGTGTCACTGGCTGTCCAGACACCACCACCTGGTCCTGGGGCTGCTGGCTGAAGGAGTAGACTTGGCCTAGGAAGGACACAAGCACACGGTCAGTCATGCGCAGGTGCAACGGCAGAAACCGCCCTCCCCTTGCGCAAGCAGAGCTCAGGCTGCTGCAGGACAGCAGGCCTCCCGGAGCACCTGGCTTCCTACTGGGGGTCCGGCAGCACTCCCGCCGCCCCCCGTCTCTGCCCCAGTCCTTTCACCTCCTGCCGGGGGCTGGCTCCCAACTGCAGCCCCTCTGCTCATCAATCCCTAACACTCGTGCTGGCCCAGCCACACCCCAGCTTCCTGGGGGCCATCACCTGCCACCCTTGGGATGTGCCACTCCCTGTTCACTGAGCCGAGTGCTGCCAGACGCCCCGGATGCAGGAGAGGGACCTGCCTCTTACGAGGGCAGTGGGGGTGGGGACTGGTGTGGTTTTGATTAAATCATTTTGTAGTTTTAGAGGCTCCCAGATAGGCCTAGGGCCAAACGCAGAGGGGTGGGTGGTGGTCCTGTGGCAGGAGTGGTGGAGGGAGCAGGTGGTCAGGTCCCACCATGTCCTCCCCGTCCCCTTCTTTCCTGCAGCCTCGTGACTGCTCTGGAGAAAATCAGTGGTGGACCCCGTGCCTCCCCACCCACACCCCAAAACAAGACGGCACAGAGCTGTCGAAGCTGGTCAGTTCCCAGTATCTCATTAAACACACACATCCACAAGATGCCAGGCTCTGTTCTAAGGTTTTAAAATATTAGCTTGTTAATATTTTCATCCTCATAACCACCTAAAAATGGCAGGTGCTGCTTTTATCCCCATTTTCCAGGTGGGGAAAGGAGACATGGGGGTGAAGATAGCAACAGGAGCAGTGCCTTGGGTCCCTGCCCGAGTCCCCGAGTGCCCTCCCACCAGCCCTGTGGCGGCCCTCCTGTGGGCGTCAGCAGTGCCACTCCCACGGGTTTGGGAAACTGAGGCTTGGGGCATGGCTGAGTTGCCCAGGGAGCTGCCTGATGGCAGGCGGGGCTGTGAACCCGGGTCTCTCTCATCCACTGAGCTATGCAGTGTGTGGGCCCCTCAGCCTGGTCCTGGAGGCAATTGCTAAAGAAAAGGGGTGACATGATCCATGCTCCCTCGCAGGCCACAGCTGACACGGGACATCGACACTTACTGAGCATCGGGCCCATAATGCCATCAGTGCTTTACATTCCCCTTTCTCCTGCCACCCACTTAATTACATTAATACTTTGGGCAGAAATAGCCTCATTTTACAACAAAGAAACCAGGATCAGAGAGGTACAGTCACCTGCCCAAAGTCACATAGCTAATGAGTGGTGGAGCGAGGGTTGGAGCTGAGGTCCATCTGTGTTCTGAGCCCTCACCCTTTCCCGCCCCTGCTCTGCGCAGTCACAGCCCTTACTGTGGCAAACTGGACCTGGGCAGGCAGCTGCCGCCACCGCCTCGTCCTCCACCTGGGAGAGTCAGCTACAGAGCTCCCGGACACCGGCTGCTGCCCGTCCTAGGGACACAAGCCCTGCGCTCAGACCACACGCAGGACGAGTGTTCGGTGGCAGACGACCCCAGGAAGGGGCACTTGGGGCACAAGGATGGACCAAGGGAGCTGGTGTCGCCCCAGGGAGGGTGCGCTCTCAGCAGGCAGGCGGCAGGCAGGAAGGCGGCAGGCCACAGCCTGCTGAGATCTTGGCGGGTCTCTGAGGAGTCTCATTAGAAATCAGATTGGCCTTGAATTCTGGGAGTAACACTTCTTATTCTGATTTGAGCTTTACAAATTAGATTTTATAGGACATTTTAATCAGCTATGTATGATGATTTTTTTTTCTCTCTGTCTCTTCAAGTTCTCTGTTGTAATTAGACTGTTTCTGGCACCAAAACAGGAGAGAAAAGGAAAGCAGAGAGGAGAGATGAGAGAGGAGAAAGAGTGGAGGAGTGAAGTGAAGAGAGCGGGAGAGAAAGGAAGGAGAGGGAGGTGGGGCTGGGGGCACGCAGACGGGACGGGGCGGGTCGGCAGGGAGGGCTCCTCCACAGGCTCTTTTCTCCTTCCTCTAACGATGATTTTACAGCCCATTCATTCATCTCAAAATCTTTTTTGCAAGAAGGACAGAGTCCAGGCAGCCAGGAGCTGCCAAAGCTTGTGCTGTCAGAGGGCGCTGGCAGGTCATGAGCTGGGAGCTGGCGGGTATAGTGAGAAGGTCCTCTGACATGCCATTACCAGGCAGGGCCTGCAGTGGGTGGCCCTCCCGGTCCCCCAGTCCTGCTTCCTCTTGGAGGAAGGACGGGAGGAACAGGCGAGGATGCCTGGGCAGGTGGGGCACAGGAGGCTCCCGGGGGGCCAGGGTGGGCTGGACTGGGTGGTGCCCTGAGGGAGAGGCCACCATGAGACCAGGCGAGGCGGGATGGATTATGGGTGGCCACAAGGCCACTTTGGAGGGCCGGCTGAGCCAGGAGGGGGGGCAGGCACCTGGGGTCTAGGAGACAGGAGCCTGAGGAATGGGGCAGAGCAGATGTGGGTGGGGTCTGAGCAGGCTGGAGGTGGGCACAGGCCCTGCAGCCATCACCCTAAGGGCTTCTGCTGTCATGCTGGTCTGCTGGGACCTGCTTGGCTCTTCTACATGAAGAAGGTTTCTCGGGGGAGAAACACAGGATAGTTTTGAACAACCACCCAAAAAACATGACTTGCAAATTATTTTTGTGGGGGGGGGACAGTTAGCACTCTAATTGACAATTTCCCTTTTCAGTCTAATTTTAGGTTTTGCACATTATGTTAAAATCACTTTTTTTTTTAAATCAATGAGATGTTTTTTCTACGGATCTTAAACCGAGTGTTCCTGAGTGTCTAGCGTGGCTCGCAGGTGCGCCGCAAGGGTGTTCCTCGCCTCCGTGCTGCCTGTTTTCTTTCACCCATTTTCTTTCCTACTCCAAAGAAGGGGGATGCGAATGATCCTGGGTCATTTCTGTCACCTCCTGTGTAGAACCCCAAGGACACGGCGGGCTCCTTGGGGACATCCCTTATTCTGCACACACCCATCGAAGCCTGCTGTGGGCGGGCGCTCTGCTGTCTCGTGAGAAGCAGGTGACCGGGCCAGCTTCCCTCCAGGGCTGGCAGCTGTGCTCCATCACCCCTGCCGTGGCCGTGGCCACCCAGGTCCTGCTCTCCGCGCAGACGCGGCCCCTGGCACGCCATCCGCTTGCTTCCCCGTCCGCTCAGGGACGTTCTCCCGGTGTGGAGCCTGGCAGTCAGTGCCCCTTTCCATGTTTTATTTTTTTATTTTTATGTTTTTGGAGATAGGGTCTTGCTCTGTCACCCAGGCTGGAGTGCAGTGACACAATCACAGCTCACTGCAACCTTGACCTCCTGGGGTCAGGTGATCCACCCGCCTCAGCCTCCCCGGTAGCTGGGACTGCAGGCGCAGGTCACAGCGCTTCATTTTTAATCTGTCACCATCACCATCACCATCACGGAGTGTGGCCCAGCCTTTCTCCCCATCTCTCCCAGCCTCACCTTTTCTTCTCTGTTCCCCTGCCACCGCCCAAGCCCAGCACCTTGTCGCCCCAGGCGGGTTCTGGCAACAGACCGAGTGCTCTCCTCGCCTGGCCCATGGCACTCGCTGCCCTGGGTTTTCTTCTCAATCACCGCTTCTCTTGTGTTTCCTCCCTTTTCAAGGGGTGGAACTCATGGCTCTTCACTGTCTGCAGGTGACACTCAGCCTCCCAGCCTGTACTGCAAGCTTCTCTGAAATCCGACTTCTCTTCTCTCCGGGTGCTCAAAGGCACCCCTGTGTCAGCTGGTCACCAATGTCACCTGCTCGTGTCCTCACTGTCCCATCATCCTGGGGTGCACCCTCTGCCCAGGCCTCCCTAAGCAACCCCACCCGTCACTGCAGGCCCAGCGCTCTTCCCGGGCAGCTCCTGGGACCCAGGGGATCTTCGCGCTTTCTCCCCTCGTCCCACTTCCTCGTGTTTCCTCCTTTCATCTCCCTCAATTTCTCCAAGCCTTTATTGAGCACCTACTATATGTCAGATGCCGATGGAAAAAAGTGCACTTCCTAAGGACAGGGCCAGGGCTGTCTTATCCGTCGTGTGTCCCAGTGTCCAGCCATGTGGGGACACTGAGTCCCCTCCGTTAAGTGTGCCTGTGTGCTTGTGGTTTGCCTATCCTAGTATCTCCCGAGATCTGTGGTCACTGTAGAAAAATGGCTTCTGCATCTAAACAGCCGACCAGGCAGAGCCTGTGCTGAGCACACAACACAGAAGGAGAAAGGTGCGGAGTGGAAGGAAAGGGCCAGAGTCTAAAGGCAAAAAAGTAACCGAGCTATTTGTGGGAGACCCCAGATGCCAGACCACATGGCCCTGCAGTGCCTGTTCGCCATTGTTACTTATGTTTGCAAATGAACCGAGGCTCAGACACGAAGGACCTGTCCAAGGTCACACCCACATGCCTCTGGCTGCAGCTGTGTGTCCTCACCACTACCCCATGTTGGCTGTTGGATAAAGGGTGTCAAGTCTGGGTTTTAATTCTCAACCGAGTATTCACTCCCCCAGCTGGGCAGCCTGCTCAGATCTAAAGAGCATCTTTGGTGTGAAATGTGATTTCTTCGCTCTCCCTGAGTTTACATACACAGTCTCCTCCCCGGCGACAGGTCAACACCATCGCATTGGGGAGCCATAAAAGAAAGAGAAGTAATAGTTATGATTACTTGTATTTTATTAAGTACATATTATATATTATATTATAACATTACATATAATATTTTTATTGTTATAAAATTAGTAATAGCTGACTTGTGGAGGTAAGCATGTAATAGAGCTCTCCTTGGGTTACTGTGCTGCATTCTCCTGAGAGTCCTGTGAGGTGGGCACGTATCAGACCCATGTGATGCGCAGCCGTGGGAGCCCTGCACTGTCAGTGAGGGGGCGTCAGCTCTCGCCTGCTCCAGTGCTATATCCTAGGGTCCTCACTGGGCCCCGCGCACTTTGATATGCAGCCCTCACGCCCTGGACACTCACAGAACCGCCTTAGACCCCTCACCCGCTGCCACTGCGGAGGAGTCTCGAGGACAGTCACAAAGGAGGGTGTGGACATGGCGCTCCGGGGGCCGGGCGGACGGGCTGGCCAGGGCAGCTTCGAGAAGGTGAGCACAGGCCTGCAGGTCCTGCAGATCGCCCCGTCCTCACAGCCACATCCTTGCAAAGAGCCCCTCTAGCTCCTTGCCGTTTGGCCTGGCAGGGCCAGTGCAGTGGGAACGGGTGGGCTTGGGAAGCGGACCCAACCGGGTTTGGTCCTGGCACCCCACCGAGCCTATTTTCACCTGTGTGTAAAGTGGGGGCAGCGACGCCACCGAGAAGGTCTCGGCGGAGAGAGGGTGAGGTGGCCATCCAGGCCGATTGGCTAGGCCTGCCTCGCGCTGCGTGCTCAGGGCAAGCCTGCCTGTCTCTCCAGGGACACTCCTCTTCCACTCCCAAAGCCCTTCCACCTGAGCTCCACCTGGAACGGCAGATGGCTCTCTACTGACGTGAGGCGGGACAAGGGGGGTTTTAATTAGTACTCAGTGACTTATTGAAGAGACAAGTTTTCACTAAAGACCGGATTCTCCTCTTGGTGGGAGGACCACGGTATAGTTCCCTGTGTGCACAGGTGGGTCTCGACGCTGGTGTGTGCGGCAGGTGAGCAGGGATGCCGGGGCCATGGCCAGCCCCTGTGAGCCACGCCGGGCTGGGGGGGCAAGGTGGACAGAACTGTCCCACTTGGCTGCAAGGGGGCACTGGGCTTGGTGGGGCCAGGGGCTTTCCTGGGCCACCGAGGGCTGGCTTGGTTCCACGTTTGACTGGTATGGCGTCGGCTTCCACGTGGAGAGAAAGGCCGAGCGTGCGCGGAGGCACGTCTGTGCCTCTGGCAGGGCTGTGGAGCAGGCAGGCTTGGCTGGGAACACGCTCCAGAGTCTCCTATGTTTGGTGGCTCACATGGCTACAGAAAAACATTCCTTTTGCCACCCAGGAGGATGGCTGCTGTCCCAGGATGGACACAAAGTCATGTCAGAGCCTGCTGAGATGCCTCCTCTGCACGCCCAGGCTGCTGTGGCCTGGCAGGCCAAGAGGGCAGGTCACTGACTGCCCCTTTATAACAGGGGTAAGGGGGCTGCTCCTCCCACTGAGCTGGGGAGGGGAGGGCAGAGTGGATGGAAGTCTAGGTCTCACGGCCTCTCACGCTGTGCCCTCTGCCCACCTCAGCAGGTAGAAAGGGGAGCAGGAGTGGGAGTGGGAGGCAGAGGTGCTGAGCAGGTGAGGCCTTTGGGCGCCGGAGCTCCAAACTGCAGGAAGCAGTGGCTGTTTCTGGCTGGGAGGAATAAGGGGGGCACATGTGCAGCCAGGTGGCGCCACCGCTGAGTCTGGGTGGCTGCAGCGGAGTGACCAGTGGGAGGCAGTGCAGAGGCGTGGCAGCAGGCACACCAGGGAGGCGCAGCCTGGCCTGGGAAGGGGCACTTGGGGGGCCCTCGGGGCTCTGGCTGTGGGGCAGAGCGGGGGGCAGGCAGACAGCGCCCTCATGTCAGTGGTGGTCCCGGCCCCACTCGGCCTCAGCAGAGCTGGCCCTGCCAGCTGTCTCCCCAGCCTCTGCGCTGCTCTCGGAAGCTGAGCGGCTCAGCTTCTCCCTCCCCACGGCTGCTCCACACTGCCTGTCTCAAAAGCCCCTGCAAGCGCTCCCTCCTTCGCTCACTCTTGCGCCTCCACTGGCCCAGGCTCCCAGCCAGGGCACACCCTCCCCTCCGTCCCTTCTTGGGGACTTGCACGTGGCACCCATTAGCATGGAATGAGCCATCACCATCCGGCTCCAGAGGTCCCCACCGACTTCCAGCAAAACATTTAGAATGCTGAAGACCCTACTCAGTCGCCAGCGATTTCCCCAGGGGGGCGGGGGGAGGGGAGAAGGTGTTTTGCGGTGGGGGTTGGGGTTGCAGGTCCCAGTTGCCAGAGGGAGCATCTTGTGGTGGCGGCTCGTGTGGCGTCTGTGGGGCTGACTGAACGGGCCTCCCGGCCCCACCCCTTCTCCAGCCAGGTCTTTCCTGCTTCTGTTCTTTGTCAACCTTCAGGTTTTGATTGAACAAATTCTTATTCTTACAGAATGTTGGAAAGCCTCTAGTTTAGAATTTGGGGGAGGAATTTTTTTCTGTTCCTGAAATGCAAGCTGAGGCAGGCAAGGGGCAGGTGTCCCAGCCCTTGTGGCTTTTAGACCCTCTCTCTCCTCGCCTTCCTCACTCCTCCCTGCTCCCAGCACCCCGCTGTCTCCCCGAGACTGTCTCCCTCTCCACGCAGGCCCCAGTCACACCCTGCCTTCAGAGCCACCCCAGGGGCCTCTGGAAAGCACAGTGGTCTGGATGGTCTTTAAGGCCCTAGAGCCCTTGGTGCCATGGTATGTGTATGGACAGGCAGAGGGACAGCCCGGTGTCCTGGCGCCCTTTGTGGTCAGGGCCCTCACACGCCAGGCTCAGCAGAGCCATGATGCGCACCCATCCCTGCCACCCACAACTGCTAGCCACAAATCTTTTGGGGACACATTCTAGCACTCCAGTGTCCCAGGTCAGTTGCCACCCCATGGTGGTGGTGAGAGGCATGAATTCAGCACAGACTGCTGCAAAGATCAGTGAGGGGTTTGGGGCAGTCAGCGTAACTGAGGAAATACTGCCTCAGGCAGCACAAACCCTGCCCTGGAGCCTGCACGGAGATGGGCACTGGACATGCCGCTGTGCCTCCCCGCAGCCCCTCTTTCGATCCATACTCGGAGGGCAGCTCAGAGGCAGTGAGGAGATGTGCTCACTCTTTGCCTTCCTTCTCTTAGCCTGGCCACTTTGGCCTGACCATTGTCCCAGCAGCAGGTTGAGGGGGGTGACCTGTGTCTTCAGGGTTAATCCCGGCCAGACCTGAGCAGGAATGTGAGGGTCCCCTCACCGGTCAGGAGTGTGTGCCTTGCTTCCGGGAAGCCCGGTGCTCTGCAAACACGTGCACACACCACGCTCACGGCCGCTGGTGGGCAGCCCTGCTCCAACCCTGCCTGCCCCTGCCTCGACTCCCAGGACAGTCATGGAACCCACTGAGCATCTGTGGACGGGCACCCTTGACCGCAGGTCACCAGACTGCCAGGGATAAGGGATCGGTCATAGAGAGGTCATACAAAGTTCTTTTGGAGTTCAAGAATGGTCTGCCTCGAGCGTGGAAGTTGTGAGGAGGAAACAGAGCAGGCTTCCCGGAGGAGGACTTGTGGCGTGCGGCACGTGAGGGAGGAGAAGTGTCGTTCTGGCTGGGAGAAAACACGAGCGAAGACAACGAGTAGCCCTCAGCTGCCCGTTCAGAACAAATGACCGGTGGGCCACCTGCCAGGCCTGGGTCCTGGACGGGACAAAGAACACAGGGCAGTCAGGCCTGCAAAGGAACTCTGGCCCTGGCCCTGGCAGTGCCTCAGTTTCCTCATCTGCACAACGGGGACGATGCAAGTACTCGGCAAAGCTGCCGTGAGGAGGAGAGGCCTCGCACACACGGTCTTGGCAGGGTTATTCCGTCACTGCCTGGGTCTGTCCTGGGTCTGGCGCTGGTAATGCTGGGCCAGGGCGGCGCCTGTCACGCGGGCCCGGAGCCGGAAACAGAGGTTTTGCAAAGCTGAGGGTGTGCCGGTTGGACACCTGCTTCTCCACAGGTCGTGCAGGGAGAGCCGAGCGTATGAGCCCCTGCGGCCCTGCGCTGCCGCCATCCCAGCCGGTCAGCTGCGCATAAAGGGCTCCAATGCCACCGTCTGCTCTGTTACTAGGGCCCAACTGGGGAAGGCTCAGGAACACTCACCCAGGGACCTTCACCGCCAGCTTCCTCCCAGCCTAGAGCTTACAAATTGCCTCCTAGGAGATTAAGGGCAGCTGAACCTGTCCTGAGAGGGAAACAGGAAGAAGGAAGGAGGGAGGGAGCCAGCGCACTGCACTCCAGATGTCAGAGTGGGGCCAGGCGGGTGAGGGAAGAGGTGGCGGGACTCAGGTCACACCTGCAAGCCCACTCTCTACTTTTGCGGTTCTCCTGCTGCGCGGCATGGGTGCTCCTAGCACAGGAGAGTGAGCTTCGGGAAGCTTCCAGAATGCCCTGCCATGGCCTACCCCAGGGAGCGAGAGCGGGTGATGGGGTATATTCTGGACCACAGGTTGACTAACTGAAAAAACTGGTTTTTTTCGGGGGGGTCTAAGGGGTGCTGGTGAGTGTGCCAGCCCCAGGAACACCACGGTGGCCTCAGGCAGGGGCAGGATCCACTCAGCAGTGCCCAGGGCCAGGCTGGTGTGGGGTCTAGGGAGGGCCTGCTACGTCTTCTGCCTACGAGGGGCTCAGAGCCCCTCTGAGGGGGAAGCCAAGAAACTGGACTAAATAAAAGGCCTTACACAATCAGTGCCAAAGCCAGGCATGGACACAGTCCCAAGGGAGGGTCACAGGAGGGTGGGCCCCTGAAATGTCCTGGAGAGTAGGCAAGATGAGGACAGGGGACTGTCCCTGGACAGAGAATGGCTGCAGCAAAGCGTGGCGCCCAGGACGTGTGCAGGGAATAAGGGCACTGATGCCCGAGGTCTGGGCTCATTCCCGGCACTGCTATTGAGCCGCCTCTGGGCAAATCACTTAGTTCCTCGGAGCTGGTTTTCCTGTAGGGACAGCAATCACTACTCTTTGGGTTGTTTGTGAGAATGAAGGAAGACATGTGGATGGACAGGGTCCGGGGACGGCTCCAGTGCAGATGTTCGTACGTGGTTGAGTCCATGGGTCTAGTGACGGGGAGAAGGTGTGACTAACAGTGGACACTCATGATGGGCCAGGCAGCGGGAGAAACGTTTCTCGGTATCCTCTCATTTGGTGTTAACCTGAGAATTCTCCAAATGTGCAAAGTTATAGATGTTGATGTGACTATCTAAGAGGGACAAGGTTACTTCAGGCTAGGAGTGTCAGCAGCAGCTGCCTTGGGTAGAACATCTAACTCCTACCAAGGTTTGCACAGGCTTCGAGCCCTGTCAGGATGGCAAGTGATCATCTAGAACAATCTTCTTCCTTGGGACTGGGATTGTAAATATAAACACAGAAGCCAGGAGAACTGGGCAGAGGTGGAAGATGGGGCCTTGTCTTCATCGTTTGTTTCTCCTAGACTACTAGGAGAGAGACTTGGAAACATTTTCAACCTCAAAATTGCCATTTACAGCCATGGGTAACTTAATTTTGATACACAGGTGAGGAGAAGCTTGCCAAGATCATGAATATTCTGGAAATTGTGCTGGAACTTTGTTTGGGCTACACAGGAGAGACAGGCTGCTCTTCCTGGGGCTGGGGCAGAGGGCAGGGAGTCAGAGGGCAGGTTCTCCCAGCCTCACACTTCTCTCCCAGGACACACAGGCCACCAAGGTTGTTCTGGACAGCCGGATCTTTAATGAAGAGCGATTGGGCTGGCCAAGGCAGGGTGAGTCCAAAGTCACCATAAATCCTTTGCCTACTGATTATCAGCCTCCCGGCCCCAGCCAGAGCCTGCACTGTGCTCATTAAGCGGCAGAGAGAGGGATTCCTCCATCGATCCAGCCGAGGCCTGGATGCCAGGAAGACACTGATAAGCGCTGCTGGAAATACTGGCTCCCAGTGTCTGTGAGGAGCCCATCCATCCCGCCTGAGGGCACCTGGAGGGCACCGGAGACAGGGATGGGGAGTGCAGAGGGAGTGTGGGGGGAGGGCGGAGATGAGAGCCCTTGGCAGCCCAGCCCGTGCAGCAAACACCCTGGCTGTGCCCTCAGAGGACCCAGCCGTGTCCCTGTCCTTCTCGAGTCTCAGGCCCCTGTCTTCTGGTTTGGGATATGCACCCACTGAGCCGCCAAGGGGAGGGGAGGAGCAGCGGGGAGGAAGGAAGTGGTGCCAAAGGGCAGGGATGGAACGCGCTGTGGGCAGGGCAGCGCCCACAGCCCCTCTCGGCAGGCATCGGCGCGGGCACTGTGGGGAGAGGCTGGAGGCTGGGCACAGACCTGCTTACCCCATGGTGCCCAGCGGCTCTTGCTCCCTTTTCTAATGACTACATGAAGGGACACGCAAAGCTTTGCCCTTGCTGTGAGCACCTGGGCCCAGACAGTACTGGTTTGATGCCACCTCTGCCGTCTCTTAGCTGTGCGCCCTCGGGCCTGACTCGCCCCTTCTCCAAGGCGCAGGGTCCTCACCTGTAAAATGCAGAGTGTAGGCCCCTTCTCCCAACCCTAATGCTCTGTTTTCTAGTGCACCCAAAGTGCTTTTTGGGGGTTCCTAAGGCTGAAAATAATAAAACCAAGGTGCAAGGAAGTAAAAGTGTATTTTTCAAAGACACTTGGTCTGTTTGGGGAGATCCATGTCTCAGGCATCATTAAAAAAAATATATTAATTTTATGCTGCTATAGTCCTTGCCAGTCAGAAATCGTTCAAAACTTTCATGTACATGACAATTCACATGGGAAGCTCACTTAAAAAATAGTTTCCTGGGCTCCAACTCAGAGATTCTGGGGTAGTGGGTCCGAGCTGGGCCAGGGAATCTGCATTTTAGCAGCTTCCCCAGTAACTGCTGTGCACGCGCAAGGCACCGGCTCAGGCCAGGTTCCATCTGGCTCTGGCTCTGCCACTGTGGGCCTCTCTCTGGGTGTGCCTTGGTGTTGCCAACTGCACCGTGACGGCACTGGACGAGGCCAGTATTTTCACACCTTTTTAAGTTCATGTAAGCCTTCTGTCTCATGGGCAACGCCGACGTGCAAAACGTGTGGAGGCAGAGCTCAGGGAGCGCGGGGGGCTGAGTCCTGCCTCTGCAGTGGACCCAAGTCCCTCGTGCAGCACTCAAGGGTCCCGAAGGCCCCTGCAGTCCTCACAGTCTCTATGTCCCATGGAGAGCAACTCGGCCACCTCCCACGGACAGGCCCGGGCCCAGCACTCGAGGTGTGGCCGAGGCAGCCAGCCTTCGGCACGAGGCACCTCACCCCCTCGCCGGCCTGCGTGGAGCGTCACAGCCTAGACCTGGCGCTCGCGGCAGCTGGAGCTGTTCCCAGGGGGAAGTGGATCAGCTCCGTGCAATGCCCCGATTTCTCCCTCCTGGAGACCAAACACAATCAACTCTTACATCTTTGTTAATGGAGAGGAGCAAGGGTGTGAACAATCCAAAATGATGGACAATCCAAAACAGCGAATAATCCTAAGTAATATTTACTTTTGACTTTGGAATGGATTTAGATATTCATGTTTGAATATGGATGTGTTTGATGTTCTGGGAATTTTTAATACTTAAAAAACCCCACAACCCAGTGAAGAGGTTCCCTCCCTGCCTCCTGCTCAGCTGGGTGGAGACTGGCCCGAAGCTGGAGTGTGGCAACCCCCCTCCCCAGCTGCTGTAATGGCTCAAACCTTTCCTAGGAGGGGATGGGGACATCAACTGTTTTTGCCTTTAAAAGGACTTTCATTCCCTTTGGGCCTCACGCAAATAGGAGCAAAATAAGAAGCCGTGAAATGTTAATAGAGGACCTCATTAAGCAAACCTGGTGATAGCATTTGCCAGGAATGGGGACAATTTGCCAACAGATAATTGAGAACTGGGTATATATGTGTCCTAATTAAAAAAGTTATTCTTCTCATTGCCCTGAGATTGTGGGCCTGGTCTTCGGGCTGGTTCTGGATATTAACCACAACTAACTCTTTTTTTTTGTTTTGGGAAAGAGTCTCACTCTGTTCCCTGGGCCAGAGTGCCATGGCGTCAGCCTAGCTCACAGCAACCTCAAACTCCTGGGCTCAAGTGATCCTCCTGCCTCAGCCTCCTGAGTAGCTGGGACTACAGGCATGCACCACCATGCCCGGCTAATTTTTCTATTTTTAGTTGTTTGGCTGATTTCTTTCTATTTATAGTAGAGACGGGGTCTTGCTCTTGCTCAGGCTGGTCTAGAACTCCTGAGCTCAAGCAATCCTCCCACCTCGGCCTCCCAGAGTGCTGGGATTATAGGCGTGAGCCACCGCGCCTGGCCAACCACAACTAACTCTTATACAAAGCACTTCACCTACATTATCTTACTTAATCCACCCTCACAACACCCCACGGACAAGGTTCTACCATCAGTCCCCACGTAGAGACTTGAATGCCACGGATGTCCCCTCCCAGTCCAGCTCTCTTCTCCCTCACTCTGCTCTTCTGTCACCATGAAACAGGCCCCTGCAGGGCTCGGATCATTTGCACCAGCACCAAGAATGCAGCATCAAAGAAGACAAAACAAAACCAACTGGCAGTTACTGTCCAAACCTTTCTGATAGTGTGAAGTGGAAACGCTTGTAAGGGAGAGATTCCAAGCTGGAGAGGAGGGTGTGGGAGTGTGCAGGCCAGGGCCGGGGCTGGGAGAGGAGGAGGTTTCTCTCCAGGAGGCTCAGGCTGGTCCCCGAGCCCAGGTATCTCAGGGGATGAGCTGGTGACAGGGAGGATGAGACCCGCAGGGACAGAGCTCTTTAGAAGCAGGAGTGGCCCAGCTGCAGGCCGGCCACTGTCACATGAACAGCCCTGAGAGACGGGCTCCTTCCCACCACAGTCAGTGTGTGGAGACCCAGGGTCCCATGTGACTCCAGGTGTGGCCTTTGTTTGCACAACAGTACTAGGTCAGCAGAGGTTGTTTGATCTGTGGGGTCTCCTCTTCAGAGAGCAGGGACCAACTCTGTGTCCCCTAACTGACCCCAGCTGTGCTGCAAACAGATACCTGCCCACAGGGTGCAGCCCCTGCCCCACCCGTGGACCAGAGGAAGCTCTGTCACTCCATGGTGCCCTTGGGTTGCAGCCAGAGCAGCTCCGTCAGCAGCGCTGTAGGGCTAGAGTGGTCTGCACCCAGGCCATTTTAACCCTGCCCATGCGCCCCGCTCAGAGCCCTGCAAAGGCTGCTCGCCCGTAGCAGCTCTCCCTGCTTGGTCCCTCGCGGTGAGTAATGACTTCCATTCCCCGCCCTGCGGGAGCTGTGGGCCCTGCAGCAGCCACTGCGGTGCTGAGCCACTCATTTATTGTGAGACAGCCCACGGAGGGCCAGCTGGTGCCTGGCTAGGCCCTTCTGCTGGGGCAGCAAATGGGCGTGATCTTGAGAGAGGTGGCCCCATTCCTGCCTGCCCCTACCCCGGGACATCTCTCTTCTCTAGCCTGGGGTGCCCCTGGAGATGGCAGCAGCCCCGTAATCGGAGAGTTACTCATGGCTTCACCAGAGAGAACCGAGCAGCTTCCAAGCCGCCTCCCCTAAATGCAGCAATATTTGGTGACACTTGGCGTCTTGGGGAGAGAATTCATGTCTGTAATTAGTTACTGTATATCACCGTTAGTACTCTGCTCAGAATTTACTGGGCAAATACCGTTTAACTGCACAATAACACAGGTCCATGCTGCTTATTGGGTAATTTACTGAGGCTGGGAGACGGGGCAGGAGGGACTCCGAGCAGGAGGTATTGCAACCCCTGAATCAGACTTTATGAGTTCGAGTTTGGCAGGGAGACAGCTGCTTGTAGCCAGCTCTCCTCGCTTTGTTTTGCAGAGTTGGCTGGCAGACCGCTTCCCTCTCTTCATTATTGCAGGAGGAGAGGTCTGGGACTGGGGTGGGGGCTGCCCCGGGCTACCTAGGCCCTTCTGATAGAGGGTCTTTGGCAGAGAGTCTGCAGCAGGAGCCCAGGCTCGGTGTCCTGGGGGCTCCATCCAGCCCTGCCATTTACTCCCTCCACAGGCCTCTGTCTGTATCCGGGCCGGCGTGGCAGTGCAGGGGCTGTCCTTGGCTGGCAGCATCGGAGTAATCACTTAAGCCCTTTCCTCTCTCACAAGTGCAGTGTCGCTTGGGAAGCGGCCGTTCCTGGACACTTGCCGGCATTCCCGGCCTTAATCTGCTTGAGCGAAGTCTGTCTTTGTTTGGCCTTGCACTGTCTAAACTCTTTTAACCTATTTAGGACATGGAGAGGGAAAGAGACACAATAATGAAAAACTCAACGTGCAACACTGCCTTACGCAATCTAATAAATTACTCGGTACCTGGCTGCCAGCTCAGACTAAGCCCAATATTGCCTGCAGTAATTATTTGGATCAAATGCAGTTTATCTGCTTCATATTTGTGCTTCTGTGCTCAGTGGTAACTTATAAATGTCATTGTGGTGTTTATTTGTTATAATGAAACTTAACGGCCTCAGAAGCCAGGAGCAGAGCTGGTGGGGCGGCAGGTTTAGAACAATCTCTTCATCGCTGGAGAAGGAATGAGCCAAGATAACACGAAACTGCCCTACAGGGAAGGGATCTGCAGGGATGGTCGTGTCCTCCTGCTGTGTGGTGGGCGGGAGAGAGCCAAGAGCCTCAGAGACATCCTCCGGAGCGGGAGTCTCGGCTGGCTGTCACCCGGCACTGCCTGCCTGCTCTGTCTTCTAAGGGCTTTTCAGGGGTAGGAGGTGTTCGGTCGTCCCATCACCTAATGACTAGCCCTGATGAGAGATGAATGGGGTGGAGATGAGAGCCCCAGGGTGACCACGCCACAGGGCACAGGCCGGCAGGGAGCCGCGTGCCAGAAGTGGGGGTGGAAAATGAAGGAGAGTGCCCTCGGGCCGAATAGAGGATGGCAGGGCCTTCTTTTCTGGATCAGGACAGGGCACTGGTGGCAGGAAGCACAAGGTGTGCAGAGCAGGGAGCAGCCGGCAGGGGTGGCCTGGCAGGGCGTCCCGCAGGCTCCACAGGAGGCCGGAGCGAGGAGTGGCCCTTGAACGCAGAACTCAGGGCCGGGGCTGCACGCAGTCCTGGGTGCTGCCATCTGGGAGCCGTGCAGCCGGGCAGGTTGTTCTCTTTCCTGAGCTTCACTTGCTTGTGGGAAAGTGTGAGTAGTAACACGTACCTCTCGAGACTGTGGTGACAGGTAAACGAAGCGAGGTGTCTACAGTGATGGGCATGGTGCCTGGCACACAGTGAAGGATACAGTGAGAGGCACACAGTCGATGCTCAATAAATGTGAGTAAAAGAATAATAACACTTCCCACTTCGGCGTCACAAAGCCCTCTTCCAAACAGCTGAGTCTGGATTTGAACCTTAGGATTGTTTAGCGTTGATTTTCTCATCCTCATTTTACAGTGTGGACGTGGAGGCCCAGTGGTGACAGTAACGTGCCCAGGGCCGTCCAGCTGGTCTGTGGGTGGCATTAGTTCTCCCACCCCACAGGGCAGGGGTCCCCCATAGTGCACACCGGACAGCTCCCCATCTGTGCTGGGAGGCCGAGTGCGTCCCTCCTGCCCAGCTGCCCAGCTCCCTGGAGGCCCAGTGCGGAGCCTGCGCTGCCCTCCCGGAGGCAGAGGCCAGGGCCCGTCCCGTCCGTCTCATCGCATGCTGCATCCGCTCACGTACCGCTCATCGTCTCCCCTCAGCGACGTGCTCAGACAAGGCTCCTAGCACCCTAACCATGAATGAAGATTACTAGGCACTGTCATTTCTCCCACTAGCCCATCCCGTCCTACAACACGGCTCCTTTTTTGATATCAGCACAAATGGGACTGACTTGGGGGTATTAACGTGTAACACTAATAATAATGCCTTGCATCTTATGGTACTTTATAATTTTTCAAAGCACCTGCACCACCGTGATGCATATTTTATCCTTACGATAAGCACATGGAGGAAAGAGGGCTGGCATTATGAGGACAACCATTTTGCAGATGTGAAGATATAGGTCAAGAGAGATCAAATCTTATACCTAGTTAGGAACAAAACTAATTTTTAAAAATCTTTATTTATTTATTTTTTGTTTTGTTTTGACTCCCAGTAAAATGTTCTCTGGGAAACTGAGTGTGTTTGCTTCATGCACCATCTTGTAGAGTACTACTTGTATAGCACTTTACAGTTTACAACGCATGTTTGTCCATGGTACAATATTTTACTGGCCCCAGCTAGGCAGGTATGATTTATTCTTGTTTAACAAAGCTCACACAACTAGTCAGTGGCAGATCTCGGCCTTAAACCATTATTTCCCAAAGTGGATTCCAGGGAACACCAGTCCTGACACATACTACAGGAAAAATGTTTTGTGGTCCAATGAGTTTGGGAAACCCTGTGAAGCATATCCCCCTTTTGGCATTTCACTATGCCCTTTGAAATTAATATTAAAGTCTTGAGAAGTTCGGCCAGAGAGAGACTTGTTTAATCGGGTCCCACTAGCTCCTCCCACCTGTGTAACCTGCAGGCTGCACTCCATGCAGAAGCGCTGCTCCCGGGCAGTGTCACGGCCCTCCTCCCCGTGTGTTGCGAGGCAGAGCAGAGGCGGAGGCTAGGACGGGCTGGGAAGTGCGCTTCTGGGCACCATCACGGCTGAAGCGCCTGCTGCCTCCTCTCTCCCACAGGCAGTAAAGTGCAGATAATTCACTCCACATCAGCACAGTCAGTCCAGCCTGCATCTGGGGCAGGATCGGGGCCACCTGACTGGCTGAGTGTGGGCCCGTGGGCAGGGCACGGCGGGGCAATGCAGGGACAGCAGTCCCGGGCCACGGGGAGGAATCCACAGGCGCAGGCAGTGAGCGCTCAGTCTCACCTGCCCTCGGTGGGGATGGGGCTCACCCGCCCTCCTCGGCCCAACACGTGAGGCTACCAGGAGGGTGCCCGTCAGCAGACCGCGTTTGGCTCACAGCTTTGCCGCATGATGGCTGTGTGCCTTCAGGTAGACGACTTGATCTCTCTGAGCCTTGGTGTCCTCATCCTCGAAATGGGGATAACGTCACCTCCCTTGTGATGTGGTGAAGATTCAGTGACCTAAGCGTGTACAAGTGCCTCCCTCGTCTGCGCTGTTGCAGTTTAGTTTCGTCCCTTTCTCCTGCCTTTTCGACATCTCCCCATCGGAACAATGGCTTTCCCTCCTCTGTGCTCCACGAGCACAACATCTGTATGTCTCTTTAGCTCTCCCGCCTCCTTGCTTCCGCTATTTTATTATATGCCCTCTGCCCGCGGACTCAAAAGTCTCTGCGGGCTGTCGCTGCCTCTGCCAGCGCTGCCTGTACCCGCGGCCTGACCCGGCAGCGTCTGCAGGCCGCCTCGCAGCCGCAGGGCCTGCGCCCTCTCCTGAGGGCCACCGCGCCCTCACACACAGCAGACCCCAAGTGCTGGCAGTCGGCGCCCCCCAAGCAGCCTCCCGCCCAATCCCCACGGGAACAGGTGCGCAGACGGCCCGCCCTTCTCAGAGGCCCCTTGGCTGGCGCCAGCGCCTGAGGAGGCAGGCATGATGTTGTTTCCTCCGTCGGCCTCCGCGTGGACTTCTGCACCTCGTCCTGGCACCCCCGCACCTCCCCAACGAACTGGCACACCGAGTCCTTGCCTAGGGCTGCTAAGCCGGGACCGAGATTCGACAAGGGCGTCCCCGGCAAGTCACTCAGCTCCACGCTCCCCTCAGCGCCGGCACACAGCAGGCGACGGCAGATCTCTGAATCGGACAGAAATGAGCCCGGTGAGCAGACGCTGGAGCGGCTGTCAGTCACTGCAAGGAGGCCCGCAGGCCGGCCCAAGCACGGGAGGCCTGGTCCCTTTTGCAGCCCACTCCCACCTCTGTGCTTGCCCCACCTGATCCTTGGCCAAACCTTGGCGAGTGCAGAGGAGGGTCCAGCGCCCTTCCTCACTGAGGGGCAGCGGGGGTGCGTTCTGAGACCCTCTCCTGAATAGCAGCTGCGAGTGCTGCTCTTCAGTACTAAGAACAGCGGTTATTCCTAGTGCGTCTGACTTGGAGGGGGACTATCACATCGCTCTATTTATCCCACACTCGGAATGCAGCTACTGAAACTGTCACCGTATCCCATATTCCATAGGCCATTATGTGTATTTCAAACCATTATATAAATGGACTTGATTTGGCACTTCTGAATGTCATTAAACTCCTCCCATACCAGTAACAACACAGTCTCCATAGAAACCAATAGACTTCGGAAGGGGAGGCACAGGAAGCAAGCAGTCGGAATGGGGGAGACGCCGTCACTGCTTGCAGAGGCTGGCCCTGCGCTGGACGGAGCACTCTGCCGCGGCGGTGGGGCCAGCTCCCTCGGGCTGCATCCTTTGTCCTTTGACGGAGCCCGGAGTAACCACCTCAACCTGAGCCTGCTCGCCCAGCACACAGCTCTGAAACCTCTCGGCGCGCTAAGCATCCTCATGCATTCCAACTACTCCAGGCCTTGCTTCAGGCTGTGGCGAGGGCTGGAGGGAGGGTCTCAGCACTCGATGAACTTGGCAATAAAGCCTTTGAGGCTGGCTGAGGATGGAGGGAAGGAGAGGCAAGGAGAAGAAAGGAGGCCTCCCCAGAGTGCACTTGGCATAGCAGAGACCCCTGGACTGTCCCCTTGTCATCAGTACAGCCAGATGGTAAAGCTGCAGACTCTTGGGGTTGAAGGGGCACTGTGTTTGGAACCCCTTTATGAGAGCTGCCCGTGGCCTTGGCAGGCAGTGAGTTTCCTGTCTTTGGAGGGATCTAAGCATAGGTTACAACACCTCTTAAAATAAAGACAGCTCACAGGGCTCAGCTACATATCACTTTCTCCAGAAAGCTATCTTGGACACTGCTCTCTTGGCCTGCAGTTTGACTGGGTTCTTCTCTGTTCCCACAGCCCCTGCATGCCTGGCCACTGCCGCTGCCGCGCCGTATGGTAATTGCCTACGTGCTTGTCTCCCCTACCCCAGCACTGTTGTATCCTGGGAGGCAGGGACTGTGTCTTTACATGCAGAGGGCATGGCATGCACAGGGCCAGGCACAGAGTAGGCACGGGATACGTAGTTGGTGAAGAAATGAGTAGCAACATCACAGTGTTCAGAGTCTTTACATATATTGGTACTTGGCAGGGATACTGAGCCATCAGAGGGTGTGGACTAGACGACCTTTGGTCCCTTCTGGCTTCAAGAATCTATAATGACATGGTTCTAACCCTGCCCTGACTATACCTGGGATTTGACTCTAGCTTTCTTCTACTCCAAGCCACTATGCTTAACCATTAAGAATATTAGTCACACAACCCACAGAATGGGAGAGAATTTTCGCAAGCTACACATCCAATAAAGGGCT
>VBSM01000335.1:2906881-2929894 GCA_008086735.1 Cheirogaleus medius | reverse complement strand
CAAAGACGTGGAAACAACCAAAGTGCCCATCAATACATGAGTGGATTAATAAAACGTTATATGTTATATGTATACCATGGAGTACTATTCAGCTATAAGAAACAACGGTGATATAGCACGTCTTGTATTTTCTTGGCTAGAGCTGGAACCCATTCTACTAAGTGAAGTATCCCAAGAATGGAAAAATAAGCACCACATGTACTCACCAGCAAATTGGTATTAACGGATCAAAACCTAAGTGGACATATAGGAATAACATTTGTCGGGTGTTGGGCGGGTGGGAGAGGAGGGGACGAGTATAAACATACATAATGAGTGAGATGTGCACCAACTGGGGGATGGACATGCTTGAAGCTCTGACTCCAGGGGGGAGGGGGGACAAGGGCAATATACGTAACCTTAACATTTGTACCCCCATAATATGCTGAAAAAAATAAATAAAAAAAATAAGAATACTAGTCACAATGCTTAAAGGAAAAATAAGAACAAAAACATCTGGGTAAAAGACATATCGAATCTCCCAAGTGGGGTGCCAAGTGGAAGGTAACATTCTTGGGGACCAAAACTACCACCTGCTGCCTGTGCTACTCTGGACAAGTCACATCCCCTTCCCTGAGTCTCGATGCCTCTTCTCCAGGTGATTGTCGGTGTTTGTTCTAAGAGTCTGTGATTGTCAGATCACCCAGTCCCAGCATCTTGGAGCCACTGGCCAGGGCAGAGAAGGTCATATTCCTTACTCTGCTGTCAATGTCCACTCTGAGCAAATACTGTGCTAGGCTCCTGGGATATACTGGATACTAAACAGACTTTACTGACTGGTAGGGGAGACAGGGACTAGTTAAATAACTGCAACATGATCTTACATGTGCAAACTGAGCTAAGTTGGGAAAGGGTCGGATATGGTTGTATAAGAGCATGTACTAGGAATTTGATCCAGACTATGGAGGGTGGGTCAGGGGAGGCTTTGCTGGAGAAGAGACTTGAGCTGCAATTTGAAAGATGAGCAGGATGCAGCATGGGAAGGGTTTGGGGATGGGGTGTGGTGAGTGTGGCCAGCATCCCAAGAGGAGGGGACAGGTAGACAAGGCCCCTTGGCCGTTGGAGCACACCTGGTTTGAGGAACAGCAGGAAGGCCATGCGGCTGCAATGTGGAGTGTTAAGGGGGAAGGTGAGGACAAGGAGGTAGGTAGGAGTCAGAGCACATGGAGCTTTGCAAAATGTGCTGAGGATTCAGGTGTCTTTCCTGAAACCAATTGAAAGCCACTGAAATATTTTCAAGAGGAACATGTCAGGATCAGATTTGTATTTTGAAACACCATTCTGGCCCAAGTGTGGAAAATGAACTTGTTGGGGAGAGGGGGGACATCATGGGTGTAAGAAGCCAGATAACAGAGCCCTGCTGCAGTCCAGGCTAGAGAGCTTGGGGACAGGGGCTAGCACGGTGGCTGTGAGAGGGGAGAGGGAGCGGAGGTAAAATCCCTAGGACTTGGTGAGGGCTGGATATGGGTGCGAGGGAAAGGGAAGTTTAAAAAGGAGCCTGGCAGGGTCTGCAGCCGAGGGGTCCCTGGCCTGAGATAAGCAGGGCTCCTGGTGGGAATGGTGGCTGGAGGAATGGGCCCAGGAAAAAGCTCTGGAATCCTCCATCAGATTATGGCAGGAGAGTGGAAACAGCGGTTCTCTTATTCCAAGGCATTGAGTGAATTAGATAACAAACAGAAAGCGCCCTGGAAATCTGGGTCGTGCCATAAATAATAAACAGGGACATTACACAAATATTTGTCTTTGCAGCCCCAGTGGAAGAAAACACATCAGTAAGAAAAATGAAATAAGAAAAACGCACCCCAAAGCCCCAGCTAACAAAATGACAGTATTAGCCACCATCCCCGGGGATGGGCAGACGGTGGAGGGTGGTCTCAGGCAAGAGCCAGTGGGCCCTTAGCATGGGCCAGGCTGTGCATCTGGATGGTCAGCTCCGTTCTTCCCCGGAAGGTCCCTAGACCAAGGGCCCAGGCCACCCTAGCCCTGTTTCCCCTCCGCCCCGCCACCCAGTGTGCAGCTGCTATGGCCAGAATTCACTCTCTGAGGACAGATGGGAGAAAGAAACAGGGATCTGTCTTTGGAGGCTGCCAAGCAAAGCTAGTCGGTCAACTTCTAGCACTGATTCCTTTGGTGACCAAGGCATTTGGAGTCTGGGAGAGGTAGTGAGAACAGAGTGCAAGGAAGGTGCTGAGAGCCAAGATAGAACTTTATGGGTGACATTCTCTGATGTTATTCCATTTTGTACACGAGAGCGTTGAAATCAGGCGTTCAAGGACTTGCTCACATGGCTGGCGCCTTGCTGTTTGGTGACCCTTCCACGACACATCCCGACTGCGAGGCACCCCTCTGTCTCATCCGCTCTATTAGGGGATAGGCAGGAAACAGTGAAGGTTTGAGACTCTTTCCCACGGACTGGAGGCGGGCTTGCGGAAGGAGAGAACGGGTCCCGTGCCATCACGCAGAATCTCAGAGCTGTAGATGCCAGATTTGCATCCTCCCAGGGCTCTGTCTGCCCACGAGGCTGAGACGGGAGGACGTGCCCTGCGGGGGGCATGGAGCCCGGCGAGGACGAGGGTGCTGCCCTGGCTGGATGCCAGGCAGGAGCCCCTGAAGGGCAGCCATCTGTGGAGCCGGCTCCCTCCTTCTGGGGTGCCCTAGCCCCTTCCAAGGAGGCCCAGAAGTCTCCAGCGAGTGGACGCTGCCCTTGCTAGTCATGCACAGTGTTCTGTGCTGAGAACACGAGAGGGGCAGCGTGGGAGGCATTTCTGCTCTCCTTTCGCTGAGCTGAGAAAGGCAGCTCGTCACTGCGATTCTGAAGGCCCGGGAGGACCCCAGGTCCCGGAAAACAGCCTCTGCCCTGATTGGCAGCCCGAGAGCACCTGGTGAAGGGAGGAGACCCCCCTGCACAGGCCCGCCTTGGCCGCAAGGGGTTGGCCAGAGGGGAAGTCAAGCCTTGACTGCCTCCCCTCTCCTCCTTTAAACACGCTTCTCAAGAGTCCTGTGGCCTCAGTTTTCCCATTCCTTAGGGATGTCTTCTCTGCTCCAGGTAGTCCCTGATTTTCTCCTACGTCAACTCATGTCAATTCATGTCCCTGTGTTCTACCCTCTCTTCTCCCTGTCCCTCTGTCTTCCCAGCCACCCTAAAAGCCCAAACCAAGCTGACATGTTAGGGGATCCCCCCATGTTTGTGGCCTCTGCCTCCTCTTCCAGAGTTCCAAGAGCCCTGGGTGTCCAAAGCCCCAGGCTGTGTGTGGTCCTCACTCTTCCCGCCACTTCCCATGGCCCTAGGCAGGTTGCTCAGTGCTCCTGGGCCGTGCTGGGTGAGTTGGGTGCCCTGTAATCTCTAGTGTTGTTTGCAGTTCTAACGTAGAGGCACCGTGAGATTTCTGAGAGGCAGGCACAGCCCTGTTCTGACACCATGTGGCAGCTTTCTGTTCTGGCTAGGAATAGGCTCAGCTCTGGGCAAGCAATGTGCATCGAGAAGGTGAGTGGTTCTGGGATCCCCAAGAGAGGGGAGAGCCGGGAAGGGAGGGAAAGGTGTGTGTGCGTGTGTGTGTGTGAGTGCGTGCTTTGCACTGGGATGGGCTGAGCAAACAGTGAGAGCTGGTCTGACGGGAGAGGCTTGGCTAGAGGTGCTCGAGAACATGGTCGAGCAGTAGGTGGGTGAGGCAGGAGAGCAGGCGCAGAAAGGGAGGCCACTCCCCGGGCAGGCCTCTCCTCCCAGCCCTCTGCCCTGCTGACCTGCCTGGGCTGGCCACCCGGGAAGGGGCTGGAGCTGAACAGTACTGGAGCTGAAGGAAGCGCCAGAGTCAGCACCAAGGTAAGACTTAGGGAATTAGCGAGTTGGGGAAACTCATTTTGTGGAACATTCTACGTCAGTCCACTTTGCCTGAGGAGTCCCTTCTCAAGGCCACCTGACACCTGTGGGTGACTTTGTATATTCCTCTATTGTCACTCAGACACTGGCTAATTCCCTAAACAGAAATTATACTCCCTACGTGCAAAATGCTGGGCTGAGGCCCAGCGATAGGCCAGGAAGAAGGAAGAGTCTTCGCCTGCCAGTAGCTAATTTTCCAGGGGCACTGACAGCACACAAGGAAGCAGTCTAATGAGCAATCACACGCTGTGATCAGTGCCACGGAGTAAATAGACTGGGCGCCAGGAGGGAGCCGTGGAGGGAGGAGGGGCATCTAATTTAGGCAGGGCGGTAAGGCAGGATCTCTTCGGGAAAGTGACGCTTACACCGAGAAGTGCCTGCATGTTTTCACTGAGGGCTCCTTGAGGGCCGGGACTATGTCTTATTTACTTTTATAGCTCCTTGACTTAGAACAATGCCTAGAACTTATTATGAAAAACTGGTATTATTTTTATGGTATTTAATGAAAGTTTGATGAATAAATAAATGATCTCCCTCCAGCAGTTCCTATTTAAAGCACCAATATCTCAATCACATGAAGACAATTATGTCAGACAAATCTGATATTCTTACATCTAGTCTGTCTTTGTTCTCTCCTTTCTTGTTTGCCCTTCGCTGATTTTTGCTCATATCTCCATTTGATGCCCAAATGTGCTGAGTCCAAACAGGCAAGAACAAACATACACATACTCTACATATTCCCAGCCACCTCCGTTCCTGCAAATCCTGCAGATTCTGAAGCTATCAAGCACTCCCAAGTAGAGCAACCTCTCACTGACTATCACATGCTCCTTAAATGGTCTTTGGCCAACATTTTCTTTTTATTGCTTTGTGTGGTCTGACAGCACCAACTGCAATTACTCTAGCTTATGATAAACCCCAGATCTATGAAGCTCCTGTTCATTCATTATTTTCCTCTTGCTCCTTCTCTAGCTGCTATTTTTTGGAATGTAGTGAGAAGGGGGAGTGGAAGGATAAGAAAATAAAAGGACACCAAATTAACAGAGAAATAAATGAAGTAGGAAAACACTTCTCTCTGGGTGACAGGCACCCTATTAGATACTGTTAAACAGGACAAATATGCTTTAATATAGCACAAGTAGGTCCTTTATATTTATTCTAAATTGGAAATATAATGATCACCACCTTATCTCTAATGGGAGAAGCAGCTAATTGTTCTAATATCTCACTAATTCCAGCAACTGGGAGAAAAATAATTATTTTTTACTATTTTACCAATTGTTCAATTTATACCAAGGTATATTATATACCATGGACAGAAAATTCTGTCTCTTGATCTATGTCATTGCTGCTATTCCAGTTCAATTATTAATATGTGGAAGTTATAATTATTTTGAGTATTGGTATGAGATAATTATAAGCTATAAAACAACTCCCCATGTTTGCTGATGCCTTTTCTTACCTGCAGACATGCTGGACTATGGGCACGTGCCGTTTAGAGAGAGAACAATGTATAACATGGCACTTGGGGGAGCCAGGCTGGCTGGAGAGGAAGCAGAGGGGCCTTTCCAGGCCAAGGCCTGCTCCCTCCTTTGTTTCTGTCTTCTAGCCTTCCAGAGCCAAAGCTGACCCACCTTGTGAGTCTCACCCTCCTCCTTATCCCGTCTCCGCTTTGTTAGTTGAGATTTCTAACTTGTCACCCACGTTGGCTCAGCCTGCTCACCACCCTCTCATCTCCTCGGTCACCTAGAAGCTGGGGTCAGATACCTGGAGCCTGGGGCTTCAAGTCCAGCCCAGCTCCTGACTTTTTGCCTCCCCTAATCCCGATGAACCTTGCTTCAGCTTCTCTAATGAGCTTTGCCAGCAAGAGAACATGTCTATTCAGCACCACGGACAGAGGCATGCTGTCAGTTCCCACAAATTAGAAGTTACTGCCCAGCAGTCTTGTCAAGGAGCCCGTGTTGGGAAGGGAGGGGTGGCTGGGAGAGGGAAAAGTCAGTGATGGAGACTGACTGGCAGGACACAGAAAGTGCAGCCCCCAGCCCTGGCTGTACTTGGCCATGGGGCTCCTACAAATGGGAAGTGGCTCCTTGGTCTGCTACTTTCTTTTTTTTTTTTGAGACAGAGTCTCACTCTTTTCCCCCGGCCAGAGTGCCGTGGCATCAGCCTAGCTCACAGCAACCTCAAACTCCTGGGCTCGAGCGATCCTACTGCCTCAGCCTCCCGAGTAGCTGGGACTATAGGCATCATGCCCAGCTAATTTTTTTCTATATATTTTTAATTGGCCAATTAATTTCTTTCTATTTTTAGTAGAGACGAGGTCTCGCTCTTGCTCAGGCTGGTCTCGAACTCCTGACCTTGAGCGATCCGCCCGTCTCGGCCTCCCAGAGTGCTAGGATTACAAGCGTGAGCCACTGCGCCCGGCCTTGGTCTACTGCTTTCTAACACGGACAGGCAGCAAATGGCGGAGGTGATCACTTCCTGTGCTTAGTTGTGCTGGCCTCACTCCTGTCAGCCTGTCATCATGATGGGTGCTAGTGACAGACCCATGGCTGGCAAGGTCTCAGGTCTGGGGAGAACATGAAGGTGTGGCATCATGGACCGGGCTGGGGCCAGAGCCAGAGGAGAGCATAAAGAGGCACTGAGACCATGCCGTGTCTAGCTCTACAGCTGGTGGGGAGCTGCCTCCTTGCCTGGATTGGGAATGAGGCTACAGGCCCTGGGCCTTGGGAGGGGAGGGGCCCAGCTCATAGCAAGCTTGACTGGTGAGAAGCCAAAGCTTCCTTCATCTGACTTAATGAATAAATGGCATCCCCAGCCATTGTTTATCTACTTTTGCATTCTGACAAACAGTCAGTGGCATCTGATGGAGAGGGTGTTAGCGGCACAGGCAGATGGCTCAGGAGGAAGAGGACTGGCTCTCTATCACAGCAGGACCACCAGTGACAGCACTCCGCTCACACCCCAGCTTCCACGCCAATGTCAATGCCTTCCCCACACCCTTGGTGATCCAATCAAGCCCCGGAAGAAAGGCCCAGTGCAGGAGGAAGGCAGAGTGGTCCATGAGTAAGAGGGAAAGAAAAGCCCATGCAGTTGGGAAAGGGAAGGTTTCCAAATGTAGGTTCTCTTGGAGTGAAGACACTGCCTTGCCCCTCTTTGGTACTCTCAACTCTTCCCCCAAGTGCCTGTCAAGAGCCTTTGTTCAACAAGCATTCAGGAAATGCGAATGACTGAGGAGAAAGGTAGAGAGGTCTGGATCAGAAAAGGCAATGGAAGCAGATTTAACTGGGCTGTCCAGTGGGTGGGAAAAACAGCAGGAAGAGAGAGGAAGAGAAGGGGGGGCTGGAAGGGAGGAGGGACATAGCACAAGGAGAGCGCTCATGAATCAGCATCCTGTGTTTCAGGCACTCATTGCTCTTCCCCACGTTATTGTATAAATAGCTTCATGGAAATCAAACTGATTCCTGAGATGTCCCACGTTCTTTTTCCCGGTTCCTCTGCACCATAGTAGTAGGACAGAGCTTCCTCCCTCCAGATTACCCACAACGGAGGGGAGGGGGGGGCGGTTCTCACTGACCTTCACTCATTCTCCGGAACGTGTCCTTGGCCATGTAGCCTAGCACCAGACAGCATCCTCTCTTCTGGAGGCCCAGCTCTGGAAGAGAAGCGCAGGTGGGTGAGCTGGGAATAGTCAGGCATTAGGGGAGACCCCTCTGTAGGGTGCTGTGGAGCCTGTTGCTCTTATAAACAGGACTACTTCTTTATTTAACCAACATTTACATAGTGCTTACTATGTTCTAGGCATAATTTCAAGCCAATCATTCCTCATTTGATCCTCCCAACAATATATACCATTATTATCCCATATTTATCATCTCCAGATGAAACCGCTAGTAGGTGGTGAGGCCAGGATTTTAAACCGAGGTGGTCTGGCTCCAGAGTCCAAGCTCATAACTATTACTCTGGTTATTGATGCCTTTTATATCCTGGGCTTGGAGACCATGCCCAGATCTCTTTGGGATGTGGCCAGACCTGCCAGAGTGGATGCAGAGTCCAGCCAGCAGTGTCCAGGATGGAACGATGCACCAGACATGGTGGTGACTCAGAAGGATGAAGACTGACTGGATGAGTTTGGGGGCTGACACAGAGGTTGAAGTATAGGCAGAAGGACTCTCTCTACCTTTTGGAGAGGTGAATTTCAGGGCCAGAAATTCTGTGCATTTCTATATCAAGGTAAAATTTAGCACCATCAAGCACTTAGGAAATGTAGGCTCACAGCACAGGGGTTGGGATAGCTAAGAGACACAAGACTTCACAGGGCTTTGACCCAACTGGAAAACCTTGATAGATGATTTTTTTTGCACAATATCTTGTAAAGCAGTGCCCATTGTGTGTGAATGTGGGACTGGACTATATCTGCCTCACAAGAAGGCAAGTTTCCTCTCTGGTATGGATTCTTTAATTCAAGTTTATCTTAAGCATTTTATGAATTCTAAGGCAATTCCACACCAAATTTTATTTTGACAGCCCCTGAACAACCTCATGAGGTAGGCAGATAGGCTGTTGCAATTCACATTATGCAGATAGAAAAATTGAGGTTCAATGATGTTAAATGACTTCCCATGATTATTTTAGACTCCCCACCCCACATCCTTGCTTAGAAGCCCTACAAATGTGACACCTGCCATAAACTGCAAGAATGAATGAGGGGTATGATTTCTGGAAGTGGAAATGTGACTGTAGCTCCTCCCAGGCCAGGAGTTCCAGGCACCTGACTGCTCCCTCCCTTGGTTTCTCAGAGGAGGGTCCCCTGTGAGTGGGTGTAATGGCAACTTTTCCCAAGACACTGGGTGTCCCTGTGAGCCCAGCCAGTGTCCAGGCTGTGAGAGGACAGATAGAGCAGGTCGTTCCTCCCACCTCCCTTTCCACCTTGTGCAGCCCACGGCCGCTCACTGAGCATCGCAGGAGGAAAAGGAGCACAGGGCCCACGAGAGACAGATGAGTCAAGCTTGGGGGCTCTTGCACTAGAGAAAAACAAAGTGTGGGGCAGTGGCAGAATGCCATGACCCAGGGAGGTCACTAGCTTTGATCTCCCGATTCTTTAAAGGTGTTTATTGACTATCAGTAAAGAGCAGAGACGCAAATCTGAGAGCATCGTTTCCAAAGGCACCCACTTCTCTTCCTTCCCCCCAACACTCCTGTCGGAAGGCTCAGCCAACCGCCCTCACTTCAAACAGCCTTGCATCTCCGGCGCCCAGATTGACGATGTTAAGTTCCCTCATCCAAGGCCTTGGCCCTTTCTGCAGGGGATCCTGCTCTGTCGAGGCCCGAGTGGATCAAAGCCCCTTTGATGTTTACTTAATGTATTTGTGGATTTTTTCTAACAACCACTGTCAGGAGGCGGCAATGCAGCCTGCCAGGAGGGCGCCGTGGAAGCACAAGCTGTGTGGAGGCATGGAGCTCCCGAGAACAATAGCCTCCAGATGGAGCCTGTACTGAAACCCGGCATGCTGACGACAGGCAGAGGGAACCAGCCCACTGTAACTGCAAGTGTATTGTTTGGCATCAGGATGACACAATTGATGACGATTCCCATTATGTTTGCCATTGACTTCTTATGCCCATCTAAAGCACATCAGCAGTGGCTCCTAATGAGAAAGGCAGTTTCGGTTCCTGACTGAGCCCAGGCGGGTGCCCAGGGGAGCACTGAGTAGGGAGAGCAGGAGATGCTAGATGCATTTAGGCCAGTGTTCCAGTTGTTTCTAGACAGGCTCTGAACTCTCAGGCAAATGGGAGGGGAACAATTCCCTAAAGATTTAGAGAGTGTGAGCAGCCTGTAGAATCTGGATTATCTATGTTGGCTGTCTCTACCACCCCAACTCAACCTCTCCTATGCCACAAACTAGGGTCTTCGTCCTGAGAGGACTGCCCAAGGAGAGGCTGCACATCCCCAGGTATGGTAAGAGTCTCACTGACCATGTTTGATTTTTACAGATGAGCAGGAAAAGAAGTTTTAAAAAAATCCTGATTAATAAAAGAAATTGAGGGCAAAGCAATTTCTCAATGTATTTGGCTCATTTAATTTGACACGTATGGGTTAGTCTTAATTATTTAGGCGGCTACATTACAAGGTGCTAATAAGCACACTGCAGAAATTTATTAAGTGCAAGGGCTGTCTGACCGAGTCTTTGCTGAGAAGTAGGAAGAAGCCACTGGCATCTGTGCAAGAATGGGCAGGTTGGAAGACGAGTGAAGTAAATTTTCCAGACATGAAAGCTGGTTTCCCAGACATGAAAATTTGGGATGTTCTTTGGAGAGATTTGCAGAGCTGAACTGGAGGTCACTGGGTCCACAGGAGGAAGCATGCCAGAGGGACAGAAATGGGGGAGGGGAGGGGAGTCTGGATACAATGGTGGGGAGGTGGGGGATGTCAAAGGTACTGACCACAGAGGAAAGGAGGAGGAAACAGGAAGCAACCACTTTGGCTCGGGGAAATTCCACCAAGCCCAACTAACCAGGCTGTTAGGGCGGGGAGAACAGACTGTGACAGGAAGAACAGGCATCTCTCTCTCTGCTAGGTAGACCAGCCACCAGACTGTCACCTTGTCGCATGGCGCTGAGACGATGGCAGAGTCAGATCACAGATGCCCATTCTGGAACAGACGGCAGGGTCTTCTCCAAGTAGGCTTTGGGGCTGCCGTCTTTGGCTTTATCAGTGCGGAATCACTCACGTACCCTAAAGGTGTCCATGGAAAATCACTAACACGAAAAAAGTCCTGGCTCACAAGGGAAGTTCACAGAAAAGAAGCCCAGGTCACCGCAGATGGGGCAGGCGCCGCGCGAGGGTCGCGGAGGCTGAGGAACACCGCCTGCGCAAGGAGGCGTGGCCGGGAGCAGGGTATGTTTCTCAGGGGGAGGGGATGTGTGCACCCCTGGGAACACCTGGCCTCTGGACTTCGAAAAACAGAAAAGTCAGGATTGTGCCTTTTCTGTCTCTGGCCCCTAGTCCCACCTGTAATGCCTGGCACCTGGCAAGCACTCAGGACAAGTCTGCTGACTTCAGGAAATGGCCGACTGAAAGATACTGTGCAGGATCAGTTCTCCCTGGCCCAGGTCAGTAAAAATAGGTGGGCTTAAGTGTAGCACGATGCATTTAGGTTAGGTGACGGCGGTTGTAGACTGAGTGCAACTTGTAGGTCATTGGAATAGAAGACTAGGGAATGTCATCGGATTTCCTCTTGGGAGGATTAAAAAGAGATGGCATTATAAATGGAATGATTTCCTTCAGTTTCAGAGGGTGCAGATGGGACTTTTTCTAGCCTCAGTATTCCTTGATTATTACTGGTAATAGTAATGATACAGTGGTACTATTTCACATCTGTGGGACGCTGCCATATTCTCTGTCTTATTGTGTGCACACAGTAAGTAGCTCTGTAAAGTAGGCAAAGCAGAAATTATTCCCTCTATTTTGGTTTCAGGAACTGTGTACTGAAATACAGAATGTTAAGGCCTGCTTGGGGTCATATAAATTTATGAGGCTCAAGGTATGTACCCATTCCCTGGAGAAGCTGGCCACTTCTTGGGGAAATGGGAATTGATAGCTCTGAGCTATGTGCCTAGGAATGTTTACCTTAGACTGCCTAAGAATGTTTATTCTGGGCTGTCTGAGAGTGTTTACCCTAGACTCATGCCCAGAGCCGTTATGTGAGAACAGTCACATACAGGCCCCGGCTCCTGGCCAGATCCGGGACCCCATGTGACCGGAGCATACCCCTTTTTGGCGCCGAGCCTTTGTTCAGACCACTATATAAACAGTATAGAAAAGCCCCCGAGCGGCCGCCATTTCTTCCTATCCAACCTCTCGGCGTGCAGCTGCCTGCCTGCTGTCCCAGCGTGCTGTTGTCTTTACCGCCGCCTGCGATTTGCCCGTGATGGTTAACTCCGGTGTTGAAAATACCCGTGATGGTCCACTCCGGTGTTGAAAATACCCGTGATGGTTAACTCCGGTGTTGAAAATACCCGTGATGGTTAGCTCCGGTGCTAGTAATGGGGTCCTAGTGGTATGATTACTCTTTTATGTTCCTCTCCTGCTGTACTATGTCCCAGTTTTCTCTTTGTTGGGGGTCTATACTAATGGCCTCTCTTGCAGGCCATTGTCCACCAACAGCCACCAATAGCCATTCTGCCCAGCAGTGCCTCACTGATTGCAGAATGCCGGAGTCTCATGTTTGGAAAGTTCTCACCTTGATTCTGCTTTCTGCCTAGTCCTGTTTTCAGTATAATTACTCACATCCAGGCAATAATGAAGCCCATAAATCATGCCAAGATCACAGATTTCTGATCAACTGTACAGGAAAGAGGCCCAAAAAGGGGGGTAGCAAAGGTATATTAATCCTAACTGGAGCCCAGCTCTGGCACTCTAGGACAAGTAGTAAATGTTTAATAGCCCAATAGTACCGGTTTTATAATTTTGGATTTCATTGCTTGCTAATTCTAAGTTTATTAAAGAACTATAAACTTTACATTGCTGTAAAGACATAATTGCTATTTCATTGCTTATTTAATATGAGTTAATTATATTAGAACTAAGTTTTTCTCCATTCATATTAAGTATCAATTAGTTGTTTTAAACTATTGATTTGTATTTAATTAACTATGCTATTACATACCAATTGAATTCTTATAAGAGAAATCTAAAACAGCTGTGGTCTTAAATTAAGTTTTTAAAATAATGAATTCCATAAAAAGCTAATGTTGAGTTATCGTCTTTTAGGAAGAGTTGACAATGACTTGTGATAAATCTAAAAAGTTTTTGTGACCCAGCCCATCCTCACCAGCTCCTGCAGGGAGCAGGGCTCCCTGGGACCCCTGCTGACAAGCCCCTTGCAGCTTCGCATGGCAATGGTGACGGCCAATGTTGGGGCAGCCCGTTCCCAGTTCCTGCCTTCCTCAGCCATGCCATTTGCCAGCTGTGTAGCCCCGTCCACTGAGTGGCCAAGGCAGGCAGCATTATTAGCAATTCCTTGCCACCAGCCGTGGGGTCTAGAATTGTCTGTCTATGTTGCTATTGGCCCCAGATCCCATGTGCCTGCAGGAACCCTGCGTGCCCACATGGTCATCAATCTAGGCCTTTCCAAGTCTCTGCTCCGCTGGCCTGAGCCTCTACCCCTTGGGTGGGAGGAGGACAGAGACATCCGCTGAGCAGCAATGGGCATTTAACTTTCCTCACCTGGTTTCACCCTCACAACAACCTTATGAAAATACGTGCTCTTATCCCCTTGTTATTTACAAAGAAACTGGCATTTCAGAGGGAGAAGGAGTTTGCCCAGAGTCCTTTAGGTGGCAGGCAGAGAAGCTTGGAATGCCCCCATCTGCCTGACTCCCATTGGTGCTACCTCCGTCTCCATTCTCCATGAGATCCAGCGCCTCCTGATTCCGAGTCTCAGCCCTTTGGGCTGGCTGTCGAAGGCCTTGCCTGGCTCTTGTCATCCTTCTCTCCTTGGAGGGCTGGCTCCTCCCCTACCCTCAGACACTGCCTGGGGTCTTTCTCCCAACTGATGAATGGCCTGGAACTCTCACAGGGAGACCAGCTGAGTCAGAATGTGGCCTTGCTCTGGGGCACTTGGCTTTCAGTAGGAGCCCAGGGTTGGCAGAGCTCACCCGCCCCTCTGCACACCTGAAGGGGATGCTGGCCACAGTCCAGCTTTGCCTCTCTCCCTTGGCCAGCATCACTAAGGGCTTGCCCACAGGGGGCCAAGTTCACCTGATTCACCATCACGAGCTGATTGCTTATGCTGTATTCGTCTCAGGGCGAAGCACTTATGCGTGCATTATCTCTAATCCTCATCAAAGCTCTGTGAGTAGGTACTATTATTATTCCTGTTTGGCCAAAGAGGAAACTGAGGATCCAAAAGGTTAAAGAATGTCCTCAGGGTCACACAGCTAGTGAGTGTTGGGGTCAGTGAAACTATACACCAGATTCTTTGGACTTCCAGTATAATCTCTTTGCCGAGGGGTGGGGGTGGATTTAAAATATACGGGGATTGAAGAATGTTGTCACAGGTATAAGAGAGCCTGAGCCCAACTCTGATTTAAGATGCCTAAGCCCAGCGGCCCAGTGCTCTGTGGAGAGAGGTGGGGCCATGGAGCCGCTCTTGCTGGCTTGCCACTGGTCTGCTCTCCCTGGGAGGAACCGGGCTGCTGAAGGCCATGTGCCTGGAAGGTTTCAGAGGTGGCCTAGGAGAGAGCCGGTGGGCCTCTGTGTGTGGAGGGACGGGTGCCCGCGCTGTGCCCTGCCCCTGCGGAGGCTCCGCCTTGTTCCTCCGGTCAGTTGTGGCCGGGAGGCCAGCCAGAAAGAGGGCGTCCCTTTTTTCCTTGTTTCTTGTAGGACCAAGAGTCCCAAAAAAACTAAGGCTGAGGGCACCCTGTCCCCAAGAGCCCCACCCCATCCCCTGCAGTTCTTTTGAGCCCAGATCTCTGCAAAGGCAGAGGCCCAGTAAGAGGCTGTGAATACAAGATGGACTTGTGAAGTTGATCTTGACACGGATTAGTGAAGATGCGGGCTGTCAGCCCACGGTACAGATGAGGCTCAGGGAAGCTGAACGATTTTCCTGAAGTCACCCACTGGGAGGACCCAGGATTGAAACCCAGGCGGCCCTGGCTCCAGAGCCCACGCCTGCTGCACCCTCCCCCCAGGGTGTAGGCCACATGCCTCGCACACAGCTCGGTGACCCCGAGACCCCTGTGGGAAGAGGAGACCGCCCGGAGGGTGCTGGCTCATGGAGTCCTGGGCATCGCTGCTGGGGAAGCCCCGTGGGGCAATGCCCCTGGAGAGCCCGTTTCCTGGGGGATGGGAAGGAAGGATCACCTCCTGGGGAGAGCAGGGAGGTGAGGGCGAGGAAGGGAAGCGTGGAGGGCCAGCCCGCTCGGGTGTGTGGGCAGCAGGGGTGCGGCCGATGTTTACTGGGTGCTTACAAACCATCTCGTCACCCAGGGAAGGCCCAAACAAGGGCCACACGCTGATGAAAGATTTGGTCCCTGGAGCAGGGCAGGAATGCCCAGCCTTTGCCCTTGAGCCCTCATCCTGCTGAGCCAGGCGGGAGTGGAGCGAGGTGCCTGCTGTCAGCTGCACAAGGGAAGAGGGCAGAGCGAAGCGAAGTGTCCTGGGTGTGCGGGGTGGAAGGGGGTTGGCCAGGGCCCGGTGGCTAGGGGATGCCACCTCCGCTTTCTGGGTGGAAAAGCAGCACAGGAAGGAGGCAGGTGATGGCGTGTCCTTGCCCCCGGCCAAGACACAGTCACAGCTGCCTGATTCACAGTCCAGTGGTCATGCCTGGCCCTGCAAGGGGACCTTGTCCGTCCACACACGCTGTGCACCTTCACTGGGGTGGAAGGAGGGAGGGGTGTGAGCACGAGCTCTCTCCCTGCTCTGCCTCCACTCCCTCTCACGTCTCCTGAGTGGGGCTGTCCTCCAGGGCACCCGCACCTGGGCCGCCTGGGGAGCCACAGCTGGTGTGGAGCAGCCAGCCAGGGTTTGGTGAGACCTCTTTCTCCAGGGCTGGACAAAGCCCCACCCGCCCCAGCCCACGCAGCGAGGAGGGAAAGTGGGCTGTAGGGTCAGGAGAGGGCCCAGCGGAAAGGCGGGAGCCCCGCTGTCCTCCCAGCACTGAAAGCCTCCTCGAGCTGCACACTTCCATTACAGCTCTGTGTCTTCTAATTACATCGAGTCTGCCAGTTACCTCTCAGCATGGCAGCCATTCCAGCTCACTGGAGGCGTTCTTTGTTTATTTTTATTTATTTATTTATTTAGTAATTATTTATGTAGCTGTCCATATAGCTACAGGGCGGCCCTAGCGCAGCGTTTCTGCCTTCAAACACAAGAAAGCCCCCATGGCCTTCCCAGGAGAGGCGAGCGGGGTGCACAGCAGGGCTGTGGAGGGCCGTGGGGGAGCTTAGTCTGCCTTCCAGGCATGGCATGGTCCTGCCCTTGACTCTACCTGCCCTGTTCTCATCAAAGGTGCTTTATGGAAGCCTGCTAATTCCAGAAAGCTCCATGGAAGCCCCTTGGAGGCCCTGAAACAGGAGCCTCATCCTGAGGAACTAGAACGTGGGTTGGGGAATGTGGAAACCCGGCTGTGTCTGGGCATTATTAGCAACTCACAGCTGCGGGCTTTGCAGCTGAAGAAGGGAATCCATGCTCCTCTTTAACCCACCGCAGCTGGAGGTGCTCCTGGAGGAGGGCACTGAGGTTCAGCGAGGTTCCACAACTCGCCCAGTCACCCGGCTGTTAAGGGCAGAGCTGGGCTGTGAACACAAGGCTTGGGGTGAAACCAAGCCCCCTCTGCCCCAGAGCCCAGATCCCAGCTGGAGGCCCAACAACAAAAACCAAAGCTAATTTCTTCTTTCTAATGGTAACACTTCAGCAGTGAGGGCTAAAGGCGAGTATGAAAGCTCTGAGCAAGGAGTCCGCCTCGAACGGGTCCAGGGGGTGACTGTGAACCTCCAGCCTCCACTTAACAAGAGCCTCCATTTAACAAGAGCACGCAGGTTGACTGACCACAGGCTGACCCAGTGGGAGGCTGATTGCTACAGGCCCGCCGGGGACCGCATGGACCCTGCACATCCACGGCCGAGCCCCCGAGAGGTGACCCATCTGGGGCCATCCAACCAGGCAGCCCCAGCAAAGCAGAGGACACAAGTGGCTGGGACAGTGACAGAGAGTGTCAGTGTGTGCGTGCACACACGCACACATTACAGCACGAGGATGGGAAGATTCCAGACCTGAGCTGACACCTTAGACATGAATCTCCCCTGAAGAGAAACGGGTACTCAGTTTGAACCTCCACCCTGGCCTACCTACCCCTGCCGGCCTATTCACTGGTCATTTGCAAGCTACTTAGTGCCTCTTAGGATAGGAGTGAGCAGCCCAGAAAAGACCTGGGCCCACACTGGCCATCCCTGGGTCCGTTCAGGATCAGCTGTACTGACGAAGTTTCCAGTGTACGTGGGAGGTGGGTCAGGGCGCTTCCGTGACCCACTTGCCCATATAAAACCATCAGGCTCTGGCCAGTCTGTAGAAAGCAGTTCTAGCCAGTGAAGGGGGCTGGGGCTTTACATGTTTTGTTTATCTGGAGAGAGAGGGCTGGCAGGAAGACACAGAGCCTGGTCTAAGACAAAGAAGGTCCTTGAAGCAGGGTCCGGGGAGCAGCAAGTCTGGAGCTATCCTGGCTTCCCAGCCATGGTTGGGAGACCAGACCCTCTACTGGCTCCTGCGGCTGAGAGAAGCCAGCCCAGGGCACTTGGACTGCTGACCCGCAGCCCTCGGGACTCCTCACAGTAGCACGGCCCTCCAGCTGCCTCCTGGCTCCTGATCAGAGACGTCCACGTTCAGTTCCCCCAGTCTGTAAAGCGAGGAGGCCCCGGGCTGTGGCAAGGATTGGAAATAATGTATGTAAAATACTGGGAGGTGAAGGTGTGGAGACCGACGTTCCTATAACCTGTCCAGACATACGGAGCCAAGGCTGGGCATGTTGTAAGTGCCCCATAAATGGTAGGTAGTGATAGAAATAACATAATATGCTACTATAAAGTGCGGGGGTGTGCTAAATGTCAGGACAGGAATACAACACTCTAAGATTATCCTGAGGACCCCACTTCCGTAGTTTGAACGAGGCTCCTGTACTGCTTGAGTGAAGATAACACCTTCAGCACCTCAGGGACCGGCTGGCTCCCAGCTGTCCTGCCAGGGCCTGCTGCTCCCAGCTTACATGGCAGGGTGGGCCCAAGGCTGGAGTTCTGCAGAACCAGACAAGCAACAGGCCTTGCGAGGGGTCACAGTCAATCTCGGCAGCAGCTATGGAACTGCAGAATGGGCCCAAGGGGCCTATGAGGCTTTGGGGGTCGAAGAAGCTTAAAGCCCACCCGTGAGATCTTATAAACTAGTCAAGGAGTTGGAACAAATATGCAGAAAGACCCAAGGAAAGATCCTCTCATGGCATGTCCAGTTCAAGCAGGTGATAAAAGGTCCACCTGGCACTGCACAGGCCACATGGAGGTCGGTGCCCAGCTCTGCAGACCATGCTTTAAGAAGCACATGGACAAAGCTAGGGGCACCCGGAGGAGGCAGCCAGGACTGCAGGGCTCTGGAATCCTGGCCACAAGAGGCACAGGTGAGGGCCAGGCAGTGGGGATTCTACTCAGGTTTCTACTCAGTAGAAGGAAGAAGCTGTCTTCAGTGCAAGCTGTCCATTGGCTTTGCTCTTCCCAAGGACTCAGGTGGGGACAGTGCCCAGGAATGATAGTCCACTGGCCCATCCTGCTGGGCCTGGGATGCAGATGCAGCCAGTGGATGGTAATGTAGTGACAGCTTAGAAGTGCTGATTGTGTATATCTCTTCCCAACTCCGCATTCAGCGACGGCACACTGGCAGTTTCCAATCCACTGTGGTGGGAGCATTCACACTAAGGCAATTGGCGAAGCTACAGTCAGGGTTCTCCCTTCCTGAGAACTGGTTGACCCACATATCACCAGCAGAGCTTTCACATGTGAGGAGAGGGCTGTTTACCCTGGTTCTGTCTTCTAGGCCTTTCACAGATGTGACTGAGGCCCGCACCTGTGGTTGCTGCTTCATCTCAGGTGAGTCACTGTCCCTCCATGCCTCATCCTGGATTGCTGGACACTGAGCTGGAGCTGTCGAAGTCTGGCCAGAGTAGCATGGAGGTGCGTGGCTGTGACAGCCCATGAAGTTCACTCCCTCGCCTCCTGGAAGAACTGCCACTCAGCCATTCCAGAAAGGTGATGACTTGCCTTCAAAGTCTCCAGACAGAGCATGCTCACAACCTCTACACTGGCAGCAGCTACTAATGGCAGCAAATTCTTTCAAGTGCTTCTCTGGAAGCCTCTCACTGCACTCTTTGGCAAATACTTAGAAATGTGGAAGATGGATTCCTTCCTATCCATCATTTTGGGTGATAATAAGTAGCCGGGTTTGGGGTCCTGAAAGTGAGGATTTACTATTTTGGGGAGCCCCCCTGGGAAGTGTGATAAAACAGCTAAAATGTATTGGAAGGCCTGGTATTAAACACCTTGTATAAATTTATCTTATTTAATTATGACACCAATCCTGCAAAGAGGCACTATGATGGTCCTGACTGTACAGATGAGGAAACTGAGGCTCATGAAGGTAAAATGCCTGGCCTAATGTCAGCTATCCCTAAGGTGGCTGAGCCAAGACTTGAACCTGGGCCTAACTTCAGGGCCTGAGCACGACTGAAGCCTGCCACTCCTCCCAAGGGCAGAGTTTTGCCACTCACAGATCCACGTCTGCTCACGCTAGGGGTGATAAGTGGGCAGCTCTAAGGATTCAGTGAGAAGACACAGTCCCCCGATTTCCCCAGCAGCAGTGTCGTTCATGGTGAGCAGAATGGAGCTCGCGGCTGCTCAGAGGGTGCTGAGTCAGGAAGCCACCGCCCACATCCCTTCTGGCCAGGGCCATGAGGAAGGTTGGCTGTCGTGGACAGAGAGGCAGCAGAGAGAAGCTCTGGAGCAGCCAATTCTCAGAGACAGAGCAGCCGGCAGCCCCGCCTTGTTGCTCCCTCTCCTTCTCTGCACTCCCTGCCACAGGCCAAGCTCCGAGTCAGACGCCAGTGATCCGGTGCCTCCTGGGCGCACCCCCTGCTTGGGGTAGATGCTGGCCTGGTTTCCTGGAGACCTGGCTCTGCTCCAAGTGGCTGGGTGACCTTCAGTGAGTTACCTAATCTTTATGGGCCTCAATTTCCTCATTTGCAAAATAGAGAGTTTTAACTAAAGCAGGAGACTTAACCCAGTGTCTGAGGACCTCTAAGGACCCTCAATAGGGGGTTCTGACACTCTTCTGAATTTGCACACAAAACAGAATAGGTATGCCTCTTTCTAGGGAGAGAACTGTGGTTTTCACCATATTCTCAAGGGGGCTAATGCCCCACAAGTGACAGTCCATTCAGGCTGCTATCACAGCACACCATAGACTGGGTGGCTTATGAACAACAGAAACTTATTTCTCACAGTTCTGGAGGCTGGGAAGTCCAAGATCAAGGCAGATTGGGTGTCTGGTGAGGGCCAGCTCTCTGGCTCTTAGCATCTTTTCTCTGTCCTCACATGGTGGAAGGACAAGCAAGCTCCCTCGGGGCTCTTTCACAAGGACACGAATCCCATCCATGAGGCTCTACCCCACAACACAATCACCTCCCAAAGACCCCTCCCTCCTAATGCCATCACCTTGGGGATGGTGATCTCAATGAAGAAATTTTGGAGGAACACAAACACAAACATTCAGGCCATAGCAGCACCCAAAGTAAGAACCTCTAAAATAAAACCTCTAGAATCCCTCTAGCTTTAAGATTTGTGGGGTCCCAAGACTTCCCCTTTTTTAAATGACTGTAGCTTAATAATGAAGCCGACTGTAGGAGCTGAGGGCCATGGGAAGAATTCCTACCACTTTTTATCAAAGGAGCTGTTTCCCGAGCGCTGGGAGCCCTGTGGACCGAGGTGAGTTTAAGCTCCAGCCCCTAGCACCGCACAAAGGTGGGGGCCGGCCCTCCTGCCTGCCTCTTCCCAGAGTGCCCACTGGGGGAACGTAGTTCACATAGGGGGACACTTCCCAAAGGGACAGCCGGGGACCTCTCCTTCTTTGAGGGCTGGAGGAGGAGCCACAGGGTTCCCGAGGCCAAGGCATGCCTCCGGCCCTGGGGATGATGACTCTACAGGCATTTCTGAGATTGGCCAGTGGAGCCATCCTGTCCGGTTCTCATATGTATGCACTGGATTAACCTGTTTCTTTGTGTGTTTTCTTATGCCTCTGGTCTTGTGTACATATCTGATTTTGTGCATTAGTGAGAAATGTCATAGAATGTTAGAACCAGGAAGGAATCTCAGAACTCACACTATTTAACCTTGCACAGAGGAGGAAACTAAAGCTCAGAGGAGGACAGTGGTTTGCTCAGAGTCCCCTGGGGCAGAGCGGTGTCTTTCCCAGCCTGTGAGCTGCCACATGGCAGGGATGCCCCACCCTGCCACCTCCCCAGTCTTGGTTCCCCACCCTCCTTCTGCTCCCCCATAGGCAAGTCTGAGGAGTGACAATGTGTCCTACTGGTTCCAGTTCTGTGCCTTGGGCTTCGCTATTCTTCCTACCGGGGATTCTTGCACCCCTCTCAAGCATCTCATCCCACTCATACTTCGAGACTCCCCCCAAGAGACTCCCTCTGCATTCGGCCTTCTGTCTCCCTCCCATGCAGGTGAGAGCCCCTCCTATGGGCACCTCCTCCTCGTGTGTACCTGTGCTATGAGACTCCCCATAGATGTGGCGAAGGTTTCATATTTTTGCTCCGCCCTTCTAGACTGCAAGGAGGGGACCATCTCTATTAATCCTGCCATCTCTAGTACCTCGCACGGAGCCTGCCACATAGTAGGCACTCACTGAATACTTATAAGTGACGAATAACTCAACAGACAGGGACCATCTAATATTCGACAGTTGCCATTTGATTTAGCACTTTAACGTCCCCTCAAAATTTGGGCTCAGGTCTGAGAGCCTCTCTGGTGGTTTGAGAACAGAACTCCGAGCAGGGCTCTAACCTTGAAGCTTCTCTCTCTACCACCACTTGCCCTTCGTGCCCCAGAGACCTGCCGCCAGTCAGCCTCAGGCACTGGTCGGCTTTACGGGGCTGACCTTCCAGCCGTTCAGGTTTTTGTCTCTGAGTTTTCCCTAATCTTCATTCATTTATTCAGCATTCGCTGAGGGTGCACTCTTTGTCCGTTCTGGTTGCCATGGATATTGTGGTAAACAAGGCAGACAATGGTCCGTGCCTTCCCGAGCCCCCCTTTTAGACAGCACCTACTGTAGCCCCCTTCCCTTTCACACGGCAGCAGGAAGGTTTACGCGGGCTTAGGCAAGTTACCCAACATCCCCGGCCTCCGCATCTGCAGCTGCAAACCCTCTCGCCAAAGCCTCTCTCCGGCTGGCAGCACGTCGCCTACCATGCCTTGGCCTTGCGCATGGCCGGGCTCCCATGCCGGCTGGCTGGCGTGGATGCAGGTGCGCACGCAGGGGTGAGCGTGTGAATTTGCTCCCTTTCTTCCCCGGCGCTTTGTTTCCTCAGGCACATGGTGAGGCCCTTTAACCAGCTGAGAAGCGAGGATTCCTGAGCCCCAGACGAGGTTCTCTGTGCTGAAGTGCAAAGGAAAGGACAAGCCTAGCATTGCCTGGGCTGCCGCCGCGCTCGGCACCTCTACACACGTGCAGTCGTGCCATTTGCTCTGCACTGCAGCTGGTGAGGGAGGCATTGCTTCCCTACTTCTCAGATGAGAAAACTGAGGCTCAGAGAGGCCAAGAGCTAGTCTGCAACTGAGGGGGCTGAGGGCCGTGTCTTTCCTGCTGATGGCCGCTCACCCTTGGGGTGAGGGAGGGCTCGGTCAGTGTGGAAGGAAGAGAAATAGAATGTCACAAAGCCCTTTTTCAATAAAGGGCTCAGCAACGTGTTTGCCTTGGCAGTGTTTCCATATCGACCTGGTGTGTGGCACGTGATTAAGTATGCAGTTTGGTGGTCTTTAAAGGATGAACATTTTCCTCAGGATCAATAGCTGAGTGAGTTTGGGCCTGAATTCATCAAAACGCCACCTGAAACAGAGTCAGTGTCAGGGCTTCTGCACTCAGGTCAGGTTGGCAGCAGAGGGCAGAGCCCAGGGAATGCCAGGTCTCTGGGAAGAAGGTCTAGGGCACCTGTTGGGCCAGGGTGGGTCCCATGTCCTGGAGTGGGGAGTGGGTCCTAAAGATGGTCCCTCCTGTCACCCTTGCTTCAGGGAGAGTGATGGTCCTGCAGCTGTAGGCTCTTTGCATAGAAAGGGTCTTTGAGGTCACTCAGTGCTACCCCCACACCCAGCACAGGACCCCTTTATAGAGGCTCAGAGAAGTAGTCACATGGTTTCCCCTTGGATCTTTCTAAAGACAAGGAGCTCATTACTTTGCAAGCGGTGCTTTTCATTTTTGGAGAGCTCAAATAATTTTTTTATTCATTTTTTTAATTTCAGCATATTATGGGGGTACAAATATTACAGTTATGTATATT
>VBSM01000335.1:2877528-2906781 GCA_008086735.1 Cheirogaleus medius | reverse complement strand
TATCATTTTTAGGTAAGCCCCGTCTATGCCTATTTTGTTGAGCGTTCTTATCAAGCTCAAATAATTTTAAAGTTATTCTATGTTGAGCTTAAATATCCCCTACTGCTCTGCAACTTTGACTCATTAGTCCCAAATCTGCTCCATGGGGCCACACAGAATGAGATTGATCCCTCTTCCATCCAACTACCCAAAAGTTTTAGCAGATGATCTTCTCTTCTCCAAAACAAACATCCCTTAGGATGTTTGGGGTCTGGGATGCTTGCAGCCCAGGAAATGCCCCTGGTGTCTCTGCACATTCAAGGCCCTGGCTTCCTTCCCTGGCCCTTCCTCAGCATCTCACAAAGAAGGAGGAGGGCAAAGTGGGAATTGGCTGGAGGAGATCCTTGGCTCATGTGCCTAGGAAAGAAATGGGGGTGACCCTCGATCTTGGTGTGCACTTCCACACAAGTGTGACTTGTGTGCCTACATGCTCACACCAGTGGGACTGTGTGTGTGCACGCATGTGAGGACGGGGTGAGAATATTGGGTGTGGCATGTCCTGAAGGGCGGACACATAGTGGGCAGTGAGTGTCGCAGGTGTGAGAGTGTGTGAAGCGTGCGGGTGAGCCGTGTGCATGTATGTACGCCGCCTATGCAGGCCCTGCTGGAGGGCTCAGAATCCACCTTGCCCCTATGGAGAGTTCTGGAATGTTTGTGGCAAACTGTTCCTGACCCACAGACTTCTGGACTTCTGTCTGAGCACAAGTCCTGTTCTCTGTGTCAGAGCCAGGCACATTCCTGGGGGATGTCCAAGTTCCAGCCTTTCACATCACGCCTGGTCTGGGCTTACTGACTCAAGGAAAGAGGCCACACGAGAGCAAGTGTCTCCCCTGCAAGGCGCTTTTCATACTTATTCTCACTGTATCCGCACCAGACATACAGACAGAATTTCTCTCCATTTGACTTCGTCTGTGGCCACACAGCTAGACAACAGCAGAACCAGATCTGGCTCAGACCCGACACCTACACTCTGCCCGTGTGTTTCCTCCAGGAATCGACAACCAAGAAAGGTCTTTGCGTCAGAGGTGAGCAATGTCTCTGCAAGCTCCCTGCCAGGGTGAACAGGTAGTTTAAGGCAGATGACGGTGGTGGGCTCCAGGGAGTTTGGCCAAGAGCCTTTAGGGTTTCTCCCTCGGGAGGGCAGGTAGCTCCCAAACACAGGCGAGTGTGAAATCCAATTCCTTAAATCCCATCCCAGGCCAGGGGTGTTCAAGCTGCTCCATCAGTTACGACTTCCTCAGGTACCTGGGACTGCAGCTGTTCATTTTCCTAAATCCTCCTGCTTGCTATCTGAGCTGTTATCCCCCTGATTCACTTATTAGATTTCTATGGGCCTTTCCTCAGCGGAGCGCTCTCTAATTTAACCAGTAACTTCTCTCATGAATGAGACGGGCACAGGCTCACACAGGAAGCCAGTGGGGGGACTGGGACAGAGTGAGAGAAGACGGGCAGAAAAGACAGGGCCGTGTACGAAGGACGAGGGTGCACCTGCGGCCTGGGAGTGGGAGCTCGGAGTGGGAGCTCAGAGTTGGTGGCCCCTGTGGCTTTCCCCAGATCTGGGTTTGCACCTGGTCTGGACAATTGTTGCAGGTCACTGCTGCCGGTGAGCCAAGTGCCCAAGCACCCTCCCTGCTCCCACGATCTCCCTGCCTCTCTCCATGGCTGTTATGTTTGTCTGTTCCTGTGTCTGTCTGTCTGTCTCCTTGGATTGCAAGGTCCTTAAAAGCAGGAGCCAAGCCACCTTTTTATACCTGGCACTCATCACTGAGCCTGTTCCACAGAGGAGCTTAACACGTGCTTGCTGGATGGGCCCACCACAGAGGAAGCTGAAAGCCCTGAGAACACCGGCCTCCGTCCCCCCTTCCAGAGCCCCACGGTCAGGGAGACAGGACTCACATGTGTGGCGGCGAGGCCCCCGGAGCTGGGCTGCCTGGGAAGTTCTTGTGGAGGAGGTGGGTCGAGACTGGGCCACCTAGGAGTCTGGGGACTGGTCAGCTAGAGAGGGGAGGGCATTCCCGGCAGAAGGAATGCTTGAGCAAGGTGGCAGCGGGCAAGGGGTGCCTGAGTGCGACAGGAAGGCAAGGTCTATGTGGGGAAGGCTGGAAAGGCGGGCCTGGCCACCGCGCAGCCTAGATGGTCTCCTCCTCCCGGCGTGCCCAGCCCAGCCCCGTGAGGCGCCAGGCACACTCGTCCACTGCCGCCTGCTTGCAGCTGCTGCAGGAGGGTGGCTGGCAGGTTCCTGGGCGCCCTGGAAAAGCAGGGCCCCGTGGGGCCCAGGACTGCCCAGCCCTGTCTTCGTGCTGGGTCAGGAGGGAAGAACCAGCCTGGACTCTTCTGGTCCAAGGGAGCCTCCTCCCCCACCCCTCTCTTGCTCCTGCCTGTTCCAGGAGTCTCCTTTTTTGTTTTCCTCTTGCTTGCTTGACATCACAGTCCGAGTGTCACTTGGACCTCAGTGGCGTCCCCTTCCAGCCTTTGCATGTGCTTAATAAATAAGTAACTCTTCTGAGCAGATCCACGGGCTACGGCTGAGCGGGTGCTGGTGTAGACACCGCGCCCTGGCTCCTGAGTGCTCAGAGGGCCGGTCCCAGGCCGCGCCCTGCACGGTGGAGTCTCACTCACGAGGCCAGCGACCACCGGCTCCAGACAGATCCCCAGGGTTAGATCATCAAATACAACTTGACTATAGTTCGAGGGTTTAGAGCTGGGCACATTATATTCATTTTTTAAGCTTTTGTGTATTTTTAAACTGACACCTGAAGGTTGTATGTATTTGTGGTGTACATGATGACGTTTTGATAAAAGTATACATTGTGGAAGGACCAAATCAAACAAATGAATGTGTCTATTACTTCACATATTCATAATTTTTATGTGGTGAGAACATGTAAAATCTACTCTCTGAGCAATTTTCAATTACACGACGCGTTGTCACCAGCTGCAGTCACCATGTTGCTCAGTAGATGGGAGGCCCTTCTGACCCGGGGCCAGGTCTCAGGACCAGAGGAGGAGACTAAGCACATGGGACAAGAGCCCTGGTGTCCGGAGAGGCAGGGAAAGGACAAGAGGAGTGTGGGGAGGGCCGGGCCCTTCACTGAGCACCCCTCAGACCAGACCTGGCTTTGGAGCCCTGACTGCACGAGGGGCAGGTGTTCACAGCGGGAAAACAGAGACTCCTGGGACTTATGCAGGCTGCCCAAGGTCACACAGCCGTGTGACAGAGGGGCTGGGGCCCAGCCCAGGGACCCCTAACCCAGGCTCCTCCCTCGATTTGACCCTGGTTCCACCTGCGTGATTCCTCTGGCCTCACAGGGTGACCTTGAGCAAATTATTGAGCCTCTCTGGGCTTCATTTTTCTCCTCTCTCAAGCGAGGGACGGAGTCTCAGTGGAGAGGCCTCCGCGGGCACCCCCTGCCTGGCCACCTAGGCCTGGCCGCTGCCGGCCCACTAGGCCCCGGCGAGTGTTTCTGCCTTCGCTGTGTGCTGCGCAGCTGGAATTGCAGTGCACCCTCATGCTGCCGGAGGCAGTGGTCCAGACCCGGGTTGGGTTTAGTGGAAATCTCTGCTGCGGTGGAAGAAAGAGAAACCAGCCAGGCGAGGACTTCCACAGATGCAAAAACCTGCCTGTTTACCTTCCAAATCTAGGCTGCGGGGCAGGGACAGCCGAGAAGCAGGCGGACAGACACGCCCTCAGCTCCAGGTCAGGTGGGGAGGGCGAGAGCTGAGTGCAGACGTCTCTGCAGGTCGCAAGCCCCACAAGGAAGAAAGGGGAAGGCCGCCAAGGGTTCGCAAGAGGCTGCATGGTCAGGGCTTGGCTCTGATCAAGTTCTGACTGCACACCAGCCCAGCACGCATGCAGCCGTACACATTTTCCTAGTGAGCCCTCACAAGGCTGACATAGGAAGTACGCCCTTATTTTGGTAGGGGGCTCAGACAGCCTAAGGGACTTACTCAAAGCCACACCCTAAATGACAGAGCTGAGCGGCTCGCTGCTAACGAAGGGACGCTTGATCTGTTCTTGACAGTGAGGCCCGCCCATGTGCCCCCTACCCATACCAGCTACCCAGCATCATGGAGAACTGCCTGCTCCCGGGCCCCACACCTCCCTGCGCTCCCGGAGCCTCCTCCATCTGACACACTCGTCTGTGGTCCTAGCCCCTCCTGCTTTCCTCAGCCAACTGTGGAATCTTTCCAAGTCCAGGGGATTGTGCAGTTAACAGTAAAACATGCTTCCATTCTAGGCTTGCCAGCAGCTTTAGAGCAATAAACTCTCTTTCTAAAATGAGGCTCTCCATCTTGGCGACTCTGAACCCTCTGGGTCTGCCCAATTGTAGGCCTTCCTCCTGGCTCAGGGCAGCTGGGGTCATCGCGAAGGATGAGAGGCTCACAGAGCCCTGCTCCCCTCCTCTACCACCCAGTGAGAACACCTGCCAGGGCCCCAGCGCCCGGTGCACAGGCGAGCGCACCAGAGCTTCTCTCTTGCCTGTTACACATTTGTGCATCCAGGTAGAAAATGACTAGCAAAGGGCCCAGCATGATGAGCGTAGTGTATCTATGCAGTAAGACCTCGGTTCAGTCCCAGTTTCATCACTTATTAATTGTGTGATCCTGGGCAAGACATTAACTCCTCTGCGAGCCTGCTTCCTCTTTGTAAAGTGGAAAGAAGAACACCCCCACCTGAAGGAGCTGCCATGGGACAGAACGGGAGCACACACTCAGCACAGTGCCGGTGTGCAGCGAGGGCTCCCTGATGGAGGCTCCTGCGGCCCTGCCCCTGGCCCTCGGAAGGCCCGTCTGCTCCACTTGGAGAGTGACAGCTGATGGCAGGCCCGAGGCTGCCTGTGTGGGGCGGCTGCAGAGGCTGCTGGGACTGCAGGCTTTCAGAAGGCATTAGAAGCCATTGTTTTAATCAGTACTATATTATTTCCTCCGGGGCAGCTATCCCCATGTTTATTATGTGTAAATAGGGTTTCTCAATGATGTGAATGTGTTAGCTTAATGCAGCTGACATTCAGCGTGTGCAATCTGGTGGCTGCCCCTCAGGACCTCCCGGAAAATGAGATGACGTATCCATCACAAAGCCGTCCTCCTGAGTGAAATTCGAGCAGCGGGAGGCAGCAGTTGGGCACCAGGTGCACATTCAGGAGTCCATATGGTGGAGCAAGGAAAACGCACAACACAAGCCTGGAAGCACGGTCCGAAGAAGTGTGGATGGTCCAGGGAGAGTGTGGGTGGCTGGTGCCCTGAAGTGGGGTTTTGGGGTTCCCATCTCTTTGTTGCCTACTCTAGATCCCAACACCGAGGTGCTGTCGGCTACCTCCTGGTGATGCACTCTCCTGCCCCCGCATCTGTCGAAGTTTACCCTCTCTAAAAGCCGCATTCTCGAAAGGCTCCCTTCCTCTCTTCCTGACAGATTGCCTCCAGCAGTCTGAAATCTCATTTTGCACGTGCTCTTCTGGCTCCGCCCCAGTCCCGTGGGCAAGGCCCAGCCCGGCTGTCCAGGCAAGCAGAGAGCCAAGCAAAGGTAGCCCTTCTAAATTTGCCATGGGGGCTGAACTTGCCTCCCTTCATCCGGGGCACTCAGAATAAGGAGTGTTGGCTCTACTAGCTCCTGTCTCAGTCTCACTGGACTGAAGCTGAAGCAGGAGGGGCTCTGTTTAGATTGGGGAGAGCTTCCCCACCGCGACATCCTTAAAGTTGCAAGCCGGATGCCACTACAACACTCCGGTCACAATCAACAGGCCAGAGCCCCAACAGTGTGCCTTTAACCCCATAATACCAGATATCGGACAGCTCTGAATTTGTCTGTAGAGCTCCCTGCAATGCACCGTAAAGGAATTAACATTTACCAGGATATCTGTGGAGTTCTGTCAACAGGATGCGCATCCAAACCCGTTTTCTGAACAGTGTCTGGAAGCAGAGGACTGGATGGGAAAACTGCTTGCCGATCCACCCGCCTGCCAAACGGCAGAGCGGCCCGAGGGAAGCCACCTCTGAGAAATGTGGGAAGGAAGGGACCCAGTGCCTACTTCACGCCTGTCTGCCCGTCTGTCCAGCACGCTTGCCACACTCTGGGGGCCATCTAGCTAAAAGGTACTACATAAATGCAAACGGCCGTCACTGTCAGTAAGTTCTGTCTGTGTGTCTTAAACCTGCCACACAAAACGTGATTGGAATCGGGCTTCAGCTTCCCCGCAATGTCTGGGAGAAAGGAGGGAGGTGTTTTTCTTGGCAAATAAATACGATATCATAAGCCCTGGCAGGATTCCAGCCTGAGTAATGGCTGTCTGCCTTCCTGATTCCCTCAGCAGCTTGGAACAGGAACATTATTCTTTGCTTCCTCTCTTTAAGCACTTTGGTACGGCGCTCACCGGCCGCGAAACCTTGCCCACAGCCGGCACTCACAGTCTGCATGATAGTTTGTGCTGTGCATTGACGACGCATCCGTTTTGCTCTTGTGTGATGAGGAAAGCTTTAAAGCACTGAAAGCTTGTTTTACTTTACAGGCAGCTTTAGGAAAATAACTATAATAACTCCTACTAAGGACTTGTTAAAAGGTCACAGATTCATAGTAACTTATTAGCTGAACGTACACACCGCAGCTGCAGAGATAGAAGCAAAAGCTTTTGGCTGTCGACTAAAGTCGACGCTCGGCTGTGCGCCTTCATATCCGGCTGTTGGCTACAGTCGGCGCTCACGTTCATCTGTGGCTGACGACTATAGTTGACGCTGGGCTGTGCGCGTTCATCTGTGGCTGTCGGCTATAGTCAACGCCGGGCCGTGCGCATTCATCTGTGGCTGACGACTATAGTCGACACCGGGCCGTGCGCGTTCATCTGTGGCTGTCGGCTATAGTGGGCGCCGGGCCGTGCGTGTTCATCTGTGGCTGTCGGTTATAGTGGACGCCGGGCTGTGCGCGTTCATCTGTGGCTGTCGGCTATAGTCGATGCTCATACCGAAGTGGTTAAGAACAACTCTCAGTTGAAGAGCATTGCTCCGTGGCAGGCCCCTCCCCAGCGGCGCAGCGGGTTGATGGGCTGTGAGGGAGGAGCTCAAATCACAGTGCACCTCTGGGCAAACACAGTAAGACATTTGGCCCAGAAAAGGGAGGACCTCGAATTAGAGCGGCTACTCTTGACATGTCCTCGTTCATGAAGACAGAGCGAAAATCAGCACAGACCACACTGCTTAGTGCTGCCACTGCCCTTGTCTGAGTCACTGAGGAGCAAGTGGGTGACTAGGGGATCCAACTCGAGCGGACGGTCACCATCAAGCACAAGGTCTTCTTGCTGAGCCTGAGCTGGCGGAGGGTCTTGTGGCTTCTCTACTCACAGGGGCACTGCACCCTTAAGCATAGAGACCCCTCACAATTGGGTGTCATGAGTTCTTTATGACAACAGTTAGAGGTGGCCGGGATTGTGACCCTCCATTTTACAAACCTGGACACTGAGGCTCACAGAGATTAATTAGATAACTTGCTCAGGACCACAAAATGTACTTGGCAGAAGTGGGAGCTGCACTCAGGTCTTTCGGCTTCTAATCCAGTTTTCACAGGACCACGTCGAGCCTCATCACTCCTTCTGGGCTGCGAGGACTTTGGTGCTGCCAGCTGGCCACGGTGAAGGAGCCAGTAAAAGGTGGCAGGTGCCACGGCACCGAGTCAGCGGCTGGGCGAGCATCACATCACCTGGCCTCTGACCTGCTGGGGACCCCGTGGCAGTGAGTCGCTCAGACGAGGGTAGGACCCGGCTGAGCCCACAGGGAGGTCCTGAGGCAAGTGCGCAGCGAGGGCTGAAGGTACTGGGCGAAGGGAAATTGTCGTGCAAAGGCTAGGAATTGTCGATTCAGCCAATAAACGTTGCTACGTGTGAGACATGACCGTAAATGAGGTGGAGTCCCTGCCTCACGGGGCTGGTAGTCTCGTGTGAGAGAGAAGCCAACAGAGACGGTGACACGGCGTGACAAACGCTGAGGAGTCCAGAGCACCACAGCACTGCACAGGGACAGCCACCAAGCACACATGGCAGTTCTTGGAAAACGTTCACGGGACACGACATTGCAGCTGGAGCCCGAGGGACACACAGGACCCAGGCAGATCGAGATGGGGCTGCAGCGTTCTCAGGCTGAGGGACGGCACATGTGAGGGCCAGGAGGCCAGACGGAGCACGCTCAGCACCAGTGGCGGGCGTGGCCTGCGCCAGAGCAGAACCAGGGGAGGGCCAGGGAGCGGACCGGCAGGGCGGCTTTCCAATCAGGACCAGCGAGTCCTTGGGCCACCAAGTCCCCAGCCCAGCCCTTCCCTCCTACCGCGGAGCCCGGAGAGTGTTCATTTTGCTCTGGACTCCCCCAGCCTTCCATCGCACATGAAGAAGCAGCCAGAAACGCGCCCCAACCACAGCAGACGGCACCAACCCCTGAATCAAAAAACTCCAGCTGTGCTTCGTCTAACTGAAGGACTGTAATCTAGGAGATGTTCATTTAACATATTTCTGCCTCTGAATGGCTTTTACTTTTCACTAAACTGAAATTGCAGTACAATATATGTGAATGATTAGGTTGTGTAATACATTCCAGCAAATTTAGATTAGGAATGATTATAACTTAAGTAAAATAGTTGAACACAATTCTTATTGCCATCTGTCTTTTCTCTTCTTCTTAGTGTTCATGGGGGTGATTGAATGTAAGGAATGAATGACTTCAAGAAGAGCAGGGGGCCAGGTGCAGGGAGGGGCGGAGGACTGTCTGTGAGGGGCTTTAGGAAGGAGGGAGAGGTTGACCAGAGACTTGGATCTAGGGTTCGGGAGAAAGCCCTGGGCCCAGAGGCAGGTGGGGGTGAGTCCTGGATCTTACTAGCTGTGTGGCCTTAGGCAAGTTACTTAAACTCTCTGAGTCTTAGCTTCCCATCAGCAAAATAGCTTTATTATCCCTGGCTCATGGGATTGTTGTGGGATGGAATGGGATCAGGGATGTGAGAGCAACACTGCATACTGGCCAAGAGCTCAGATGGAGTGTCAAAGTCCTGGTCACGTTCTGGCTCTACCACCTAGGAGAGCTGTGTGACCTTGCCCTTCATTACTCAGCCTCTCTGAACCCCAGAGAGGTTTCCTAATCTACAAAATGGGAATAAGAACACTTGGCCAGCGGTATCCTTAGGGAGAGGCTTAAATGGTATTTTTTCCATGTTAAAAGTGCTTTGCTTTGCACTTTTGCATTTGCAAAATGTAAGCCCCCTGGGAGGGCTACGCTGGCTGGTAGGGGTAGGAACAGGGGTCTGGGGCAATCTGGAGACTCTCCTTCCTGGATTAGCAACCTGTAGTGGTTCAGGCCTTGCAGGGGGCCCTGGGGCAGGGAGGGAAGCAGAGGAGCCCCAAGTCTCACGCCTGCCCTGGGCACCCCACACCTCCTCACCCTGCTCTATTTTCCCCATAGTATTTAACACATCGTAACATTCTATGCAATTTATCCATTCTGTTGTGCTTTCCTTTAGAGCCTGACTTCCAGGTTCAAAGGTAAGGCCTGCAAGGGAGGGAGCTTTTCCCTGCCCTGATTTACCCTGAGCTCTGCAGCACAGCCTGGCAACGAGGCATGCTCAGGAGACACATGCAGACCAACGGCTAGAATTCCGTTGCCTGGGAGTAACTGGCCTGGGGTTGGGAAGAAGGTGGTGGGGGGACTGGGGGAAACCGAGGGCATCAGTCATTCCAGCAGGGAGCTTGCTGCAGGAGAAAGAAAGAAAAGCAATTTGGGCCGGAGCCCTGCATCCATTTTGCAAGGGAGCCACAAGGCCCTGGGATTTCCCCTAAATCGTGGGGCACCTGCAGACTTGCCGCCCCCGTCCCCTCCGAGCAGGCTGGAAATGCCTTCCACTCAAGCAACTGCTGGTGCCCGCAGCCCCTGCCCCTTGAGGTGTCTGCCTCCTGCGCTGGAGATGCTATTTCTCTGTTCCTCGTGACAACAGGGACAACAAATATCATGATGGCAGATGAAGGGCCCTCCAAGCCCTCCCGTGCTGAGAGAGCCCGGGCCGTGAGCGGAGGCAGTGTCTGCGTGGGGTGCGACACTGCCCTGACTCCTCCTGGACGTGGGCGCGTGGCTGCTCTGTCCGTGAGCAGAGCTGCTGCTGGTCGAGCAGGCAGAGCTGTGGCAGCCACCCACCCACTGGCAGGCAGGGGCTCGGGTCCTGTGTGCTTGGGAGGCTGATAGCTGCCACCAAGAGGGAGCTGGCATTCCATCAGGGCTACTTGTGTTGGTGTCTTGCTAAGTTCTTCTTCCCTCTTGACAGTCCTGTGAAGTAGCTACTCTTGTGTTCAAACAATAGAAACTCAGAGAGGTTGCGTAACTGGCATATGGTGGCACAGCTCTTCACATGGCAACACTGGGATAAGAACTCCCAGGTTTCTGGACCCAAAGCACATCCTCCCTTTCAGGCACCTGAGTCCTCTGTGATGCAGGTGCCCCCCAAGGTGTGAGCACAGACCCTTACCTCCCAGCCTCCGTTTCCCAACCAGTGAACCGGTTACTGCTGCTCAGGAGCTGTGCCCTGTGCCGCAACCCGGTTATCCCACCGCCTCGTCTAGCTTTGCTGGCACCCTCCCCGTGCCCCAGGGTGCAGGCCCAACTTGTCCCGCTGTCCCCATGGCTGGCTGGGGCCCTGCTATAGTACCACCTGGATTTCTGCTGTGCCTCATTCTTAGGAGTAGGGGCTGCCCCCGAGTTCCAGCCAGGACCACCTGCAACAGAGCACACCACAGTCCTCTGGAAGCTCTGGCTCATATTGTTCCCCATTTACTGAGCTCAAATGTGAACCCAGGACTCTGAGGTCTGTGTTCCTAACCACTATACTGTCCGGCCTCTTCCTCATTTGACACGGTCTTTGACCTTAACCACTTAGCTATTCTCTCTTTGTTAATATCCACCTTCAAACCAATTTCTGGAGCTAAATCCAAAATTCCAGATGTGGCCTGACCAGGGATATTACCTCCCTCTGTCTTGGACACCACTCCGCAATTACAGCAATCTAAGATTACGCTCCCCTGTCCTGGGCCCGCAAGTCCCAGGTTGGCTCCCAGTGGACTTTTCAGCTAGCCCTAAGTCTGCAGGGCTCTGTCCTAAGCCCCAGGTCTTCCAGAAACGGGCTGATGTGGACGAACCTCTTGGGTGGCTGAGGTCCTGCCCTCCCGCAGGCTGTGTCTGCTGTGGCTCACGGTGGCGCTGCGGGGGAAAGAACGTGGTGTCGGGGACATTGCGGGCGGAGTGGAGGTTCAACGGCCTGTGAAGGTCGCTGCCACTGCTCAGTGAGTGATCTGTCCCCATTTCGGCCTCAGTGGGAGAGTGACGGGGGGTGTAATTAGGGCCTGGGCTGTGCCAGTGGGGCTGCTGCACCGGCTCAAGGAGGCTGGGGACACAGACGGTGGTCTCTGTCCTCTCAGGTCCCTTGGTGGCTGGAGCCCGGGCTTCTCAGGACTGATCTCCTGCTGGCCACACTACCCAGGTCTTCCTTGCCTGTTCTCCCCACTCCTTCTTTTATTAAAATTAATTTGTCCTGTGTGTCTCATTTCAATCATTCCCTTGAGGACCTGCCTTATTAGAAAGTGATCTGATGCAGGAGTGTGGTTGTAAGGTGTTAAAAAGTCTAACAGTTGGTTGATGCATACCCCAAGGGTATAAATGCTTCAACAGGAGAATTCCTCGACCTAAAGGCGTACCCTTAGGGTGAAATTCCCCTGCGCTGGCGGAGGATGGTGTGTGCAGGACATTACCCTGCATGTAACTGTGAGGAATGAAATCTCACAGGGGTTCTGCGGGGGGTGGGCACATCAGGGTGGCGGTGCTTCTAGAAGGACCTGGTGTGTTCGCAGGAAGCTCTCTGTCCTGTAGGCCTGGAGGGGTGGAGAGGCAGGAGGACTATGAAAATCGCTACAATTTCTTGGTCACCTGCCATGTCCCAGATACTGTCAGGCTCTTTACATATATTCCAGCTCATCAAGTTGTGATATATTATCATATGATTACAGTGAGGAACTGAGGATCAGGAAGTTTAAGTGACTCGCTGGCCACCAATTAGCCAGTGTGGGGAGGGGTACAGGCAAGTCCTGGTCAGTACCCTGCCCAGCCACCATTCCCCGAGCCCAGGCGGTCCCAGGCCTCTCGCAGGGCCAAGAGCCCCCAGTCCCATTCTAGCCCCTTTGGACTCTGCAGAGAGGAGTCCCTGAGGCAGCTGAGGGCTTGCTCATAGCCCTGGGTGGACCATGAAACAAAATTCTAGAACCTTCTGCCAGGCCCTGGGATGGGGACATACAGTATTGGGTGCCTATGATGTCTCAGGTCCTGTTCTAGGCATTTTTCTAGGTATAGTTATTGTCTTAATTCTCACAATAACACAGTGAAGTAAGTGTCATCGTTCCCTTTATGCAAATGAGGCAGATGAGGCTAAGGGAAGTCTAGAGTCACATAGCTAAGAAATGGAGGAAGCCACCCCTGATTCGACGGTTCCAAGTGATTCCAAACTCACACTCTTTCTTCTGCACCAGTCGCTTTCCCAAGGGACTGGGGACTGGGGACTGGAGGACGCAGAGTTTCCTCCAGGAGTGAGGGAGTCAGGACACATCAGGGTGGAAAGGACCATGGCAAAGAAAACACGGTGTCTGCTGCGTGCCGGCTGCGCGGTGAGCCGTGCACCTGGGCCGGGGACGCTTTTGTCCAGGCACTGACCAAGGGCCCGTGGCCACCCAGGGTGCGTTTGGCATCAATCCCTGGTTGGTCCCTGTTCTGTGTCTCTGGGACCCGAAAGCTGCTGTATTGAGCTGGGTGTGGCCAGAGGGGGAAGGGGCTGGAGCAAGGGGCCTGTGCAGAGGACAGAGGAGGCCGGCTTGCCTTTGTGCAAGGGGCTGCGTGTAGGCTGGGGCCGGGGCTGAAGGGAGGCGGCGTGTGGCCCAGCAGTGGCACGAGGCTTGCACACAGGGAGCCCGGTCTTTGTCTGAATGGTTCTCCCATAGGAGAAACGCCAAGAGTTTGGAGAAGCAAGTGTAGGCTGGGCTTCCTGTGGAGCCGGGACACTGCCTTCTGCCGGTGGCCCTTGTGTGGATGCGGCTGCAGTTCCCCCACAGCCCGCCCGGCAACTGACTGATGTCTTGGTCACTGCTCGCGCGGCCATTGTTAACTGGTGACTTGAAAATTACCTTTATTTAGCACCGTTACTGGGAGGCTGCAGGGCTGCTGGCATTTCCACTCTGCCAGCTCTCTCTGGCTGATGGCAGCAAGCAGCCTCGCCACCCAGTCCACGGCGCCGAGCCACGGCCTCTCCCTGCTGCCTGCCGGGACCAGGGCAGTGTGCTAAGTGGGCAGCCCAGCACCTGCCTGCCTGCCACATTCCCTCTGGGCACAGGGCGGGCAATGAACACCCACCTGGCCCTGCTCCCTCCTGTCTGTTCAGCCCGATGCGCTCACCTGCTGGGCATTTCCCCATAGCCACGCTGTCCCGTGTGCAGGAGACAATCGAGAACAGCGGTCATCAGCGGAGGTCTGGGCATGCACAGAGCGAGCAATTTGCAGGACTTGTGCAATTCCTTAACTTTGAGCGAATGGGCACATGAGGTGTAAGGAGGGAGAATGCCCATAGCTGTCACAGCTGCTTGTAGATCGTCAAGAGGATTTTTGAGCCCAGGACGCTGGAAGCCCAGCCCTGAGTCACGGCTCTGGGCCACCTGCCCAGGAAGCCGCTCAGGTTCACCTGTTGCACTGCTGCCATCACTGCCCTGAGACTCAGGGCACCTTGTGGTGCCATCTGACAGTCCTCCTCCTTCCAGAGGGGAGGCCAGGGCTGCACTCTGCTCAGCTGTGGAGCAGGTGGATGCTTGCCCACTGACAACCCAGAGAGAGACTGCAGAGACCGGACATTCGCAGAACCTCCTGCTTCTCGCTTTCTGCCTTGGTGGGGAAGAGAAGTCACGGGTTCCCTCCCTGCGTTGGCACAGTGCATGCACCTCCCTCCCATCCTCTGCCCGCTGCTGGGCACAGGGCCTGTGCGTGCAAGACCTGCTGTGGGATTCTCTACTGGAGAAGGAGGAAGGCAGAAGAGGCGGGCAGGGAGGCTGCAGGTGTTGGAGAAAACTAAGGAGTGGGGGAAGGGCAGGGCTGGGCTCTGGGGTGGGAGGCCAGTTCCCTGGGGAGGGAACCCTTTCGACCCACACCGCATGGCCTTTGACTGCTGGAGGGTTTGGGCTGGTCATTTATCCTGTCTGGGCCTCAGAGGCCTGATCACAAGTGGAACGTTTAAGGGTATAATGAGGCGGCAGCAGAAACTGTCTACAAGGCCAGCTCTAAAATTCTGTAACACACACCCCTGGCCAACTCTCCTCTGTCCATCCACGGTCCTCACGGAAGGGCAGAGGCTCTGAATAGAACATGAAGGAAGTCGAGTTGCTCAGCTTGCCCTAAAGCTCATACAGAATTCCGAAGCCTCCCAGAAGGAGCGTGCATTCGGGAGGCGCTCAGTGTTTCTTGCTAGCTGTGCATTTCTCGGTCCTCTGCACCCACGGCTCCAGCTTCCGGGAGAGGGAGTGTTGTTTCCTGGTGAAAGCCACCTTGCAGCTGGCCTGGGCCCTCGAACCCTCCCGCGTGGGCCGCCCTTCCCCAAGCACAGGCTGACCGTGGAGGCAGAGTCCCTGGCTGCCAGGGACTGTTTCCAGGCAGTTGTGGGGATGGTGACAAGGTCTGTGGGCTGCCAGCCCTGCTGGAGAGCACTCGAGAGCCACTTCATCGTCCTCTCTTCTCTTTCCAAGGCTCTTAACCCACTTGTGGGGTTGCCTGAAGGGGTGGATGCCCACTTTGGGCAAACAAAGGGCTGCAGTCAGCCTCCTCTTCAGCCTGGCTCTGGAGATCCAGGGGGGCAAGGTAGGAGGGAGCTGGCGGAGCCCCTTAGCAAAGCTGAGTGCGCAGGCCTGGGGTTCCCGGGGGATGCGAACGAGCTGGAGCCAGCACCAGGATGGGGGGCCCTTGGTAACCCCTGTTTTAGCTAATGACTTGGGTCCTGGCCTGTCCCCCCTTGTCGGGGTCTTCCTAATCACAAACTGGGCTTGGCTTGAGCCTCTTTAGCTTATCAAGTGTTCACTAAGTTACCTCCCAAATTTTCACAACAGCCTGTAAGGTGTGCGTTGTGCGCACGCCTTACTGAAGACTCAGCCACCGTGACTCAGAGAGCTTGAGTGCTGTGCCCAAGGCCACACAGCTCGTCAGTGGCAAAGACAGGACTAGAATTTCTCCTTTCCACATTGCCCCTAGGAGTGACAGCGGATGGCAAGGACTGACAAGCCCCAACGACATATGAAGCCTCCAGGTGACCAGCGGTGACAGTAGCCAATCAGGACATCTTTTCCAGAACCGTCTCCAGCTCTGCTGGCACAGGCAGACTCTGCTTTTCAAAGGCTTTCTTTGGAGTGTGCCTGTGGTCATAAACAATCATAATAAATTATGGTTCAAGGATCAGACTCATGGGCTAGCACTGTGTTTCCTCCTGTAGGAGCAGGTGGAAGTGGCTGAGGTCTCCAAGCAGGTGGGGAGCTCCGGGCCCCTAGGAAGGCAGGAAAGACTCTCGGGATAAGGAAAGCTCCCTCTTCTAGGCTCTGGTGAACCCAATGGAAAGCCACATACAAGCTGAGGTTGGGAGGCCTGGATCGTGGCTGAGCTGCCTTCTCTAGAGGCTGCTCACCGTTCTCCAGAATCAGCTGCCACGAAGTCCCAAGAAACTACGACCTCCCAGTGTCTACACCCGTGAAACAACCCAACAGGAGTGCTCTGATCACTGCCTTCTACTCAGACCTGATGCTGTACCTGGCATAGGGTGCGTGTTTGGAAAACTGTCCAACAAATTAAGTGAGAGGAAACCAAGATCATCACCTGCAGAACCCTATTTTATAGAGGTGGTATGTGAGGCCCAGAGAGGTTAAGTAACATGCCCAGGGTCACACAGCAGTTAGTGGGAAAGCGTCAGAACACAGGCCTCCTTTCATGGTACTCTCTTCCTTCGGAAGGAGGGAAGGTAGGAATGTGATGAGCTTGGCCCCCAGGCCAAGCAGCTGATTTGATCTCTGAGAAGTTCTTTCCATGTTTCTTAGCTGCAGTGAGTCTGCAGGTATCTGACATGGTGGGTAAAGAAGTGGTTTTCGTCAGGGTAATAACTCTGCTCCTCGACTTCTGGCGGCACAGGGAGTGGGGGGAGGGCCTCTGTGCAGCCACACGGTCAGCTCACCGCGCGGGAGCTGGCTCTCCTCTTCCAGGGTGTGGCTAAAAGCCACTACTAATAAAGTGGGAAGAACAGGAACAACCATCAGTCTGGTTCCCAGAAGAGGTTGAGGCCTCTGGTCCTGGGTCTGGGTGCGAGCCAGCGCGACCGACTGCAGTTCGTAGGCGCAGAGGGAGAGTGTGGGCACATCCACCTGCCGGTTCCTGGACTCTTGCAACAGGGCGCGCGTTGTATGGCACCATATGGGCTCTCGTCCCTCCTCGGAGTCACTGAGAGGAAAGTGGGGACACAGGAGAATTTGGGGGCAAGGCAGCTAGACAGACCTCTGAGAAATTCTCTTGTTCCAGACTAGCCGTCGCCAGTACCCATGTGGCCCCATTCTCTTCCCTGGATGACCTTCCCAGCACAGGTGGCCCAGAACCCCTGCCCATCATGTGCTCTTGCAGAAAGCAGCATCTCTGGTCCTGGAGCCTGGCCCAGACAGAGCCCGCCTGCCACTCTGCGGCTCTGCAGTGTCGGGCACCAAAGGGCGGTGCCAGCAGCCTGCTGCAGGCTGACAAGGCTGAGTTCACATCAGTGCCGAGGCGTCGACAGGACCGTCTGAATTAAGTGGCCAAGTTTAGTTTTTAATTAAGCCCCTGTGGTCTTTTAAAAAGGTCACTGACGACACCGTCTTCTTTAAGGCCACTATGAAAAGACTTTCAAAGTCAAAGTTCCGAGATGGGAGTCTTGTAACCTGAAATGTCACAGGAAGGATTCTGGAAACGGGGGAGGAGGAAGCTGGTGGGAAGGACGACCCTATCACACTGTTCTGCCATCAGCTTCACAGTTTCCACTTGGAGCTCCAGACGCAGGCCTCAGAGGGCAAGTGGCCCCACTGTGCTCTCTGGGGTGGCTTCCCCCACCCAGGGTTGCCGTGCCAGTGAAAATGGGTTCTCGTGGTCCCTGACGTGGAATAAAGTTGGCCTCAATGAGGCAGAATGTGGCAACTTGCCCTGCTCATTGGGGAATTAACAGAAGGGCACGCAAACGGCTTCTTTTCGTCTGCGCCCATCCCTGCGCACACTTTTCTGCTCGCCTCGACTGTGCTGCGCCACTTGGAAATACAGTTCTGTCCAGAGCGGAGTGGAGCAGAGCAGCTGCTTAACCCCACAGCATCCCACGATGGCCCTACAGTGACAGCAAAGGCCTGGCTCTGCACAGCCCTAGGCCGGAGGCCGCAGCTGACCTGGAGGAGCAGCGTGGACTGGCCAGTAGCTAATGGGGCTTACAAATTAGCAGCAGCAAGATATTGTCCTGGAGTCTGTGGCTCCCGCCAGTGCACAGGCAGCAGGACACTTCGGATGGTGAAGAGTTCAGTGTAGCCAGTGACTTTGTGCTAGGGTCAGGGGACGTGGCAGTGGCCCGTAGTCTGGGCCACATTTTGTCCATGGTTACCATAGGCTGTATAGGAAGTAGAAAGAACTTTAGATTTAAATTCAGGAAATTTGGGTCCTGTGGCAAAGCATGCTGTTTGCCTACCTAATATACGCCCTCTCATTTATTTACCACCAGAATGCTTATGTTGTGGGGTAGCAATGTATGTACGTTAACCACGTATGGATTTCCTAGCCTCCTTTGAGAACCCAGAGGCGGCTCATTAGATATAATTAGAAATCATTGGCTGAACTTCTTCAAAGACAGCTCATTCACCTGGGAGGTACACCTCTTTTGCACTTTTCTTTTCTTTTTTCTTCCTGCCTGAAATGTGGAGCTGATGACTAGAGCTTCAGCAGCCATTTTATGACCATGAGGTGTGACCTGAGAACGGAAGGCAATGCTAAGGATGGGATGCCCTCCTAATCCTGGGCTTCACTTTATGTGAGAGAAAAGTCAACCCCTAGTTTTCTTATGTCACCATTACTTCGAATCTCTGCTACAAGCAATTGAATGCCAAACTGACACAGACCAATTGCCTACTCTGTCATTTACTCCTGAGGGACTTTGGGTAAGTCACTTAATGTCTTCGCACTTTAGTTTCCTTCCCTCTATGATGGGAATAATAATTCCGGTTTTGCCTGGCAAGCATTACCTCGGATTCTAGGGCCCACTCAGGCTGCCCAGCAAGTTCTCAGCCCCAGTCCGAAGATCACGTGGTTTTGGTGCCTGAGCAGCGGCTGCCTCCCTCCCATTGTTTGCCCGGACAATTGTTCCAGAACTGAGGAATGTGCTTGCCTTTCAGCTTCAACAGCTTGCTCAGAGCTGCTGTTAAGTGCCCTTGTGAGCTCTGGTTTTCCAGAGACACAGCCGCCTCCCTGGGCCTCGTCCCTCCTTGCTGGGTGCAGAGACGCCTGCTGTTTCAAGCTGCTGAAAGGGATGCTTCAAAGAGCCCCACGCTGGCCCCTCTTAGGCTCCGACTTATAGAAACGTTTCTGGAAATCCTCAAAAGCCTCATTAATCTGTTAAGACGTCCCAGAAGTGGGAGTCTGCACACCCTATTTCCAGGGCTTTCCAGCTGCTTCCATTGCTGCGGCCGCATTGTCCCTGCTCCATGCCGTGGCCCTGATGGACTCTCTGGAGCAGGTGCGCTTTCGGCTGTGCCTGCTATTTCATTCCCCAACTCTTTTCTTCTTCTTCTCTGTTCCCTTTAACTCTTAAATGAGAAGGTGACCGGCTCCTCTTGGCCTGCTCACTCCTCCAGCTCCGGTGTGCCTCTCTACCCTCCTCTTTTCTCTCCTGGTGCCTGGTTGGTCTGAGTCAGGGACATGGGCCTACACAGAAAATCTGGCTTTTCCACCAAGTGAAAAACCTCTAGCGGGCTGTGTGCCCAGCCAGGATATCCAGTACCATCACGAGCCTTTGAAGGGACCTGCTCACAGCCACTGAGCGCAGAAGCTCTGGGCAGGCGTCTCTGGGAAACACCCCGACCGCAGTCCACATGCTGATGACCATCTGACATGCAGCCTTTGCTGTCACTGCAGCAGGCCTGGGGGGACGGCCAGAAGACCAGCACTCTGCTCCTGGCTTCAACCCTCTAGTTTCCATCTTCTTAGTGTGAAGCTAGGGGACTGGGCTTGGCAGCGGAGGTCCTGTGGTCGGCAGCTTCCCAGTGATGCTGCCTCCTGGTTTTCAGACCCCGTGTTGGGTCTGGAAGCCTCCCTCAAGCATAGACTGCACCTGCTGACTTGCTTCCAACCAGCAGAACGCAGTGAGATGGACGGGACAACTTTCCTGCAGCGAAGTTATAAAAGACTGACTCACGTGTCCTGCCTTGTTGGCGTGCTCTCTCACCCTCTTGCTCTCTGTCTCTCCTGCTCAGCTGCTTGCTTTGATGAAGGAAGCTGCTATATTGGAGAGGCCCATGTGGCAAGAACTGAGGGTGGACTTTGGCCAATGCCCAGTGGGCAACTGAGGCCCTCAGTGCAACAGCCTGCAGGGAGCTACATCCAACTGGCAACCACAGGGAAGCTTGGAGCAAATCCCGCTCGCTAGGTGAGCCCTGGGGTGGCTGCAGTCCTGGCCAACAGGCCCATCTAAGCTGGGCCCAGATTCTTGACCCTCATAAGTTTAGAGATAATATGTGTCTATTGTCTTAAGCAGCAACAGATAACTAATACAGGCCCTTATTAGCTAAAAAGAAATATGTCTCTTTGCTTAGTTCCTTTACATTTAAACTCAAGGTCCTTAAACTTTTCATATGCATGAGCATATGCCCGCCCCCGCCCTCCCCAATCTATGGGCTGCCCAAGTCCCTGCTCCAAAAACATGATCAGAAAAAATGGCTGAGACAGAGCTCCACCGACGTGATCCCTGGTTCCTGTTAGGAACATAGGCAACATCTGAATTTCTACCAGAACTCAAAGGACCAGAGGGGCTTGACCAACAAGGCCTTGGGGCTCTTCGTGCACCTCTGATCATTTACTTCCACAGCTTACCTTTCAAAGCCCGGTTTCAACTTTCCTCCTCTGGAAATAAAGCCCCCAACTTCTGCAGTTAGAGTCACCGCTCCCTAACTGAGTCTCCACCAGTTCTGTCTATACCAGAGCACGCATCACACTCAATTTCAATTATTTGCATGTTTGCTCCTCACTCTCTCACCCCTCTGCACTCTCTACCCCAGGAAGCTCGGCAGCCTGGGACCTCTTCAGGAAATCATCCAGGATTTCACAACCTCAGTCAGAAGCAAAATTTAAAACCCTTTGTCCTCTCCAGCCCCCTGATGTTCCAGGAAGGCAAAGCGTGGAGCAATCTTTCCAATCTAGGAAGCAATAAAGAAATGTATTTATGAACCAGCCTCTATCTAAGGGAGAGAATTTATGTCTCTTCATGCTCTTGTTGACAATAATAACTGATTGCTGCATCAATGTGATGCAATATAATTTTAAAACCCTCTAGAACAAGGATCAGAAAACAACTGGCAGAGACTGAGTGGCGGCCGTGGGCACCTTGGGTTTTGCTGCTGAGCCGGGGCCTGCTAATGCCCCGAGGTGACGGGAGCACCGCTCTGGGAGCACCTGCAATCTCATCTTGTTTATTTCTGAGCACCGGGGAAGAAAAGCAATTTGTTTGCTCTCATACTCTAAAGATGAACTTCCTGTGCTCAATCAAACATTATTATCCCAATGTAAGTCAATTTACCTTTGAATCTGAAGGCTATTTTCTTCCTAAATGGCTAATTATGGGAGATGGGTGGCTGTAAACAGAAGCCTCTGCCCCGCCACTCAGCCAGGCTCTTTCCCTACGGCACCTGAGGGAACCAGGCCTACTGTGTCCCTGCCTCCTGGGCTGGGCCTGCGCCCGCCCCCATTCCTGTCCATTCCGCGACAACGTGCGCCCTCGCACCTGCACTCCTAGACACCTGTTTGGAGTTCCTTCCCCATGAGTTCTGTCCCCTGTGAACCCAGAAATCACAACTTCCCTGGCTGCCCTCATTACCCGGGTTTCCCTTCCCTGGGCCATCTCCTCTCCTGAAGGACGGAACTGAAGTGGGCGTCTTGGCCAGAGAGCTGCACACGGGACAGCATGAGTTTCGGGACACAAGGGATCCTGTGAGCGTTTGAGGCGAGACAAGGTCACCCGAGGCTGCCTCTCTGATCTGCTGGCAGAGTCACGGAAGCGGACTGCTGCGCGGCGGGCTGTGGCCTTTCACATGGCATGGTCACCAGCTCCCGGCGGCTAGCTGGCGGCCGAGTCTGTTTGCCGAGAGGAGGAGCCGCTCCCCTCCTTCCTGCCGGGCTTTCCCCAGGAGCGGAGGCCAGGTCGGCCAAGCACGCACCTGCCTTCTGACGAAGGCCCGCCGGCGCTCTGAGGAAGGGAGCTCGCGGTGTGCACACTCAGGCTCCAGCAGGGACGCCTGAGCCTTTGGAGCTTTTCAGTACCTGGGGTTAGGGAGCCTGTGGTGTGTGGGGTTATCTGAAGGAGCCGAGCTTTCCACCTCTTGTCCCAAAGGCCCTGCCTCTGGCCCCAGAAGCCATGGTAGCGGCAACTTGCCAGCTCGCCTACGCCAGGCGCCTCACGGCTTCTGTGAGTCCACACGCATCATCTCATTTGGTCCTCGCCTGACAGAGGAGACAGGCCTGGAGAGGCCCAGAGAGGGCAAGTGCTTTGCCCCAGGTGACACAGCTAGTATGTGACAGAACTGGGACCTGCATCCAGGTCCTTTGACTTAACAGCCTCTGATCTCTTCATCCTATCCCAGCCGCACCACGGAAAGGAGAGCGCGGCTCCCCAGCCAGCGCTGAAGCCCTTCCTTGGCTTTGGACCGTGTCACTTGGACCAGGCTTCCAATTTGTCAACCGACTTGGACCTTGGAACCATGACATTGATAAATCTATTTGCTTTGAGCTTGCCCTTCCGCGTGGGGGCAACCCACGGGGCTGGAAGGACACATTAGAGGGGTGAGCTTTACAAGAGCTGCTCTGGAAACGTTTGAGGCCGTGGTAAGCGTTAGCTGAAGAAAGCCCGGCCGGCGAAGGGCTCCCACTCAGCCGTGCCTACAGGGTCTCGAGAAATAATGACCATAGGCCTGACTGGTCAAGGCACAGAGCCCAGTAACAGGTACCTTGTCCACTAGTTTGGACTCCCGGAGCCCCAGCACTCGGTCCCCACTGCACCCTCAGCCACGCTGCGGGGCAGAGGTCTGCCACACTTGAGTGGGGGTCCACTTTGCACCGCGTGGACGCTAATTCTGAGATTCCCCTACAGACTCCCAGAGGGGCCGAGCCCATGCCAGGGCAAGGACACCCTGTTTAGCTTAGTGTTTTGATTGAAACAGTGAATTCACATTGAACACCGACAGGCGGGCAGGCGGGGCTCATGCCGGCTCCCGCTCCCTCCTGCACCTCACAGAGCCGGCTTGGGGAGAAAGACCTCCCTCTCCCTGGCTAGAGCCCTCACTCCTGACACACACGGGAGCAGACGTGCCCTGGAGCCTAAGGAACGGGGGCGCCATAGCCAGGCGCAGCCGGCACTGAGGACGCGGGTCTTAACACGGCAGGGAGGGCTGCAGGAGGCGAGGGCACAGCACAGAGACCTCAGCACTGGCCCCGTCTGGGGCCCACCCCGTCTCCACAGACACGCTGAACTGGAAAGAACACGCTCGCTTCTTGGCCCTCTGAGCAGCCACGCTGGAGCCACGCATCAGGGCCCAGCGCGGCAGCGTCTGCTCTCGGACAGTGCCTGGCCACTCCGGCTCTCTGGGCCCGCCGGGTGCCCAGCAGCTACCGCCTGGGCAGATGTGCTGGGCTGTTCCTTTCCTGGCTCTGGGGCTGGCAGCTCTGCGTGGGCCAGGCCTGCCGGTGGAAGAGGCCAGGGAGTGAAGAGAGAACCTGTGCTCCCTCCACAAGACGGCTCCCCACCTCCTCCCTAGCAGACTCCCGCCTCCCCCCGCCCAGGACGGGCCAACTGCACAGGCCTGTCTTTGGGAGGACCTGGGTCTGGCTTGGGATGGCCGATCAGCCAAAGAGCGTCCCAGTTCTTACTGGCCATCACTTTTACTCGACTTCCTTCCTCCCTCCTTCCTCTCACCCTTCTATCCACCGGTAACATTCGGGATGACCCTCACAGAAGGCGCGATCCGGGCAGCGGAAACACGACGGACAAGCTGCAGCCCTGTCCTGGCCGCCCCCTTGGGCACCAGTGCTGCGACCACTGTGCTTCTGAGCCGCAGCTGAAGACGCAGCGCGACGGCGGCGCGTGTGCAGGTGGGAACGGGCACCGGGACCACAGCGAAGGGCCCTAAGCCAGGACGACGGGGCTGCGTTGTGCTCCAGCCTAGCAGCTTTGTGCTGCTCTTTAACAAAGACATCAGGAGCCACCGTCTGTCAAACACGTCCTGTGGGCAGGGCCTGCCTGCCGGATGCGCAGGCCGCACCCCACTCGGTCTTCGCCACGGCCCTGCAGAGAGGCCCTGCGCAGGTGCGGGAACCGAGGGTCAGGGGCTCCCGGCCACCGTAGCACAGTCCCTGTCCCCGGCTCTAACACCTGTGCTACTTCTGTGCCAGAGGCTCCGGTCTGTGTCTCACAGACGCGTCCTGCGAGCCACCAGGGGCACACGCCTGGCCGCGGCCCGCACATCACAGGCCCGAGGCTGCACGGAACAGCCACTTCTAAGCGAGAGCGCCTGAATGTCGCCCGCTGTGGCGCTGGACCATGCTGAGAGAAGAGGTCTTCGCGACGAGGATGGGGAGGAGTAACCCCAGACTCGACCCAGAGCTGCAGCTGACTCGCTTGGCAGCAGAATCACTTAGCCCTGAGCGTCCTCTCACCATGGGGACAAAAGGGGAACCAGGCTGGCGCCGTCCCCCTCCCAGCAGGACTCAGGAGGGCGGGTGAACGGCGCACGTGGGAGTGTGCTGCCACCTGCAGAGTGGCAGATGCGGTCACCACTGCTGCTCCCTGCCCCTCGGCGAGACCCACGGTCACAGATGGCGCGTGGCGAAGGCGTGGCCCTTCTTGTCCTGCCCTTTCTCCTCGTTCCTCCCCACCTCTCCTCTCTTCTCCTGCGATCCCTGTTCTCCCATCGGCCCCGACAGACCCTCTGGATAACTCCGTCTAGTCGCTGACTCCAGCAGGCCAGGAAGCTGGGGTCTGGTGGAGCCTCGTCTGCAGCTGCTGCCTCCTCGCCAGGCTTCCGGCCGGGCTTGGCATGCTGCACCCAACGCGGTCAACCGGGCCCAGCGGGTAGCTCTGTGTTCGGGTGCAGGCATGGGGAGCAAAGAGGTGCCTGTGGGCTCTGGGCCTCAGGCCACCTGGGTCTGGGACCCTTGGCTCAGAGGGATGCGAGAGGGAGGATTCCTGTGGGGACTGCTGCAAGGGGAGTGGGGTGGGGGCTCAGGATGGGACCACCTCACCGGACATGGTGCATAAGACAGGGCCCAGCCCACACTCAGCAGCTCTGCTCGCAGCCTGTGCTGGGCACTTCATTTCCCAGAGACAACCGGCGCATTTTAATGTGTCTGCTTGGGTTAATGAAAGTTGTCGGTTTCACTTAATAAATACATCACCATTCTTGGCCATACATATCTGTCATGCCGGCCTGAGCCGTGCATCCCTGCCTGAGTTGAGCAGGGCTGCTGGCAGCTGGGGGCAGGGGAGGCACTGGACACATCCGTGGAGAGCCGAGGTCTGGGAGGGCAGGGCACATGGTCTCCCTTGGGAGTGAAGGAAAGAGATTCCTCTCATTGCACCTTTCTCCAGGGTCAGATTGGAAGCACACAGGCAGAAGGGAAGCTCAGAGGTTCCTCCTAGGCATTCTGTGGCTCTGGGAGGGACACTCAGACTGTCCCCTTAGGAGGGAGGCAGTGAGTCATAATGTCACCCAGAGGAGCACAGGCTCTGGACTCAGGTCGACTTGGAAATCCCAGTTAGCCACTCGCTCTGTGACTTGAAGTTATTTAATCTCTCTGAGCCTCCATTTCTTCATCTGTGAAATGGAGCTAATACCAGCATTGGCTGCATAGGACTGTCGTGAGCACTCTGACAAAAGGCACACAAAGCTCTCAGCACAGTGCCTAGCATATAAAGCACTCAGAACAGAGCCAGTAGTACTATTAAGTTTAAAATATTATTTTTATTAAGGTAGTTTAGTATAGTGTTTATAAGCATGGGCTCTGGAGCCAGACTGCCTGTGTTCGGATTTCGGGCCTATCACTTATTAGCTGTGTGATATTTGGGCAGGTTACTTAACCTTTCTGTGTCTCAGTTTCCTAATCGGTAAAATATGGGGAAATAATAACCCTATCTCACAGAGTTGTTACGGGGATTGAACAAATTAAGACATGCACATCCTTTTGAACAGGGACCTAAATAAATGTTGGGAATTCTTATGTTGTTGGTTTGACAGGGCCACGAGGAAGGGGAGTCCAGGCTCCCTGGGAACTGTCTTCCACATTTCACCACCTCAGTGTGGTCACCAGGCCACATCTCAGGTGGCCCTGCACACCCTAGGGGCTGATGCCAGGCCAGGACATCCCAGCGAGGGAGCTGGAGAACTGCACTCCGAGTTGCCAAACTGCACGACTCGGTTTGAAGTTGGCAACTTCGTTTGGGGTTGGTGGGGAGGGAGGGGACCTGGGGGGATGTTAACATTCTGGGGACATTCTCCTTGAACTCTGCAGAAGCCTTAAGACTTCCTCATCTGCCTACACGCGGGCTTTCCTTCACACTTCTCAAGATGGGAAGGGATCTGGGGGTGGGGGAGGCAGCAGCTCAGATGATGGGGGCCTGGGGCAGCCAGAGGGCACTTCCTAGCAGAGGCGAGTAGCTCTGGAGCCTGGCCGCCACACAGCCTGGGATTCCAGGGCTTTAACTGCATGCCACATGTTTACCTTGTTAAGTAGCTGTTCTCTCCACAGGGCTTGTCGTGGGCCTCCCGGGAGGTCATGGGATGGGTGGGGGCTCAGCCTTGGGGGTGTGGGGGGCCCCCTCCCTAAGCCCAGGGAAATAAATGATGGAGGAGTTGAGCCAAATTGGCCCACCTCCTCCTTGTACAGGAAGGGAAACTGAGGCTGGAGGGCAAGACAGGGAAGTCACTCTAACACATCCTGGTGTGGTTTGGGGCAGACTGAACGGGCCCGTTATGGCTGGGGCTGCTTTCCCCCGTGAATGTGAAACGCTTACTGGGAGAGGACAGGTGGAGGTGCTCAGGAGGGAAGCTGCGGAGGCGGGGCTCTCTGACGGTGACCACCTCCTTCCACTGGGGGAGCAGCCTCCCCACAGCCGGGGCCCTCTCGGGAGCAGCTCTCCAAGTTCAAAGACCCATCACTGCCGTTATTAATTGCTGGCTGTTATTGTCATGGAGGCAGTTAGTGGCTTCCTCTGCCAGGAGTTGGAGCACTCAGAGCAGCTCTAGCAAGGTCCAAAGGAGGCTTCACTACCGCCAGGGTCTGGCCTGTGTCCCTCCTGCTCTGGCCTTCTGCAATTCACCATTTTGCACATGGAGCAGCTGAGGCCTCAGTGACTTGTAAGGGACGAATCTGTCCCTAAGGGCCCCCAGCCCTCAGGACCTCTTCCTTGCTGGGTCTGCACCCCGCAGAGCGCACAGATGAATAGTGTGCAGCCCACAGCGGTGGTAAGACAGGCGAAACCTCACCGCTGGGCAAGCTCTGCAGCTGCCAGGCTGGGGGACAGGGACCCACCTAGGCACCACAGCAACCGCCCAGCGCCTGGGCCCTGTGGAGCCCACTTCAGCTCACTCCTAGGCCCTTCTCTCCGCCCCACGTGCCTGCCATGCAGTCTCTTACCGACCCAGGAAGGAAAGCTGGTCGCTGCTGCTCGGTCCTTACCCTTTGGACCACCCCTCGGGGCAGGGCAGGGTGGGCCCAGGTGGGGGGGGGGGCGGCAACCCCAGGAGTGCTGCTGGGGGTGGGGCTGGGAGGCGCTGGGTGTGGGGGCAGCTGGGAGAAAAAGGTGGGAGGCAGCTGCCTGGCAGTCTCAGAAGCCCCCGAGGGGAGCCCCTCATCCACCAGGCAGGGGGCTGGAGCAAGGTGCTGAGTAACGAAGGCGCTTGTGGGGCCTAATTAGTGCAGGACCCACTCGACTCCTGCGCAGGCTCCTCCTCTAGCCCCAGGCCATCTAGCCGAATTAAGCAGCCTAAGATCACCTCATTACATTCACTAACCTTGCTTCTCCACCCGCTTAGGCCTGGCGCCCTTCCTCTGTCTGTGGGAGATGCATCTGCGCACTCCAGCACGTCAAAGGCAGTGTTTGCGGAAACAGCCCCTGCCCCTCCCCACGCGGCTCCCTTGCTCACCAGGCTCCTTCTGAGCTCAGCGATTGCCCTGGACTAACTCATCCTCATCCACCTCCCTGGCTAAGGGGGTGGGGGTCCTCCGGTGGGGACTCAGCGGGAGACGCGAGGTGCTGGGCCGCTGGCAAGCTGGTGACTGGCTCACGTGGGTGCACTTCCCGCGGCCTAGCTGCCCGTGTGTGCTTCTGGCGCAGAGACCGGCGTGGGATGCCCAGTGACCGCGCCCGGGCGCTGGCCGTCCCGCACGCACCGCGCCGTGTGACAGTCTACTCCGAGCCCCATAAACAACGTCTCGGGGGCTGGGTAGGCTGCAAACCGGTCAGGCCAGAGGGTATTTGTTTCCCAGAGAAATGCAATGCAATTAGTATTACAGCAGAACGGAAAAATCTAGCCTGGACACAGGGCTGAAGTTACTGGCAACTCCACTGAGCTGTGCTGAGGGCTGACTGCCTACCAGCTCCGGTGCATGTCACTCCTGCTGGGACCTGGACCCCAGGAAGGGGTCTGGGGAAGGCCAAGGCTCTACAGCCACACCTGTGCAGTCCTTGGGTGCTTCCTTAACGTCTCTGCTTAGGCCCTTGCCAAGAGGGCTCGTGCACGCCCTCCCCCGGGGCTGGCGGCTGGGCCAATTGGGCATTGTTTATGTAGCATTGCCTGTGATTTCCTTTTGTCTCTCCTGGTGTGCCAACCATGGCTAAACCATCAGAGTTATTCCTGCCTTGGGACATGTGTGAGGAAGGTCTCCTTCCCAACCTACCTGAAGCGGCCTCCTCAAGGACGCCCCCCACCCCCGCCGCCCCGTCGGCCCAACACACGCTCTCATCTCTCCTGTGTTTCTCCTTCTCAACGCTGTCGCTGACGCACTGACACAGGTGTGTGCTTGGCGGACTGCCTCCCTTCCACTAGAGTATCCGCTCCAAGACAGCAGAGTGCCTGTTTGCTCAGGGCGGGGCTGCAGGGCCCAGGCATCCGCACATAACAAACGCTTATCAGTATTGGGGTGAATACATTTATTTAACATCAATTTGGATTAATTTTCTTACACTCGTGTTCACTATGCTTTGCTATTATTTGGCTTTGCTACCATCTGATGGACTTGTAAGTTATTGGAGTTAGTCTTTTTTTAATACACGCATTTAAAAAATATATAGGTCGCATAACATAAAATTTGCCCTTTTAAAGTGTATGGTTCAGTGGTTTTTAAGTCTATTTACAACATTTTGCAACCATGGCCACTATCTAATTCTGGAACATCTTCATCACCCCCAAAATAAACCCCATGCCCAATAGCAGCACTCCCCATCCCTCTCCCCCTGTTGGCAACCATGAGTCTGCTTTTGTCTTCATGGACTTGCCTGTTCTGGACATTTCATGTAAATGGAATCACACAGTGTGTGGCCTTTGTGTCTGTTGTCTTTCACTCAGCACGGTGTTTTCAAGGTCCATCCGAGTTGCAGCAGCAGCACTTCCTTCCTTTTCGAGAGTGAAAAATGTTCCACTGCATGGCTATCACCACATTTTGTTTACCATTCGTCATGTGACAGGCATTTGAGTTGTTTCCACTCTTTAGCTATTATGAATAATGCTGCTATGAACATCTGTGTAAAGTTTTTGTGTGAGCATATGTTTTTCGTTCTCTTGGGGATACACTTAGGAGTGGAATCGCTGGGTCACATGGTAACACTATGTTTAGTTTTTGTAGAATTGCCAAACTGCTTTCTGGGGACTTTTTTTTTTTTAAATGAAGGAG